>VZSZ01003707.1:56585-115603 GCA_013398815.1 Ibidorhyncha struthersii
TCGAAAAGCATGTTTCTTTCAGATGTGCTGAGCACTGCAGCTGGGTGAAGTCAGGCTCACGAGCCGGGCCAGTGGTTCCGAGCGTGATATTAGGAAAGCAATCTGAGATACCTCCACCTGAGAAGCATCGCCCACAGGGATGCCGGGTCAACCTGCAACAAGCTTATCTAAAAGGAAGCCCAAACTACTCTCCCCCTCCCATCATTTCTCTTCGTAAATGACAGTTTGCCCACAGTGGCACCTTCCACGTCATCTCGTGGGTGTGTTTTGTCGGAGGAGCCATCAGGGACTGATCCACAGCATATGGGAAAGGGCTTGTTTTCTAAATTATAGGATTTTATAATTCCAAATAATAACTGAGGCAGAGTTTTCGTCAAAGGACAGATCGGTGCTTGCAGTTAAATTGGGCTGCTGTCCTGTCTCGCGCTAGGTTTTGTTGGAATGGCTTCAAAAATGCCCAAATCATCCAACAGTCCAAGTCTCGCTGACTTTGCCCACTGTCGTGGCAGCAGCACTCGAGGTGGAATGCTGAGACAGGGAAAATTCCACTGAAAAAACTGCCCAAAAGGGCCATGTCCACACCGCTCCTGGGGGTATTCCCGCAGCTCCACCGGGTGTGGGTTTCTCTGCCGAAAGTCAGAATTTGGTAAACTGAAAAGTGCCGTCGGGTTTCAGCGCAGCAGGTGGGAAATGAAGCAACTGGGAGCAGGAGCCCAAAGGCCCAAAGTGCCCAAAATCTCACTCACCCCTTTCTGATGAAATTTACCCCTCGAGCCTTCCACCATGTCTTTTTTTTGTTATTTTTCTGAAAGTACCATTAAAAAAGAAAATTGCAGCTTTTTCTACTTCAATGATAGCGATGTGACGCTGTGTTTTCCTTCCTCTCTCTTTTTGGAACGTGTCCAATAAAACCAGATTGTAATTTATTTGTTCCCACATCTTTTTATTCTAACCCAGAACCAGTCGCATGAAATATTCCCAACCTTCAGCAGAGCACGCTTGGCGGGGGCTTTTGCTTTACCTTGGGGGAAAAGTTTCAAAATTCTCATAAAATTATAACGAAAAGCTTGAAGTCAGTTGTCCCAAAACAAATTGAAGAATCGGAGAAAGGCGGAGGAGGGTGGGGGTTTATCCATTAAGTGACCAAAAAAAAAGCAATCACCGTTCATTTTTTAACACATGATGGGGGTTAATCCAAAAGCCCTTCCTCCGTAGAGGGGATGGTGTTGCACAGCTCTGCTAGCTCGGGAGAAAACCCAGTATTTAATTTTTCCTTTCTTAAAAAGACGTGGCAATCCCAAGCACACGCAGAGCTCTGGGGGAGGATTTTATCAGGCTGATCTAGACTGAGGATGGGTTTCGGTGAGCCGGAGCGGAGCTACTCCCCAACCCATGCGGGTATTTCGGTCAGCCGTCATTGCAAAAGGAGAATAAAAAAACAAAAGGGGGGGGGAAACCCCCCCCTCAGACACACACTCACACCTTATTGCATTTCAAAGAGTCAGACGCTTTGCTCTTCCCTGACCTCTCCACATCGCGGCTTCGCGAAACTCAGGGCAGCGAATGGGAAAGAGCAAGTAAATACACGCTGCTGGGCCAGCGGCTTCGCAGGAGACGCGGCCGCTTCAGCAAAACCGCACCGAAACCCAGACGCACCAAAAGATGGGAGCATCCAACTGCCCCTCGCCCTGAAAATCAAAGGGGAAGAAAGACGAAAGTCCGGGGACAAAACCCCTCGTCCCCTGCTGTGGCAGAGGATGCTGCAGACGGACGGGCCAAAAATGAGGGAAGGTTAAAAATAAACTCTGAGTCACCTCCATTTCTGCACTCACTGGTGAGAACACTGAATTACACCGCGCGGGTGTGAGGAAGTAATACAGCTAATGACAACCCAACCTTAACTAACCTGAAAAGTCTGAATGTCTTTCTTCCAGCCTGCGCTGAAAAAAAAAAAAATAATAAAAAAGGAATAACAGCACGCAGAAGTGACGCTCGCGGGCAGCTGAGTTCCCCCAAACCGCCCTTGGCCACCCACCCACCACCCTCCGGGCAGCCCCTGCCTCCCAAATTGCCATCCCTGCCTCCAAAATGCCATCTGAGGGGGCGAACGCAGCCCTGAGCCGCCCCGGGAGGACAGCGAGCGACACCAGCCAAGCAAGGAAACCGTGTGGGACTGAGAGATTCTGCAAGAAATTTCCTTGTTTTGGTGCTTTACTCTTCCAAATCCTTTGTAATATTCCACTTAATTACCATTGTCTGCAGCAACAGGCTTTCCTAGAAGAGCTGGGGAGGTAATGACTGCCTTCAACGCGAATCCTCGCTCTTTGCTTTAATTAAAACACTTGCCTGTGCTCTGGTTCCCAGGTGTGACTTTGCATAGCTCTTTCGGGGAGTCAAAGGCAGAGTCCCTGCCCGGCCCCCCTCCGCGGGACCCGGCACACGTGTGCCGATTCACACCTGTGGCCTTCGGAAAGCAGATAGATCTCCGTACCTCTGCCGTGCTCATAACAGAATTTACTGATTATTTTTTCCGATACCGGCACGACCGCAGCGGTGTTGCTACGGGGGCCGCCTCTGCATCCACATGGGGCTTCATTGCCTCTGGACGGGGCGAGCGTGGGTGCAGTTTTCCCTGCGAAACTCTTGCCGTTTCCAGCAGCCGGGAGGTTCCCACGTCTCCACTCCCGAGGCGAGAGCACCCCCTTGCTACCACCCCGCCATCGCCCTTCCCGCAGCCCGTCCAAGGATCGGCTTTCCCCAAGGTGCTGCGGGTGCCGGTGACTCACCCCATTGGCAATAAGCAGCGAGAGGAGCGCTCGCAGGAGATGATCGTGGGGAGCGCTGGCTGCTTCTGATTGCGACGAGAAAACAAAACACACACAAAAAATCCCGAAACCCCCCCAAACAACAAAACCAATACAAAACAAACCAAAAAACCCCTCCTGCTCAGGTTCTGTCAAGTCCCCAGACAGAGAAGACGGCGGTTGGAAACACATCAATGGAAACAAGCTACGAGACGCAGTGGATACCCTTAAGCCGCTCATTTTTGGATCAAGTTCCTGCACTTATCGCTCACGTAGCCGATTTCGGGAACCTTTCTGATTTAGCTGCTTGGGGTTTCATCTCTCCGCCTTGCGTTTTATCTGCCATGACCAAGGCAGGCAGCCCTCGCGGCTCGAGGACGCAGCTGGGCATAAGCCAGTTGGCAGATCTCTTTTTGGGGGGAGAAAGGGGATATCTTTTCTTGTCACCCGGGTCCAGCTCCTCCCCGGCGCAAGCGAAGAGGTCCCCAGCCCTCCTGCCTTCACATCGTCCCAAAGCACGACCCAGCCTCAGCACGGGGGTGGGAGCTCCAGGGTGGGGGTTCGCCCAAGATCAAGGGGAAAAGGCTATTTTAGAACAATTTTCCAACGGAATGATCTCAGCAGAGCGGAGGAGGGGGTGGGAGGGAGCTGGGAGAAAAGCGGGTGAATTCCCCTTCACGGAAGGTCTCAGAGCCAGCAATGACGTGGAAACGGCTCGTTAAATACCGGGGGGGGGGGCAGAAAAAAAAGTGATAAAAATACCACTTCACAGGGAGCTTTTGAACCCTGAGCCTGACAAGGAGATTCAAAAGAGCAATCATTCCAAGCATCTTTTTAATAACTGTTTTATAAGTCTCATAGTACTATTTAATGTAATTTGAAGTTATTTGGGAAAGGGGATTCACTTGCCGTCTTTGAAAGCCGTGCTCACTGATTTTTCAGTTTCCCCTGCAATGAGGGAGACAATTTTCTTGGGGTAAGATTCTAGAGAATCCCACCACGAGACACCTTCCGTGCAGCTCATCTCTGCGAGCCCATGAACATTTGGATCTCTTTTCCGACAGAAATCAGAAGAGCCGGGCTGATAAATCAAACCACCTTCAGCCCCAGCTTTCCCCAGCCCCCAACACGACCCGCGTGCCCAGTCCCAGAGCCGGCGGCCTCGGAAAAGCCCCTATTTATGCTGCCATTTGCTGTGCAACTTGTTAAACCCCTCAACTTCACCTTGGAAAAGCTTCAGCGCAAAGGAACCTTACTCAGAGGAGTAAGCCCTTGGCTCGCCTAAGGAAAACCAGCTCCCAGGGTCTCGGGAGAATCGTGTTGCGTCCTGCTCCTGAGCACAGACCTCAGCGCCTCATCCCATTCAATTCTAATTTCATGACTCAGAGCGGCAGGCTTTGCTAAGAGGGGGGAGCTCCCTCTCTCCGTTACTTTCTTGCCTGCAAACAATGCATTTTTCAGCGCCTCACCGTAGCCTAGGTGTGTTTGACAAGGCAAGTTGCTGCAAGGCACGTCAAGTTCTGAATTCCCGTGCCAAGTTTTCCAAGCAGATAAAAGAGGAGGCTCCCAAGCTCTCCCATCACAGGGGTTTCTGTCTCCGTTGCCCTCTGCTCTTTTCGTGCCGCGCAGCTTTTATTCACCAGCCTTTTTTTCCACCCCCCCTCTCCTGCTCTCTGCATTTCCAACTGAACAAGCCACCATGAGTCGGATCTCTTTCAGATCATCTACTGGAGGGGGCATGAGGGGCTTTAGCTCAGGCTCTGCTGTCGTAGGAGGTGGCAGTGGTACCAGAAGCAGTTTTAGCTCCGTCTCTGTCTCCAGAGTCGGAGGAGGAAGAGCCGGAGGTGGAGGAGGCTTCGGAGCTGGTGGTGGCTTCGGCAGCAGAAGTCTCTATAACCTAGGTGGAAGCAAAAGAATTTCCTACAGCTCAGTCAGTGGAGGTCTACGGAGTGGAGGCGGTGGTGGATACGGCTTTGGTGGAGGAGCTGGCTTTGGTCTTGGCTATGGTGGTGGAGCAGGAGCTGGTTTTGGCTTAGGAGGAGCTGGTGGTGGTGGCGGCTATGGGCTGGGCAGTGGATTTGGGCTAGGAGGTCCCGGATTCGGTGGTCGAGGTGGCCCTGGGTTCCCTGTCTGCCCACCTGGTGGCATCCACGAAGTGACTGTCAACCAGAGCCTCCTGGCACCCCTCAAGCTGGATATCGACCCGGAAATCCAGAAGGTGCGAACGCAGGAGCGGGAGCAGATCAAGACCCTCAACAACAAATTTGCCTCTTTCATCGACAAGGTGAGAATTTGGTCTTAAACACGGAGCCATGCATATTAAAACAGTTGCCTCGGGAAAGAGCACCAGGAAGAAACCTCCTTTGGATTTAGGGGCTTGCCTGAACTAATCCCAGACGACAAACAGCGTGGGTTTGGCTGAAAACTAAGAACCGTCTGATGTTGCCTCTTTGCAAGGATGAGCTTTTCAGTGCCTTATTTTACTGAAAAAGTAAATCCCCCCCTGCCCCTGTAAAAACCATCCTGGGGGACTGGATGGATCTTCTGCCAGTTGTAAAATGGCACAGCTCGACACAACTCAATGGGATGACACCAGTTTAAACCAGTAAGGCGGGCTGAGCATCTAGCGGGGGGAGAAACACCTAAAGTTGCAAACACGGGTGTCTGGCCTGCTTAACAGCTCTTGGAAAATCTCACTAACCCTCTTAGCTGCTTCTGATGCCTTTGAGAATCTGCTGCCCTAAATTAGGAAGATCCTAATAATTTCCCCCCTACACCTTCCCAGCCTCTCTTGACTTCTTCCTTCTGCGTTGAAGGATTCCCCCTTTTCCTGGCAGCTCGTTGGGTTTTTTTTGTGTGCGTTGTTCACCGGGGCTTCGGCATGTGCCTGTTTTTCTTTCTCCCCAGGTGCGCTTTTTGGAGCAGCAGAACAAAGTGCTGGAGACCAAGTGGAGCCTCCTGCAAGAGCAAGGCCACACAGTCACCAGAAAGTCCCTGGAGCCCCTTTTTGAAGCCTACATCAACAACCTCAGGCGGCAGCTCGACAGTCTTATGGGAGAGAGGGGACGGTTGGACTCGGAACTGAGGAACATGCAGGACATGGTGGAAGACTTCAAGAACAAGTAAGAAATCGCGCCCTGTAGTGTAGACGATTGGGAAAATCGGGGCAGGCGGCTCGCGCCGGCTGCTGCACACCTGGTGTTTGCACTGGGTTCCCCTTCCCAGTTTGCAAAACGAACGTATAAAAGCAAAATTTGGTCTCAGAATTACCGCTAGTTATGTCGGAGTTCTTACACGCAGGGTCAGCGTTTAGCACAGAATTCATGCGCCCGTGGGAAGCTGCTCCAGTGTAACGGAGGTGACAGCCTCATCCCTCGAGTCTCCCAAAATAACACACCTGGAGACAGAAAAACTCATAACTGATGAGTATAATGGACACGAAAAGAGGGAACGAAACAGCGCCGCAAGCTGCCAGCTCCCCAGGTCCCCCATTTCTCTTTTTGTGAAGGAGATCCCAACCTCCCCAGAGGGCCCCTCTGAGCGGGCGAAGGATGCTCAGCTCTTTTCTCTGGCCCTTGGCAAAGAAAAGGCTGTCCCTGGGGAGGGAATTAATCCCACCCTGAGATAAGGTGTCCACCGGAGGTGGGATGGGTCCTTTTAAGGACACGCCAGTCGGCATCTGCTCCCTACGAGGGACATTTCGGTGTTTTTTTGAGGCGAGTCCGTTCATTTTTAGTTGGCTGTAGTCTGGCGAGAGCAATCTCTCCCTTATTCAACCAGATCTGGCCAAATGCAAATTTGAGAAAAAACACCCTGGAGGCCTGAAATACGTTTCTATTAGATAGGTGAGCATGCGAAGGGACAGGTTTTTTTTTTGGGGGTGGACGGGGAGACGGCCCTTAGAGCTGACAGGACGGACAGACATAGCTCCTGCATGCTGTACGTGGGTGCATTTCAGGTCTCGATACGTATTACAGGCTTTTAGAAATACCGATCGGGGCAAAAATGTGATGTGATATTGTCTGGATTTTGGAGCTACTGCCTGGGAAAGAGGTTTAGGTTTGGGTTTTTTTTCCAAGTTTTGAGTTGGTTTCAAGTCAGTTCCCAGTCCACAAGGCTGAGTTCCACTTCTTCCCGTGTCCACTCGGAGATCCATCTGCAGGGATGGCTCTGCCAGTATCACTTAGAGGACTGGCACGGGCCTGCCTTTAAAATACGTGTCTTCACCTCAAGAGCCTACATGTTTTGTCTACTTTCTAGCTAAGCCCTGCCCCGGTTTATCTGATGAGAGGATGTTGCTCAGAGCCATAAAAAGTTCCACAGAAACAGTCTGAGGCATAATGATCTGCTCTTGCACAACCACGGCTAAAGAATCACAGACTTCTTTTTATTACTTTTTTTTTTTTTAATTAAATGCTGCAGCGGGTTATTCAGAGCCATTAGCATTATTATAATATCAAACAGGTACATTATTATATATTTGTAGGCACTGCAATGGAGCTTCGTGGAAAACCTTTTGCATTGGGCAAAGGTCACCAAGAATTCCTGCTCCCGACCCAAACGGGCTCTGATCCCACACACATTTATGCATGAGCTTGACTTTAAGGGCAGCGATTAAAATCCATTAATTTTAGCTGGGACTACTCACAGCAGGGTCAGTAATCATTTGCTCTGCATCTGCTCTGGGCTGTAAAGAGGTGGGAGTAAGGAATATACCCGTGAGCCACAACTGATGATGTGGGACTGCAGTGGTCCCATCTCTGCTCTCTGTGTTGGCTTTGCTCTTCACTTCCACCAAACCCCTCTCGCTCATTTATCCTAACAGATATGAAGATGAGATCAACCGGCGCACTGGTGCAGAGAACGAGTTCGTGGTCCTCAAGAAGGTGAGTGAACTGGGAGTTACAGGAAGGACGATGAAATTACCTTGGCATGCCCCAAGTTCCAGCAAAGCCGACGGGAGCTGGGGTCCTCCAGCCTCATGGTCGGGTCAGGCTACAATGTCGGCACGTCTAGGAGTCGGTATGGGCCGGGCCCTCCTGAGGCGACGATGGAGCTGCCCTGTTTTCTGGAGATGGCTCAGTTAGAAGACAGTTGGAAGCCATCTGGCCTCTTGTGGCTCAGTTCAACTCTGCCTCGGGTCACATCCCCGCGAGCCAGAGCTTCGCCTTCTGCCCAAGAACCTGGTTCTGGCTCACAGAAAATATCCAACATTATGTTAGAAACACCAAAACCCCTTGATCATAGCAATATAAAAACAAGCCTAAAGAATAACAGACCTGGAAGCAGAGAGATGGTCCCACTGGTGTCCTGAAGCCCCTTTGGTTTGTGCTTTCATCAGAAGTCTTTGGTTTTCTTCTCTTTAGGATGTGGATGGTGCGTATATGAACAAGGTCGAGCTGCAGGCCAAAGCAGACGCGCTGGCAGATGAAATCAACTTCCTGAGAGCTCTCTACGAAGCGGTAAGCCATCAGCTCTCCCCGCGATAGCATCCTCCGCAGCTCCCCGCCGTATGGCTCGCTGTGCCCTGGAGCTCCAGCCACCGTGCTCAGTGCTGCACAGCAGTGAAAGAGAAGGTGGTCACTGCCTTTTTGATGTTATAATGGAGGCGTAAGCTAGAAAAGGGCAGATGGGTAGAAACACAGCAGGGGAAAACCCACCAAAATGGCTTGGCAGAGAGGGCTCCCTCCCAGGCCACCTCCTGTCGGCGTGGTTCCCACCCCAGATACCAGACCATCAACTCAACTTTTTGCATCTCCTGCAGGAATTGTCCCAGATGCAGCAGCAAGTGTCCGACACCTCTGTGGTCCTGTCCATGGACAACAACCGTAACTTGGACCTCAACAGCATCATCGCCGAGGTCAAAGCGCAGTACGAGGACATCGCCAACCGCAGCCGGGCAGAGGCCGAGGCTTGGTACCAAAACAAGGTGGGTAACCAGAACGACAGACTGATTTCGGTGACTCGCGGGGCATCACACCAGCTGATGGGAGGCAGGACTAACGGTGCAAGGATCACAGCATTACACCGGAGACGGATTTACCTTTCTGGGCATGTTGCAATAGGCTCCTGCATTCAGACCCCCACTGGGCACTTGTGGACCACTACACTTGACCAGCCTTATATTCCTTGTGGTGAAACCAAGGGGCAAGATGCTTAAACACCTCGACCCTGAGCTCACAGAGTCACGGGCAGACCTGGCCTTAAACACAGAGCTCTTCTCTTTCCCTTCCAGGTTCTTAATCATAGGTGACAACCCACAGGTGCTCTACGCAATGCGATAGCTGCCTTCATAGCATATATTGATAACTATGGGCAAACACTGTTATTCCACGGGCAGGTTGCTCAGAGAATTGTTGTCCCCCACCCCTTAACCCGCATCCAGACCTGCACGTTGTGCCCTGAAGTCCCCTCACCCTTCCCCTCACCCCACGGTGACTAACCTGCGCTCTCCTCCTTTCTGCATATCAGTACGAGGAACTCCAGGTCTCGGCCGGGCGGCACGGTGACGACCTGCGCAACACCAAGATAGAAATTTCAGAGATCAACCGGATGGTCCAGAGGCTGCGGAATGAGATCGAGAGCGTGAAGAAACAGGTAGAGGGATGATGCTCCTGCAGAGCAGCTGCTGCACGGTGGAGGGACGGAGGGAGGTGACGGTGGCCAGGCACGGCACACAGAGCCATGTCCCGGCACTTGAGCAGGGCTGGAAGGCCAGACCTTCCACCTGCATTGCAGAGGACATGGCCACCTCTGTCTCTGCCCACCAGAGAAGGTCCCTCAATGCAAGGATGTGCTGTGATAGCTGCTTTCTTGCTGGGAAAGCAAGTTGTGAGCTACTAAGCCGCCCCAACAAAGGTGGGTAGCAAAGCAGAGATGTAAATGCCTCTCCTTTTCTTGAGGGGTGGGATTACAGCTGCAGCTCCCCCGTTGCGCGCCCTGCGGCACCTTCCCAATGGCCCATCAGGAGCTGTCGGTGCCGCGCTGGGAGTCACCAGCCAGAACCTACAATACCGTAGCAATACTCAGGAGAGCAGTTTGGGGTAGCCCAAGTTAAACAACTACCTGTTTCTCCTGCTTTTAGTGTGCCAACCTCCAAGCAGCCATCGCCGAGGCGGAGGAGCGCGGGGAGATGGCCCTCAAGGATGCCAAGGCCAAACTGGCTGAGCTGGAAGATGCTCTGCAGAAGGCTAAGGCCGACCTGGCCCGGCAGCTCCGGGAGTATCAGGAGCTGATGAACGTCAAGCTGGCCCTGGACATCGAGATCGCGACCTACAGGAAGCTGCTGGAGGGAGAGGAGAGCAGGTGAGGACAAGCACATGGACCTGTTGCATGCTGCTCTTCAGAGCAGGGTGCATCGCCAGGGGAGGTTTAGATTGGATATTAGGAAAAAGTTCTTCACTGAAAATCTTGTTAACAATTGGAACAGGCTGCCCAGGGAAGTGGTGGAGTTGCCATCCCTGGAGGTATTTAAAAAATAGGTAGACATGGTGCTGAGGGACATGGTTTAGCGGTGGAGTTGGCAGCGTTGGGTTGATGGTTGGACTTGATGATGTTCAAGGTCTCTTCCAACCTCGACAATTCTATGATTCTATCTCCTTGGGCTCCAAGAGACAGCTCACCTCAACGGGCTGGAACACCAAGCTGGTGAAGATGTAAAAGAGCACCAAGATGTAAAACAAGGGCAGCGAGAAGGATACTTTAAATTGTGAGCTTTCTAGGAAAAGATGAGTTTCTCCAGCTCCTGGAACCTGATGCACTAAGAAAAATGAGCAATATCACCTTTCACTTGTGATGCAGCCATACCCCACCAGAGGACAGTCCCTACGAAGGCCATGGAACTCTAATTAGACGGTCCCAGGGTTGTATCTTCTCTGTGCTTTGACATTATCACTTACTTTCCCTTTTCCCAACAGGCTTGCCGGAGAGGGAGTTGGAGCCGTGAGCGTCTGTAAGTATCTCCCCCCCTTCTTCCCCTTCTGGCTCTCTGTTGCTGCAGGGGTGGTGGTACCGGTGCCCCCACTTCGGGGCAGCCGGCAGGACCCTACAGCGGGTGTGCGCCATGTCTCCCCACAGCCGTGGTCAGCAGCTCAAGCGGGATGGGCTACAGCGGCGGCGGCGGCGGCAGCTGCCTGGGCATGGGCGGAGGTCTCGGCATGGGAGGCGGCGGCGGCAGCTACAGCATGAGCAGCAGCGGCGGCGGCTTCGGAGGAGGGAGCGGAGGGTTTGGCGGGAGCGGAGGGTTCGGCGGGGGGCTCAGCTACGGTGGAGGAAGCACCTTCAGCGCCGGGAGCAGCCGAGGTGTCAGCTCCAGCACGGGAGGCAGCGTGAGGATCGTTTCCAAGACCACCACTAGCAAAAAGACCATCAGATAAGGATGGCGAGCACCGACCCCCTACGCGGACGACGGCAAAAGCAAGTGCTGCCCTATGAAATCAATGGTGTAAATAGCTGCGCTAGACCCTCTCCTTCCTCCGTCCTTCACCCTCCACCTTTGGGGCAGCGGGGGGGAGACCAGGACCCCACCGCAAGAATCCAGAGCACCTTTGGCTAAAGCATAGGTTGTAACAGGTCACCAACAGGGCTTTGGAGAGCCGTCGTGGACCCCGGTGGTGGCCCTTTCAGCACGGTCCTCGTTCTTCCCTTGTTCTGCCCCTGGAGTCACGCATTTGAAGCGAAGTGGAAGCACTTTGCTGAACGGGGACAGCCACTCTCGGCCACATGCATTCCTTCCACTCGTCCTAAAACAAGGGCGACAGCCTTGTGAAACCACGGTCCTGGGTCCTCAGCAGTGAAAATAGCTCCAAGACGCTCTAAAAGCCTCTGCCACGTGTTACAACCTCCAAATGTTTTGTCTGCCACTAAAGATTTTTTCCCAGCCCCTTCTGTTTTCTCAGGCACCTGTGGGAAAGGTTATTGCTTTCTGTGTATATGAATTGCCACACTGATTTCTAACTCCTCATCCTCATGGCTACAGCCTCTTCACCCTCAGACCTACCGTACTGTATGGTCCAATAAAGAGCATTTGTCATTTTTAAAATCTGCTGCTTTTTGGCTTTTTTTCTCCGCTGATGCGGGTACGGATGCGTGCTGTGTCCCAGCTGCAGTGGGGACTCTCTGTTCATGAGAAATGACCATTGCCTTGAGGATAAAACCCTCACTTTTAGGGCTCAGGCTCTGGCGTGGCTCTGGGACAGGCTGGGGAGGGTGGAAAGAAGGGTGGGATGGACGGAGAACTGAGGCACGGGGAGGAAAAGCTGCCACAGGGCAAAGCCGAAAGCTGGAGGAATCCCAGTGCGGCAGTTAACTGCAAAGCTGCCCTTTCTGCCCATCGCTGCAGCAGTGAGAAAGGGCAGGAGAGTGGGAAGAGGAAGGCGATTCCCAAAGGTCTAGCTGGGATTCGTGAGCTGGCACGTGCGGAACACGGCTCAGCCCGGCCGTTAGTTGAACAGTGCAAACAGGAGGAAATCTTACGGCAGCTCTGGGCTCCGCACCACAGCAAGGACGCAGTGAGAACCGCATCGAACAGGGAGCAAATGGAGCAGCCCAACATCACCCCAACCAGAAAGCGCAATGGGAGGGAGCAAAGAGGGGTGGGCACAGGGCGACGTGGCCAATATCTGCCCAGGCAGTATCCGCACACTGAGTTTTCCCTAGCACATGCAAATATCACACTAAATATCCTGGCTGCTCCCCTGGAAGGGCTGTTTTGGCTTCATTTTGAATGAACCTGAGGTTTTCCAAGGTGCCGGCAGCACGCAACCTCCCAATTCCCATCCAGCTCCCCCCGGGGAGGGTTCAAAGCTCTGCCTGGACACAGGGATTCAGGCTCCCGCGTTGTTCCCAGGCTCCCTCCTGCGGCTCCGCAGGCATCCCCTGGCTCTTCCACCCTGTGGGGCCGTAGGGCAGCACGGTGCGGGGTGGGAACCGGCCCCAAAGGCAGGAGCTGGAACACAAGCCAAGGGTGAGGAAAGAGGCCAGGGCAGGAAGGGAGCAGCCGAGGATGGGCCCGCAGCCCACTGGGGATACTGGTCCCTAAAGGAGACCGGTTGGTGTCCACCAACCCACCCCTCACCCCCTGCGAACTCCAAGTGGGGTTGCACCCAGGCAGGACCCCAGGGAGGGAGAGGAGACAGGGCCATCAGCCACATCTGCACCGCAAAAGCACCTCGTGCACGGCGTGCCGGAGCGCTCGCCGCAGGGAAATACCTGCAAGCTCCCGAGTCAACGGGACCCCGCACACCCATCATGCTGCGCAGAGGCGTGCAAGCACCCGACAACCCAGCATGGTGTCTCCAGCAGGTGGGGACCCAGAGCAAGAGAAAGGCATGGTGCCACCCCGCCGGGGCTGGAAGCCCTCATGGTCCTGCGGTGGGGCTCATAGCCACCAGCATCCCCTCCAGTGCATGGGAAGGGGCGAGGAAACAATGGCTTTGGAAAGTGGGGGCAGCCCGTTTGCACCAGAGGAGGTTTTGTGAAGGGTGAATGGGTTGGGCTTCATTCATTTAACACTTTCCATCAGATTTCAAGCACCTGACCATGTTTCTTACACCGCTTTAAGGAAACAGAGTGAAGCCTGCAAAGCGGAAGCATTTGTAGCAGGCAGAGCATCCCGGCTGGGCTGTCCTTGCTAAAATATATTTTGTTTTGTTTTTTTTACCAGAAGCGCGCACCACACATCGCTGTGCCATCAGCCACATCAACGCCAGGGCCACCACCAACACTGAACCCTCCGTGAACCCTGGTTGAGTCGCGCTGCCGAGCCCTCCCCGTCACTGCCGTACCTGATGTCTCTGAGCCCCCATCGGTCTGGTGCCACAGGCAGCTCTCGGGTCCTCCTCCTGTCGTCTTGAGGGTGAGGATGCTACCACGGCAAAAAATGCGCTGAGCAGCTATCGGTCCCTTTTCTGTTTCATAGAATCATAGAAGAGTATGGGTTGGGAGGGACCTTGAAGATCACCCAGTTCCCTCCGCTGCCCCGGACAGGGACACCTCCCCCCAGCCCAGGTTGCTCCAAGCCCTGTCCAACCTGGCCTTGAACACCTCCAGGGATGGGGCAGCCACAGCTTCTTGGGGCAACCTGCGCCAGGGGCTCACCACCCTCACAGGCAACAATTTCCTCCTCATATCTACCGGGAAGTGTTTGAAGCGCCCACCCTGGCACCTCTTCTCTAGGGAAGCAGACAGCAGATGCAAAAAGCCATCTTCTAATTACCTCCTTCTGATTTGAAGACCTGGAAAACTCACATATTCAAGTCAAACTTGACCAGTAATTTTAGCCAACAACTTAAACATTAGGTGAAATTTTGATTTAAAACCAACATTTCATTGCAACGTTTCCTATGGGAATGATCCTGTCTCCGGAATGTTGCAACATCTCCTCTTAACACTTCCCAAACAAAACTTTGCAGCTTTTTGACTCAAAAGCAGAATTTTCATCAAAGAACATTATTTTGTTTTAATTTGCAAATGGTTTACACAGCCTGCAAATGAAATAAGGCACGAAAAGGCTGCAAGGAAGGTAACAGAGGGCGCAGCAAAACCAGCAGCGGAACAATATTCCCAGCTACCACCTGCGAGGCACGTTCCGTCCAAGCGTCGCTGTGTAAACGGGGCAGCAATATGCCGCTGCCCAGAGCGGTCAGAGATCGGAGTTCGGCTGCAGGCGATGCCAAGCGCCACGGGACAGCAGCAGGGACCTCCGGGCTCACCTGCAGTGCGATACCGCGCTGCACGGCAAATAAACATGAGGCTCCATAAAAACTGGTGCGCCGTGACTGGACACACTTTCCAGGACACGTGAATAATCCTTTTTTATCTTACCGGCTCCGAGAATGGTGGTGTGGGGATCCAGGTTTGGGTTTTTTTCAGCAAGAAGGAATTAAACTTCACGCAAGCACTACAGCTCTTTACAAGGGAATTCGAACCAGGAGCAGCGCTTGGTCCCGGATGGAGATGGGGGACACGCCATGTGACGGGCACAGAGCTGATCCGAAATAATGGGACTTTCCAGCAACACTGCTCCCAGGGCTCGGTTTGCTTTATCGGGAGAAAAGACATACCCTGGGGCCATGAGAAAGGAGGAGATGCTACAATACTGCTGTGATAACCTTCAGCGGTGAGAGGTCTTGCTTTCCATACGGAGCTCGGTGGAGGTCGCAGCCCCAGCGGCCCCACTCGGGGCTTACACAGGCTCAGAGAGCATTGCAAGGTGGTTTGGGATATTTAGGTTTCTTCAGGTACCACCATCTAAGCACCAGTGCTGCGCGCAGATTAGGATAAAGGAACTATCAGCCAATACCCACCTAAGGTCAGAGGCTCTTTCAAGATGCACCAAGCCATAGGGGGAAAGGGGACGTCCCCACTCTGTACGCAGCATCTGGCAACAACAGCAATAATGAAGGCGAAGTTATTCCCAAACCCTGGGCTGCATCGCTGTCTCTGTGCTAGCCCAGAAAACAATTATCTGGAGAAAGCAGGTCACACCTACACTTCAAAGTCATCTAGTAGTTATAGCTGACTGGCCTCCAGATACCGCTGGGAACAGGCTCAAAGGACTGCAACACCCATCGCGGGGCACCACCTATGGGAAAGCTTCTGAGGAGCTCATCCTAATTCATCCCTTCAGGAAATGAGATTCACAGACACTGGCCTCCCGCTCAGGAGGTCTTCTCGGAGGTCCCCGTCCCTGCAGCATCGGGACGCTGCGAGTTGCATGGTCCCCCGTGGAAAAAGCTCGGGGTGACCGGCAGGACTTCATTAAGTTGGGATGAAATAGTAAATTACGGTCAAAATGAGTAGGGTTTGAATTTAGGTTAGCAGCCCAAGTTTAACCCAAAGGCTTTAATTTAGGCAATTAAACTAAATTACAGCCTTGACTTTACTGATAATTAAACTGAGATTAGGTAGCACAGGTGAACCAACCCAAGTTAGTAAGACACGCTCTTATTTTACAAATATATGTATTTCTGCAAACAAAACACACAAGAGGCACTTCTAAAAATTTCAGCCTTGTCTGAGAAAGGACCTCCATCATCAGACAAAGGCTTCCGAGGCGGACGCTGGGGAGGAGCAGCAGCGTAGAGAGGTGGAGGAGGAGGTGAGGAAAAGCTCTTGGAGGTATCCCCTGTTCGCTGGCTGGGTACACAGAAAATGGTTCAAATTTCTCCCTAACGGGGCTGGAGTTGCCTTTGTTGCCCTGCTAGAGTCAGAACTCTCAAAGGAGTGATTTACCTTGGTATCAGCACGACGCCAGACCCAAACTCAGCCAAAACTTTACTCCCAGGCTCACAGCATGGTGTAAAGGGATCTCCTGCCTCTTGGTCTGGGACTCGCACCCGCCGCCCGTCCCCTCTGCTCAGCCCGGGAGGAAGAAACGAGGAGGGGAAGGGAAGAAAAAAAAAGGCTTCGGAGCCTGCTCAACCTTGGAGACGTCCTCTGCCACGTCGAGGGGGGCTCTCACCCGGCAGGACCTGCCCAAACACAGCTCCCTTTGTTTGATTAGGAGGAAAAACTACAGAGCAGCTTGAGTGAACACAAGCGTTATCCTCTGGTGGAGGAGGAAAAGTCCGTATCAGAGCAAGCTATCTGCATCAGAGCAGCAAATTCATTACACGCCGGGAGCTGCAGGGTGCATGGGAGACACTCCCCCAGGAGCTACCTGGAAACCCTGTGTTTCATCAACAGAGCAGGGTGGGGGCCCCCCGTGCCATCACCCCATACCCCAAACCTGTAGCTACAGCTCCTCATGCTCACAGCTCTGCCTTTTGTAATTACCTCTCAAATTCCTTCCAGATGAGTGACAACCGCATCACCTCCACCCTGGTGCAAATGTGAAATGGAAAGAAATTAATTTCTTTTTACTTGGTTGGAGGAGCTGTATTATTACTATTATTAACCATGGACTCCAACGCAGTTGGCGTACTCTTTAGCCAAAAAAGCCAAGTTTCATATGTAAAAGGAGCCTGAGGGGAAAAAGGAAAGTACTGACGCATCACGCTGTTAGTAACCAAGGGTGGGTTTCAGCCTGGCTAACTCTGCACACCCTGACTCAGCCATCTGCTCTACCCACGTCGCAGTGGTGAAGGTGGAAAGTCACCTCCAGGGGCTTCTCCGTCCACCTGCCCCGGGATGGGAGACTCTGCCGTTTGCTGGGGATCGCCACTGATGACGCAGGAATACAGAAAAGCTTTCCGAGATGGACAGTACCCCAGAGAGCAATTCCCAAAGGAGCCACCTGCCTTTGAGAAGACCGGCAACTTGCATCTGCCTTCCTTGCTCTCTGGGACTGGCATCTGTATGAATCAAACAGGCTGTGTTGGGGGGGAAAAAGCAACCTCGTGCACTTAAGCGATGCCATCTGTCAATCGGCGGGCAAAACTCTAAGGCTGATCAATAATCCGCTGCCTCTGGGATGCGGAGATGTTGGTTGCGATCCATTTACTTCCAGTTCCCATAGGTGCAAACGTGCAGAGGGTCCGACCTGATGAGACAGCGCCGCTGGGCAAAAATCGCAGGGTTAAGCCCTTCCTTACACTGTAATCTCAGTCTTGTAATAGACACCAAAATAAACCAACGATCACTACTTATTTCCCCCTTCATTTAAAAATCCAATTGCAAACCCAATCCATCTGCAAGAAAGCAGCCGAGGAACCAACGGGGACAACAAGGTATTTCGGGGAGGTCCCTTTACCCAGCTGCCTTGCAAGACAGGGGCAGACGGCAGCGTAACGCCCCTCCACCGTGGCGATTCCTCAATATTACGCTATTACCGCAGCCAGCAGCCGCTCGCACTCGCAGACAACACGAGAGGAAGCTCTCAGGGAGGGGATGCGTTTGCAAGTTCACCCTCTTGTATAAATAAATGATGTATGAATCGCCTTTTCCTGAACAACCCGAAAGGCAGTGGGGGCCAGAAGCACTCGCCATCCCTCAAAATGAATTATTTTTCACATTTTTTCCTATTTGACTTGTTACTCAAACTGCAAAGCAAAGGGCCGCGTCGGTACCTGCGGCTGAGAAAGGTCCAGGCTGCCTTACTGCCTCCAGATTGCTGTGGGTCTGGGCAGGGGGAATCCCTTTCCCGGTGGATTCAGGCAGGGAGGATCACACCGTCAGCTGCGCAGTGCTGAAAGAGCTGATTAAATCGTTGGGAAACGACGTCGTGTTTATAAACTGCGAGTTGGGAACAGCCCCGGAGCACTCCATTTCCATAGAGGCAGCGGATTCAAAGCGGTTCCCATTGCCACAATCTTTCCTCCTCTTTTTGTTTGTTTGTTTGTTTCTATCCTGCTGAAACACCAAAGTTCCAGTCTCCAGAGCCGAGGTACCAATGTTCGTGATAGAGCTCAGTGGCAGCTGTCAAATCCCACATGTGAACAAAAGACCTTGTCAAAACATTTCATTTTCATTCCTATATTATTATTTTTTTAATGATAGAAGAGTAAGTTTGCAAGACACAGGATTTGCAGAAGAGAGCAGCTCAGGGAGCTGAGCCTTTATAGGGATGGATGCAAAACTACTTCTGCGGATACACTGAGGTGGCAGAGAGGGGACCACGTGGTACCTGTCACAAAACCCCAGGACAGAAGAGTTTCCTGCAGGTCTTGCTGTAAAACACCGCTCTGCCCAACACAGAGCCCTTCCCTAACACACAAGGGACTGCGACTGCTCAGACCCCACTTGCGGACAGCAAAGGGGCGAAAGCAATCCCGAGGGATGAAGTTTTCGAGCGAGAGAGGTGTTGAGTGACAGACAATTTGAACGGTGTTTTCCTCCCTGCGCCCACGGTGACTCACTGCAACTTTCCAACGCTTTGAGATGGCGAAGAGCCCGGCTGTCTACAAAGACGGCAGAAGGCGACAGTTATTCCCAAACAATACCACTGTTGCTCAGAATCTGGCTATATTATTTCAGAAGGGTGTGTGTGCGGAGTGAGTTCACTCTCCAGAATGCTGTTGGACATGCCAAGCTTAATTAATCAGAAAGATGATCCACCTCATCAAACCCATCCCAGTCTCATAAATGCATAAAAGGGCTCTCCTGAGCCCGTGGAGAGCACAGGTTCATCTTTCTCCTTTCCCTCCTACTCCTTGCTCCAGGCCAGCACCTTTGCTCCTTTATTCTTGCTGTAGCATCCAACCCAATCCAAAAGCCAGCAATGTCTCGCCAGTCCACCGTGAGGATTCAGAGGGGAAGAAGTGGCTTCAGCGCTGCTTCGGCCGTCGTCCCAACCACCTGCCGCACCAGCTTCAGTTCACGCTCCGTCACCCGGGTCGGAAGCTGCAATGCTGGCAGCGGGTTTGCTAGGGTTGGTGGTGGCTTTGGAAGCAAAAGCCTCTACAATGTTGGTGGATGCAAGCGGATCTCTGTGGCTGGAAGGGGTGGTAGCTTCTATGGATCTGCAGGTTTTGGTGGTGGCGCTGGGAGCGTGTACGGTGGTGGCTTTGGCATGCCAGCTAACCTTGGCTATGGATATGGTGCATTTGGTGGTGGCATGGGTGGCCCCGGATTCCCAGCTGGGGGCATCCACGAAGTCTCCGTCAACCAGAGCCTTCTGAAGCCTCTTAACCTGGAGATTGACCCCAGCATCCAAAGGATCCGAAAGGAGGAGAAGGAACAAATCAAAACCCTCAACAACAAATTTGCCTCCTTCATTGACAAGGTGAGACATGAACTTCCCTAAAATATCTCGTCCTGATTTTTTTTGATGGGGACTCTTTTCTTAGCTGCTTTATGAGGGCGTAAGCTGGTTAAGAAGGAATAGAAGTGAGGAATGAGACTGGAAGATGCCCAGTCCTCAGAAACTCCAGGGAACGGTACCTGCTACATAGTGGTTGCTATGAATTAATCATCCAGTATCTGAGGTCTTCTTCATTTGCTGCTTGCTTTCTCATAGGCATATAATATATGAAAATATATTATAATAGCTATAAAAGACAATCCCATCCTTCTCGAGATGTTGGGCTCTCTCCATTGAGCATTATAGGAGCCTTGATAACAGTTTTTTAGACGGTGCAAGTGAGATGCAACCAACTCATCTAAAACGACCAAGAAAGGAATCACATGAATTGGCACTAGGGAGAAGTACGCTTCTCATTGCCTGAATTTCCTCACAGGCATTTAAAGTCATCTCTGCCACAGGACCAGCGTGTTTGGACTGTTAGTTCAAAACAGCAAAATCCGATCCGACACTGTCTGCCCACTTCATTTCCTTGTTAACTCTATTACATGTACAAGAGCACCTGCTTGATTTCTGGTCTGGTTGAGCAGCTCCACTATGGTTTCAAGGAAAATGCTGCATTATTTTGGAGATTTTGGGGGGTGGGGGAGCTATACCGAAGGGAAGGAGAAACGGCACTTTACTATTGCTTTCTCAGTAAGCCGGTTTGCTCTTATCTGATTTTCGCACGCACTCTTCACACAAAACGCACCTTGTCTTGATTTAGCAAAGCAATGAAGGGGAAACATGGTGCAAGAAAAGCAGTAATCATTCCGGAGTTTGTCTGCAACACTAAGCAGGGTCCCTGCAGTCAAACAGCAAATTCCTTCTTCCACCAGACAGGAATTTGGCTGTGAAAACCGTCTGGGAAGAGTACTTCACCACCTCAGCTAGGACTGAGATCCCCCATCAGCAAGGAAAGCTCTCCAGAATCTCTATTCTTTCAAAACATCTTGAGGGCATTTCTGCTTGCAGGTCCGATTCCTCGAGCAACAAAATAAAGTGCTGGAAACCAAGTGGAGCCTGCTTCAGGAGCAGGGGATGAAAACAGTTAGGAACAACTTGGAGCCGCTTTTTGAGACTTACATCAACAACCTCAGGATGCAGCTGAACAGTTTGCTGAGCGACAAGGGGAGGCTGGAAGGAGAGCTCGTCAACACACAGTACATGGTTGAGGATTTCAAGAAGAAGTAAGTAGAAGCAGAGCTAGCCGTCTACTTACCTAGGTAAGGTACCTTTCTCCAGTCAACATCCCTTAAGCCAACTGGGGGATCCAGGAGAGTCCGGGACACAGGAATTCCCGACAGTGAAGGCTGTGACGTTTTCTCACGATAAACGGTAACGGAGTAACAGATCCAAACACACAAACATTTCGGGAATAATTTAGAATATGATCAAAGACTTATTAACTAAATTACCTACTGAGGGGAAAAAAAAATACATGGTAGGTCTGAGAGTTTCAGGACAGCGTGCTTAATTTGCTTAAGACAGGCAGAAGGAGCAACGCTAATGGCCAGAAATAGGAAAAAAAGAATAGATTCTTTAACATTTTTTTGATGTACTTGTTTTAACTAGTTTAGCCTAGGAACATGCTCATGGTCTCTTATTCAGATGCTCTGTAGGAGAAAAGAACACTGTATGCAAAATGCTCTTAAGGAAGTTCATTCCAGCAAACTAAAATCACCTCCGTCTGTTACTTGCCTAAACAAATGCTCCTTCTGCCTCCCTCCATTAGGTATGAAGATGAAATCAACAGGCGTACAGTTGCAGAGAATGAATTTGTGACACTCAAGAAGGTGAGAGCAAATTACAGAATACCACCGGACGATTATTTGTAGAGCTCCCATCTCCTATGCATTCGCAAATCCATCCATTCCTATTCCAAAAGGTTTTTTTTTTTATGGTTTCTTCCCTGGACTGCTATTGCAGAGATACGCCTGTTCCTGACTTGCTAATAAGAGTTTAAAACACATTACCTAAATTTCTCATCCTCCAGGATGTAGATGCTTCCTATATGAACAAGGTGGAACTACAAGCCAAGGTAGATGCGCTGACTGAAGAGATTAATTTCCTGAGAGCCCTCTATGAAGCAGTGAGTACAACCACCTCCCAAGACACTTCAGCCCTCAGTTAAGAGCTTCCCTCCCTCCCTTCCTCAGAACGGCTGTAATTTCTTCCCCCAGGAGATGCTAAATCCTTCACCTCTTTAGAGTTATACCAACCGTCTTAGCTGTTTAGATAACAATCTGCAGCCTCTCCCAGGTCTGCGTGCTCATCTGAGGAGGAAAAGGCATCGCGCGGGTGAATGAGCTCACCCAGTCCCCTGTGCACTTCGCAGGAGCTGTCTCAGATGCAGACCCAGATCTCCGACACCTCCGTCGTTCTCACCATGGACAACAACCGAAACCTGGACCTGGACAGCATCATCTCCGAGGTCAAAGCGCAGTACGAGGACATCGCCAACAGAAGCCGGGCTGAAGCAGAGTCCTGGTACCAAACCAAGGTGAAGAAACTGGGGGTTTCCGTGCTGTTATCTTCATGTCTTGTCTTGAGCAGATAAAGTCTTCCAAGACTCTTCCAAGAAAGCCTTCTCAAATATCCACCTTGCACAGCAGCTAGTCTGGGCGCGAGGAGGGACTCATGCTTTTAGCACCCTCGTGACTCCAAAACTGATGGATTTTTCCCTTGTCTGATTGTTCCTCTCTCTGTGACAGTACGAAGAGCTGCAGGCTACGGCAGGCAGGCACGGGGACGACCTCCGTAACACCAAGCAGGAGATCTCCGAGCTCAACCGCCACGTCCAGCGGCTGCGGTCTGAGATCGACAGCGTGAAGAAACAGGTAAAAAGCAGCAAACCCCACATTTTTAACCAATTTACCCCCTGACTTGCAAGGGAGAGGAAGGAAAACGTCAGAGGCAACCTCGGTAAGCTCTGCTCAGTTTGACTCTTTTTCTCTCGAAACCAGAACTGTCACTAAAACCGGTGAAGCTGATGGCGCTGGGATAAGACCTTGTGATTTTGGGGTAGACAAAGAACAAGCCGAGGTCCTGCATGGGGAATTTGACCGGGGGTTTCTCTTCCATAGTGCGCAAATCTGAAAGCGGCCATCGCAGACGCTGAGGAACGTGGGGAGCTGGCCCTCAAAGATGCCAAAGCCAAACTGGCCGAGCTAGAAGATGCTCTGCAACAAGCCAAGGCTGACCTGGCCCGGCAGCTCCGGGAGTACCAGGAGCTGATGAACGTCAAGTTGGCCCTGGACATCGAGATCGCGACCTACAGGAAGCTGCTGGAGGGAGAGGAGTGCAGGTGGGTGGGAAATACAACCCTTCTAGTCCTGATGTTGGAGGAGCAAAGCGAAGCGAGCGCTGGAGACGCTCAGCATTTCAGAAACACTGAAGAGGGCATTAGGGGGAAGGTTGTCCTAGCTGATGGAAATAACATTGCAGGAAGCATCCCTGAATTACACTGAATTGTTATTTTTCTCCCTGAAGGTCTCTAGGAAATGTACCCTCTTTCCCCCCACCCCCACTATCAACAGATTTGTTATCCTCTGACCTCGCTGTGTTCTGTCCCCTAACAGGCTGGCTGGAGACGGCGTCCCAGTGAATATCTGTAAGTCTCTAAAACATACACAATGACCCAATTTAAGCCTGAGTACGCCTCCGCACCAAGAAGCCAATGCCCAGAGAAACTGAAAGCTTTTCTTTCTCCTTCTTGCAGCCGTGACCAGAACGACTGTGGGGACGGGATATGGAGGAGGGAGCAACCTCAGCATGGGAGGGGGAATCTGCAATATGGGGAACAGCTTCAGCTGCGGAAGTGGTCCTGGGCTTAGCAGCACCACCCTCGGAGGCGGCAGCAGCTCCAGCGTGAAGTTCGTCTCGACCTCCTCCACCAGAAGAAGTTACAGAAGCTAAGAGTCTCCTTTCAGACACCTTCGCTCGCCAGAAAACACCTTAACACTGGTCCTTTACCAAAGCGTAGTCGGGGTCAACAGAATGAGGGCCACCTAAACCCTATGTCTTGTCGCACAGGAGCCACACTTTAGGAACTCTCTCTCCGCTGTGTTGTCTAGCACGCGTTGTGCAGGGCTCTGCCACTGAAGGCGAGCCCAACCGTTTTAAATTTGCAACTTGCTTGTTACAGCTCAGCATTTTTTGGCCGGATTTTGTATATAAAATGTGTCCCATGACTGTTTGTCTCTCTTCACTTTCTGGTGTTTGTCTAATAAAAATGCATATGTAATTTATTCTATTGTGTGGACCTTTTAATTAAAGACGTGCAGCAGCACATGCAAATGCAGATAACGAGCACTGTTCCTACGGCCCTGCCCAGTTAAAGGCACAGATTTTCGCTCCTCGTTCACATTTCTTCAATCCCCTCCATTAGCAGCCAAAACACACAGGCACAGCGCGGCACCAAAGGGAGGTTTGCCGCTGAGTTCCACGTTCTCCCCACCGTGCAAGGAAAACAGCTGGAAGGTAAACGCGGGGCACGCCAAGGCAGGAGCCGGGCACAGGGGAAAAGGTCTAAGATTCATTTACTACGCACCTTCCAGCCAGTACAACATGCAAGCGCTGGGCTCCCACGGGGTACAAAGGGCAGTGCCAAGCGTGTGATGTACCTGAATCAACTTAGAACAATAGGGAACTAATTACCAGGGAGTCAGAGCAACCACCCGACTTGTTCTAGTATATCAGTCCATCTCAAAACCCCGTTCACTGTGAGCCGTCTCACCAAAGCGCAGGTGCCAGCGGGGCAAACATCTGCCCGAGCGGGTTGAAAGCACTCTCTCCCCGTTCAGAGCTCTGGCCACGCTGGTTTAGGTGTTTATGCTGGGTCGTGGTGCTGGTGTTCCCTCTCCTTTGGCTATAAGCAGGCGGAGGATGCGGTCCACGTGCGTTCACCTGCTACGTTGAATGAGACGTTGCTCATCCAATAGCTATAAAAATAGCCAAAAATGGGATACCCGTTGGAAAGTGAAAGCCTTCAAGACCCAATGTTTCTTCTCATTCCTAGAATACATTGGAGACAAGATCTTGTTTTGAGAAGGTAGAGAGAAAACCAGAGGAGGTGTCGCAATTTCAGATGTGGTTCTGACTAATCGGGAGAAATTAATTGAGAAGTAAAAGCAGAGCATCATCTGGCTGAAAGCTACAAAGCGACAGATCTCATTGCTGGAAGATGAGTTGAACAAATAGATGTGATTACCAAATAGTCCCCACCCTCGCCCCACACATTGCAGTAAGTTGAAGGAACGGGCAGAGAAGTGAGAAGCACTCTTAGGAAAATACTCAAAGAGATGGGCAAATAGCGGGGAATTGGCAGACCCTGAATGACAGACTGAATTCAGATTTTCCTTTGAGACCAGCAGTTTTCCATAGTTTTCTAGGATGTTCTGAACTCTGCATATTCATAGAATGGTTCGGGTTGGAAGGGACCTTGAAGATCATCTCGTTCCAACCCCCTGCCCTGGGCAGGGACACCTCCCACCAGCCCAGGCTGCTCCAAGCCCTGTCCAACCTGGCCTTGAACACCTCCAGGGATGGGGCAGCCACAGCTTCTCGGGGCAACCTGCGCCAGGGGCTCACCATCCTCACAGGCAACAATTTCTTCCTAATATCTAATCTAAATCTCCCCTCTTCCAGTTTGAAGCCATTCCCCCTCATCCTATCACTCCATGCCCTTGTAAAAAGTCCCTTCCCAGCTCTCCTGGAGCCCCTTTAGGCACTGGAAGGCCGCAATAAGGTCTCCCCGGAGCCTTCTCTTCTCCAGGTTGAACACCCCCAACTCTCCCAGCCTGTCCTCCCAGCAGAGGGGCTCCAGTCCTTGCAGCATCTCCGGGGCCTCTTCTGGCCCCGCTCCAACAGGTCCATGCCTTTCCTATGCTGGGGGCTCCAGAGCTGGAGGCAGTACTCCAGGGGGGGTCTCACCAGAGCAGAGGGGCAGAATCACCTCCCTGGAGGCTCACAATCACCTCCCTACATTCCTCTCTGTATCCCTCAGGAAATCTCCTTCCCAAAGGCCCGCGGGCTTGGTCATGAGTCTGCTGCACCTCTCCCCTCCTGCTCCACCACTCTCTGCTCACACCTCTCCCACTCACGGCGGCTCCCTGGGAAGGAGCAATACCCTCACCCTGAACAGCAGCCTGGGCAAGGTTAAGTAACGGTCTTCCTCACTGCTGGCCAAACACACTCTCTGAGCGAAGAGGACATAACGTATATAGCCAAGAGGCAGGTCAGAAGGATGCCATCCGTTGCATCAACACCTGGGTCATAACAGAAATTACGAAGCCCTTCATTTAGCCCGGGAAAGGCTGAGGCCAGAATATTTGCTCTCCCAGGGCATCCCTTTTAAAGCAAGATACAAAAAAAACCCCCACCCTGGCAAAAGTTCGCGTCTCTGGATACACGACCCACGTACAGCTGTCCTTGCTGCAGAGAAGGCTCTGGTCACCACGGACGTAACCTTCTGCATCCACTCCTGCTGGACCAGTTACGTAGATGAGGGATGACCTGGGGCTTGTGTTTCAGTGGGAAAGGACAGCCCTCATTAATTCTAGCGCAGCCCAGATTAAAACCTTAGTCCTAATGAATGAACGGTGTTTGCACTCAGGGGCTTGAATTTGCAACGCTTGGAGGGAACTGATTGCTAATTGCTACCCGTAACGTTTTTACAGAGTTCTTTAGGACAGACGGTCGGTAGCTTAGTCATAGATGCTCCTTTCTATTAAAAACTGCTGCTTGTTGTAACACACAGTAGCTGAAACACTCCCAGTTATTTTAGCTTTGTTCCAGGGTGTGTAACGGAAACATTAGAAGAATAGAGAGGAAAACAGAAAAGAAAGAAAGAAAAAAAAGCATGGCTGAAAGGCAAAAAGAGATGACGGGCATCTGCAAATTACCCTCCGGGGACCTTCTGGTCAAACTCACTTGACTGCCCGGCGTCCACGTGTGAAACGGCAAGCACAAGCGTGCACTTGAAAGAGGGATCTGCGAACATCTGCTCCACACCCCGGTGCCTGCACGTGTGTTTTTAAGGGCCGGGGAAAGCTATGACTTCCCAGCCACGCTCTGAGGTGGGCTGCTCCCTCCTCTGACGAGTAGGTATCCAGCTTGGGCACCGGCAGCCACGAGAGAGAGGTGCCCCGGCAAACCCAGAGGGCTGCAGGGTCCAAGAGAAGCATCTCCATCCCTGGGCATCCAGGCGAGACATCGGGAGCGCCTTTCAAGCATCTTGCCTGCTCTGCTGCGTACGATGCCACCACACAGGGCAAGTCAGGACAGCATGCGTCTTTCACCACAGAAATGCATTATTTGACTTTTCCTGGGTGCTACGTGGAATAAGAGTAGAGGGAGTTGCCTGTGAACAATGTCAAAAGCCCGGATCCCAAGCACTGGGTTTCCTTGTGAGTAAGAGATATCGGAGGGGAAAGACAACAGATGTGGGGAGGGCAGCCTGGGAACAGGCTTCACACCGTGTAGAGACAAGGTCACCCCATGAGTCAGGAAACAACCCAAAAGTGCGTGAAGGTGAAGCCCTGAGAAATCGCCAACTCAGGTTTTGTGTCGTCACAGCCAACGGTAACTCCCAACCAGGTCACATTCCGGTATTTCATCATTTGCTGTCAGTCTGAATCAGGATGAAACGTAGACACATTCTGGAGAAAAAAAAAGGTCTGAAAATACCGTTCATAAAACTACCTTACATGTCCTTCCCACTCCCCAGCTGTTTTTTGATATCCGACGGCCCAAGACTTCCACTAATGCCCCACCACCATCCCGGCTTTCCCTCCACCACCTCTTTCTCCCATCTGTATCAGTTCTGGTTTAAGCGACTCTTGTTTGGGCGTGAGAAGATTCCAGAATTTCCGACAAGTTGGGGCCTGAGGTGCTGATGCCCCACTGGGGTTTACTCAAAACCACAGCAGCAGGAAAACACAGACCCGCAAAAACAGATTTCTTAGACCTCGGACCACTGCACCGTGAAATAACGCACCTTTACGCAACAGAGGGATTGATTCATCCATGAAATAGAGATGAGCGAGCGCTTGCCCAACACGGGGAATCATCTACTGCAGAGGTGAAAGGAGGGAGTGGGAAAGGGACGGCTGCGAGCAGGAGTTGAGGCAGGCAGTATTTAGTGTTTTCTCAGATATTTCGACAGCCAGATCATGACCGTCACAAAAAAAATGCATCTCCTGCACTTTGTGAGTGCTTCATAGGTGCTTGTGCTCATGGTGAACTCACCGTCCGCTTTGCTGCTGGGTGTGCCGAGCCCAGTTAATCAGTAAGATGAGCACCACGCCAGACCCATCCCCAGCTAGTAAGGGTATAAAAGGGCCAGTCCCAGCCTGGGGGAGCACAGCTTCACCCTCCTGCCTTCAGATACTTCCTCGCTGCTTTACTCTTTCTGCCGCTCTCACCCTGCTCACATCAGCTGCCATGTCTCGCCAGTGCGCTGTGAGGAACCAGTGCAGAACTGGCTTCAGCACTGCTTCTGCCTTCATCCCAAATGCCAGCAGCATCAGCTTCTGCTCACGTTCTGCATCCCAAGGCGGGAGCTGCGGTACCGCCGCTGGGTATGGAAGATTCGGTGGAGGTTTTGGAAGCAGGAGCCTCTACAGCCTTGGAGGGTGCAACAGGATCTCCGTGGCTGGAAGGGGTGGTGGCTTCTATGGACCTGCAGGTTTTGGTGCTGGCACTGGGATATCCTGCGGTTTTGGTGGTGGAGCTGGTGGTGCCTTCGGGTTTGGTGGTGGCATGGGTGGCCCTGGAATCCCTGCTGGGGGCATCCATGAAGTCTCAGTCAACCAGAGCCTTCTGAAACCTCTCAACCTGGAGATTGACCCCAACATCCAGAGCATTCGTAAGGATGAGAAAAATCAGATTCAAACCCTCAACAACAAATTTGCCTCCTTCATTGACAAGGTGAGACATGAGATTTCTTGGGTATGCTGTGTTGATTCTTCAGTGGGGAAGCACAAACAGGGGCAGTTATATCTTTATCAGCACTTTTGCTGCTCTTGTACTGCCATTTCTATCAGCAGCAGCCCCGGAATAAAACCTGAGGGGTTCCGAGTTGAGCCTGCTCATCCCTCGCATTAATGCCGAGATGAGACCAGTCAACAGGGGGAAATGGTGATACAGGATATGAGGAAGCAGAGTTTGCAAAGAGAGCAGGAATGTTCAAAAAGGACAGGGAACTGCTGGAGAGGGTCCAGCAAAAGGCTACAAAAATGATGAGGGGATTGGAGCATCTTTCCGATGAGGAAAGGCTGAGGGACTTGGGGCTGTTTAGTCTGGAGAAGAGAAGACTGAGGGGGATTCTCATCAAGGCTTATAAATCCTTAAAGGGAGGTGCCAGGGGGATGGGAACAGTCTTTGTTCAGTGGTCCCAGTGACAGGACAAGAGGGAACGGGCACAAACTCGACCATCGGAAGTTCCATCTAACCCTGAGGAGGGACTTCTTTCCTTTGGCAGCAGCAGAGCACTGGCACAGGCTGCCCAGAGAGGTGGGGGAGTCTCCCGCTCCGGAGCCATTCCAAAGCCACCTGGACGCCGTCCTGTGCCACTGCTGGAGGTGCCCCTGCTCTGGCAGGGGGTGGGACTGGGGGAGCTCCAGAGGGCCCTTCCAACCCTCACCAGTCTGGGATTCTGTATTATTAACATCAGATGTCCAACGCTTGCTCACCTGTATGAACTGTCAGCTCTTCCCCAGGGACTGTGAGCTCCCACCTTTCAGCGAGCGAATCCTTGCAGGATTGCACCTTGCCTCGCTTAGCACAACCATCCTAAAATCCCTGTTTCTGAAACATCTCCTTTCTCTACCCAGGTCCGATTCCTTGAACAACAAAACAAGGTCCTGGAGACCAAGTGGGCCCTTCTGCAAGAACAGGGGAACAAAACAGTCAGAAACAACATCGAGCCCCTCTTCGAGACCTACATCAACAACCTGAGGAGGCAGCTGAACAGCTTGCTGACCGACAAGGAGAACTTGGGAGGGGAGCTGAGCAAAGTGCAAAGCCTTGCCGAGGACTTCAAGAACAAGTGAGTCTATCCATCCGCGGTCCGCCTGGAGAGCGAGGTGGGCTGCGACAGACTGCAGCTCTCTGTTGCATTTGTGCGATCAAACAAGGAAAGAAGGTCTTTTTGCTGATGTAATCTGAGTAAGGCCCAAGTTTAATGTGAGACATGTTCAATCTCAGTTCCCTGTGACTGAAAGTCACAGGCAGAAAATTCGGGGGCTGAGATGAAGGTACAAAACTGTACCTACAAAAAAAAAAAAAAAAAAAAAAAAAGAGCCTGGTCCTGAAAACATGGAATAACTTTTGTACAAACCTAGACCAACACTCCATTTCCATCCTGCAGATATGAAGAGGAGATCAACAAGCACACAGCTGTCGAGAACGAATTCGTGCTCCTGAAGAAGGTGGGTGCACGCGCGCTGCGCCTCCCAGCCCTGCACGAGCGTAGCAAGGAACACATTCTCCAGCTTCTCCTCTGCTTCTCCAAAAACCGCTTCATTTTTGTATGTGTTTCCTCTTCTAGGAGGTGGATGCTGCCTACATGAACAAGTCAGAGCTGCAAGCCAGGCTGGACTCCCTTTTGGAGGAGATCGATTTCCTCAGAGCCCTCTACGAAGCCGTAAGCACCAGCATTTACATCCTTCTCCCAGTTTCCAATGTCCTTGCCTTCCTTTCCTGCTTCAGAGGCTCAGGACTGAAAATTTTCCAGTCTGTCACACTAAATAATTCAACTCTTTTTTCATCTCACCTGCTGTCTTAACCCTGCCTGAAACTGCCTTGGAAAAATCACTTTGTCCACCCAGGTCTGCCCTCTAACCTGGGGAGTTTCCTCCCTCTGAGCAAAATTCGTGTCTCGAGCGACTCACTGAAATACCTGCTGCTTTTGCAGGAACTGTCCCAGATGCAGACCCAGATCTCCGACACCTCTGTCATCCTGACCATGGACAACAACCGCAGCCTGGACATGGACAGCATCATCGCCGAGGTCAAAGCGCAGTACGAGGACATCGCCAACCGCAGCCGGGCAGAGGCTGAGTCCTGGTACCAGAGCAGGGTGAGTGCCCAGGAGGGCTTCTGCAATGGGAAAACCACACTCCCTCCCTCAAATCCCCACGGGGAGGTGGGTCCCACTGTGATTTTATAACACAGGATGTTTTCAGAGTTCACAGAATCTCCTAGATTGGAAAAGACCTGTAAGATCACCTAGTCCAATCACTAACCCAACACTAATAAGCCCACCACTAAACCATGTCCCTGAGCACTATATCTACATGACCCTTAAACACGCTGAGGGATGGGGACACCACCACTGCTCTGGGTAACGCGTTCCAATGACTGATGACCCTTTCAGTAAAGAAATTCTTCCTAATATCCAATCTAAACTTTCCCTGGTGCAACTTGAAGCCATTTCCTCTTGTTCTACCACCTGTTACTTGACAGAACAGGTCGACTCCCACCTCTCTGCAGACTCCTCTCAGATAGTTGTAGAGAGCGATAAGGTCTCCCCTCAGCCTCCTTTTCTCCAGTTCCCTCAGCCGCTCCTCATGAGACATGTTCTCCAGACCCCTCACCAGTTTTGTTGCTCTTCTCTGGACATGCTCCAGCACCTCAATGTCCTTCTTGACACTGAAACCCTCCTGTAGGATTTAGTAACCCTATAAAGTTTGGAAGTGCTATTTTGGCACTGAGAACATACGCATACTTCTAAGCGCAAATACCCGCATACCCACATTCTGCTTGGCTCCAAAACTGATGGATTTTTCCCTTGGCTGATTGTTCCTCTCTCTGTGACAGTACGAAGAGCTGCAGGCTACGGCAGGCAGGCACGGGGACGACCTCCGTAACACCAAGCAGGAGATCTCCGAGCTCAACCGCCACGTCCAGCGGCTGCAGTCTGAGATCGACAGCGTGAAGAAACAGGTAAAGGGCAGCGTAAATGCGCAAGACTTAACTCTCGCTGTGGTCTAACCGCTTGGTGGTCCAGCCAACTGCAGGGAATAAAAATAAATGCATCTCAGCGAGTTCTGCTGGATCAGGAATGAATATGACAGCACTTATCTCAGTGCAACAACATCACTAACAGTAACTTAACACAGTATTAGTAAATCTAAGGAGATGTAAAGAGGTGTGGAGTTAGATCAAATCCAGGTTGTGACCTGGCTCAGAACATGGATCAATTCAATGGTTGTTAATATCACACCAACAGATGTTAACCCAAAGTCTTCTGCACCTAGACCAGGCATTGTCACCTCAGGGTACAAAGAACTGGTCTTTGCTCTAGATAAGGAACACAACCACTGGTTTTCCTCCACAGTGCACCAGTTTGCAGACAGCCATTGTGGATGCTGAGCAGCGCGGGGAGATGGCCGTCAAGGATGCCCGGGCAAAACTGGCCGAGCTGGAGACAGCCCTGCAGAAGGCCAAGACAGACCTGGCCCGGCAGCTCCGGGAGTACCAGGAGCTGATGAACGTCAAGCTGGCCCTGGACATCGAGATCGCGACCTACAGGAAGCTGCTGGAGGGAGAGGAGTGCAGGTGGGGGCAATTTTATACCCCAATTTCCAGTGGTGCAGCGTAGTCGCAGACCCTTGTCAGGTTTAGGCTTCCCACATTCAGAAGACCTGAAACCTGTTTAAAGGCAAGGAATTGCCCGTAATTCTGAGCTATTTGGGAAGATGGCAGCCTTTCGCACAAACTTTCCAACTTCCACCAAAAACATTCCAAGGAAATTCCCCTGTCTTTTCAACCAGCTCCTGTTTACGGGTTTCCCTCGAATTCTTACTGGCTCATTTTGCTCCCTAACAGGCTCTCCGGAGAAGGTGCCAGCGCAGTGAATATCTGTAAGTAACTTTTAAAGGCAGTTTGCCAACTTTTACATCTGACTGCCTGCCGCCCAGAGCCCACTGTTTGTGGATGCCTCTAAAGAGAGTGTTTTCCTCTTGCAGCTGTGACCAGAACCGCTGTAGGAACGGGATACGGAAGCGGAAACTGTCTCAGCTTTGGAGGCAGCAGTGGTGTGGGAGGTGGGGTCTGTGCTGGAGGAATGGGCTTCAGCTCGGGAAGCGGACAAGGCACAGCCGGGTCATGCGTGGTCGGTGGAAGCAGTTCCAGCATGAAGTACGTCTCCACCACCTCTTCAACCAAGAGATGCTATTAAAGCCAGACGTCCGCACTGTTAGCTGCTGCGTGCTGAGACTCCTCTCGTACTGTGCGCAATCCTTACCCTGCTACTCGGAAACGATTTGGAAGTCAAAGCTGTCTGTCCTTATTTATATAAAACATGCCATGCTCCTGTTTGTTCTTTGTCTCTCTGAAACCCTCATTTCCCAGTATTTGTCTAATAAAAGGCATGTGGAATTAGCTCTGTCGCTTCCTCCTTATAGCTCCAACTACTTCATAGGACCTTAGGGAAAAGAGCGGTTGACATGAGTAGAGTTGAAGGTAAACAAAAGTCATACACACGAGTTGAGACATTTCCTTCCTCTGCACTCGCTGCAACTCCACGGACACCTCTAAGATCCAACAGGAATAGAGCAGTTGGGTGTTCTGTTCCCATCTGCGTGAGCAAAGTTTTTTAGCGTCTGTATCTTCCATGGCCTGGGAAAACACCTGCCCTTCCTAGGAGGGACCAGAGAAAACGACCTTCTATCACGATTTCTACAATACAGCATCTCAGCATTTTCACGCCACCTTGATCGCGCCCAAACCTCTGGTAAATCTTTCAAGGTTTTGTGATGAGTCATCTAGGGATACAAATCTAGTTTCTCCCAAGAAAGCAAACACCTCAGCTCCCACTGTTCTGTACACACACAAGCTGCAGGGGCTAATAAAATGCCATCACTGCCATTACCATAATTAGAAATGGAAAAGACCCATTAAACCCCCAAACTCATCCTCTTTGGGAAGAATAACGTCCCCAGGCATCGGCTGTGAGACAGTTAAACACCCTGCCGGTAAGGAAGGTTTCGTTCCCCTTTTCTGATCTCCAGAAGAGCAGAAAAAAGAGACAAACTACAAAAGCACCAAAGCTGAGATTAGCGCAGCAGATTGTCCTGGTTCTGTCCCTGACACAGCCCTCCTGAGGGACTAAAGCACTAGAGGTAAACGTGACGCACGTTAAGTGCACGCTCACTCCTACCCTAAAGAGAAGGCGATATGATAAACCTCAGCTTTCATTAATCCTCTAGTTCTAAGCGCAGTAATGCACTACTGGAAAGGAAACGGCTTGTCCTCAACACCTGCCCATCTTTCGCTGGCACCTCTGGAACATATTTCCACTGACACCAGCAGAACCGGTATTTGGTCTGTTATTTAAACACTGCCCAGAATCGAAAAGGCATCTGATGACCTGGACTTTTACAAGTCAGGCTGTTTTCTCTCTGGGGACCATGTTATTTCATCATTCAGCGCTTTGGCTAAGCAAAGCGTCCAGACTCCCTTTGTAGCCCACAGAAAGGCCACAGGTGCCTCCCAAAATATCATCTTTACCAGAAGTAACTCTGTGCGGATGAAGTGCTGCCTGCGAAGATGAGGAGTGCAGACCAAGACACCCAACTTCTCGCCTAGATGAGGACAGGTTGCTCCCACCCCAAGGCGGCCGGCAAACGGGGAGCAAGATCAGTTTTCTCTTTAGCAAAGCACGTTAAACTGGTATCCTCAACATCTCCAGATTCCCTCTTGTGGCAACTTCAGTCCCATCAGCTTTAAATTAAATGGGCACTGACACCAAGTTAGGAGCAAGCCCAAAGCGAACTTCTGGACATATATGTATTTCCCCCGCCCCCCGCCACCAGTAATCCCCACTCTGAAAAACACTGGTTAGAAAATTTGGTTAGCTTTATGAGCCTGAAGGTTGCCAGCCCACTGCATTAGCGAGTCTGTTGATTAACGGGTTGGGAAAGGTGGCCCCGCGCCAGCATACCAAACCGATTCGCTCAGTCAGCTGAGCTGCGGTCCTCTGTGGACAAGCCCAGCACTCCGAAAGGATAAAAGGCAGAGGGGACTACCTGATCCAAACTCTCAAAGGTTTCCACACATCTGCCATCTCACCTCGCTGTTCTCTGCTCTCGCCACCCGCGAATTTGCACAGAAGTCAGTCGGCATTAGGTCAGAAGGACTCACCCCAAGTTTGAGCGCTGCTTCTGCCGCTATGCCTGTTAACCGAAGCAGCTTCAGCTCCATGTCCGTGTCCCGCAGCAGTGGTGGAGGCGTAGGACGGATCAGCGGTGGTTTCGGCAGCAGGAGCCTTCACAATCTAGGGGCAAGCAAGAGGATTTCCATGAGCGGAGGGTATTGCTCTGCTAGACCAGGATACAGTTATGGGTCAGGTCACAGCGGGTCTGCGTATAGAGTTGGTGGAGCTGGGTTTGGGTTTGGGGGAGGATGTGGCCCTGGAGGTATTCAAGAGGTTATGGTCAACCAACACCTCTTGGTACCTCTTAACTTGGAGATTGACCCCAACATGCAGAGAGTGCGGCAGGAGGAGAAGAATCAGATCAAATCCCTCAACAACAAGTTTGCCTCCTTCATCGACAAGGTAAGACACGTTCCACTTCATCCAGCCTTGCACGTTGGCCACCGCCTGCGGAGCAGGATCAGGAATTGCTCTCAAGACTATAAAATTACTTCTAAACCCTTAATGCACAGAGATAAGGATTTTGTCCAGCTTGTTACCTCCACAAATATCGCTTTGTTTTGTCAGAGCTCCACAGACAGTCTGAATATGGTGCAAATTATTTTTCCAGGTTTCTTTGCAGCTGAATATTGCTCCTGGTTTCCAAATCTTCCTACCAATGAGCTTTCCACAACATGCCCATCTAAAGCCCACTTTAAATTACATTAAAAAAAACCCAACCCCCCCGACATTAAAGCCCCCATCTCAGGAAAAACGAGGCAGGTTTTAAGTTGATGGTCCCAAATGATTTCAATTGTTCTGATGGGTTTCAGGTGCGGTTCCTGGAGCAACAAAATAAAGTACTGGAGACCAAATGGAGCCTCCTGAAAGACCAAAAAATTGTGAAAAATAACCTTGAACCTATGTTTGACGCATACATCAGCAACATGAGGAGACAGCTGGAGGCTCTGGGAGGGGACAGGCTGCAGCTCAGCTCCGAGCTGAAGGCTATGCAGGATGCTGTGGAAGACTTCAAGATCAGGTAAGCAACACACACACACACACACACACCTGTCCAGTTTTTCTTCACTCTATCTTCTTGATGGATGAGTTAAAAGACCCAAGGCAACCCCAAAATTGTGAGACCTCAGAAAGGACTGAAGCGACTCAGTTCCCCTCACTTTAGCTGCTGTCTAAGCAGCAGCAGCAGCACTCTCCCCCTTGCAAGACACATGCGTTTGTTTTGTGGGGACGGGAGAACATTCTCAAAGGCTCAGATGGGTCAGACATCCACAGGCGTTCGGCAGCAGCTTCTCAAAAGCCCAGCCTGGCCAAAATCTCAAGCTTTCCAAATGCTTTCAGCTCCTGTGTAGTCATTTTAATACGGACCAGGATGAAATCTGAATCTTTACAAGACTATCGAGCGCTCTGACCACTCACGTTTCTTAATGATGTGAGTTCCTTTCCAGGAGAGAAAAAGTGTCTAAAAAGAAATATTAATTTCAAGTCTGTGCTTACATGCTTTTCTCTGGTTTAATTTTTTCCTTTTTTTTTTTTTTTTCCTTTTCCCCCCCCTTTTAATTATTATCATGTCCCCTAATATCAATGTATTGGATAGTTTTAGCCCTTCTGAAAGTCGAAAGTCAGGAGTTACCTTCTACCCTCCCCCCCCCGGAAAGTCACTGAAATCTTGGGCGAGGGTTTCGGTTCAGCTCATTAACTCTTTAGGCTGTTAGGAGGAGGTGTTCCCTCTCTCATCCACTCTTTGCACTTTGGAAAAACATCTATCGAGCGTTAGTGTCTGCTACTGTGCCCAGGAGGGATACACTGCTTAATGGACATGAATAAGTAAGGAGCTTAAATTGTCAGTCTGGAACCAGAAAAACAAGAGAGGAGAGCGAGGAGGAGGCTGCAGCTCAAAACGAGGACACGCGCGTTCTGCCAAAACTCCTCTGCTCTCCCTTTCTTGGGAGATCGCGTGTCTGACGCTTTCTGCCACCTTTACCAACAGTGCCTCTAGCCCAAAAGTAGCACCGTAACAGAAACGACTGCCTTGGGGAAGAGAAGTCATCATCCACAGTGTACATTGAGACTCTTCTTTTTTATGGTTCTCCGTGCCTGTAGAAAAGAAATGTTTAACAGAGAAAAAAAAAAAAACAAAAAAACCCAAAACAAAACACCTGTCCTGTGTCTGTTTGGCTATTTCAGACCTCAGAGTCTGCTACAGATCAGCCATCCAGCTACCCTTAACTCATTTTAGGATGGGACAAATGACACTTTGGAGATAAATATCTTTCTCCATCAGCTACAGACGAAACCCCAAAGAACAGAGCTTAGCCAAAACAGCCGAGTTCCGGGCAGCCGACTTGAGACGCATCCCAGCCGTTAAACCCAGTACTGCTCTTGATTCACTGCGTCAGAGAGTGTCCTCCTCCTGTTCTCCTCACAGGTCCACAGTGAACGCAATTTTACATTTTGAAGAGCGATGTCTAACATTAGCACAGTCTGGAGCAGCAAAGCAGCGACCGAGGCTGCTCAGCTGCGAAAAGAGCCACAGGTGCGCCATGACTTCAGACAAGAAATCCTTTGACAACCGAAGGTCACATCGCAGAAGAGGTTCAGACTTTAATCCCCTGCCTACAGCTAACAGAGTGGCAAATATTCCTTCTGGCTCCAGATCAGAGAATCTTTGGGCAAAAGCTCAGTTACATCATACACATTGCTGGGCAGGGACCATCATCTTGTGTTGTGCCAACAATGCCCACACCTACCAAAAGGACGCCACTCCTTCTTCCCCTTTTCCTGGAATTTGTTCTTCTTACCTTTCTTAAATTTTTAACTTTGTGGATCCCAAAGTATTCTTCCTAATGCTTTGCTCTTCCGAGTCAAATACTAATCCATATGGCAATTAGAAATTAGACATACGCCAAATTAGTTTTCCTCTTCTACATGGCTAAGAGCTTAGAGGCCCACAAACCTATATACAGGCTGGGACTTTGCTTAATGGACGTTATTTCAAGGGGCAGATATTCCTGATGTGAATAAATCTTCCCCCATGAAAGGGTCATGAAAGGCTAACGCTTTATTACCTGCACGGACTCTTCCCTTTGAACTCCTGTCTTTCATCTCCCCCATTTAATCATCTCATTTGAGCTGGGCATCGGTCCATGCCTACTGCTAGTTTTTATCCTTTCCCAAGAGTGGGACTGCACGCTGCTGCTGGTCCTGACCTTGGCTCTCCTTGCCCAGGCCATCATCCTCCCTCCTTCCCAGCCATCCCAAGCTCTCCCGAAGCCACCGCGGGAGCTGGCGTCAGAGATCCCGGCTCTTCTGACTAAGCCAGGTGTGGCGGCGATGAGCTCAGCTATGGCTCCACCCAGCCCTCCTGGCCTGAGAAAATTTAGAGAGTACAAGGCTCCCATTCACAGCGAAAACTTCTGGGAGGATAAAACGTGCCTTTAATGAAGGCCTGCAGCTTTTCTAAATGGCCTCCTCCCACCACCTAGCCCAAGGGTGCCGTCTTTCTATCGTAATCAGTGATATATATATCTCTATAATGCTATGTATAATATATGCGCTGACATCGCAAGGACAGATGCGCATTGTTAGGTAACTATTTCTGTTGTTCCCTCCAAAGAGACATCATAGGATAGTTTGGGTTGGAAGGGACCTTTAAAAGTCATCTAGTCCGACATCTATGCATTGGTGGTAAACACCCCTGGGAACCAACTCTTTAGTCTCTGCACAAAAACCCTACGAGTGCGTGGAGGAGGGATTACACCCATGGTGGAGGGGGTGGGTTGCAGTACGGAAGCCGGAAAGGCCTGCTCATCTCCCCTTCCCAACAGGTACGGAGAGGAGATCAACAAGCGCACGACTGCAGAGAATGACTTTGTGCTGCTGAAGAAGGTGAGGCGCCAACAACAAAGAAGGGACACGCTTTTTAAAGGGAAAACACATTTGAATGCAAATAACCCTTTTTATCCAGCCGTGCCAAGCTGGGCAAAGCACTTAGCAAACACGCAGTCATCCCTCCTTGAAGCAGAAACACCCAGTTGTGCCAGTGTGTCCGTCCTTGGCAATAGCTCGTTCTTGTTTCAGGCCCCTCATCCAAAATTCAGGTGAGTCCTGGTCCCCCAGATACCAGATCAGATCTGGGTCACCCATACCTTGTAGTCACTCCACTAGATGCTCTGCCACTTCTGCAGCCTCTCCGTATTCATTCGACCCGCCACAGCTCCCCTGGTCCCAACTGAAGGAGACACAATGAGAAACTTCCACTATTTCAAAGCATTGTCTAAAATATCTGTCTGTGCACTGGTGCAAAAAAAAAAGAAAAAGAGGAAATTCAGTGGCTTCTGACATGTCAAAAATTGCTTAGATCTATGCCCATCATCCTTCCCTTCACGCAAAAAATGGTAGAGGGAGAAACCAGTTCACTCTTGGCTCTGTTTCAAGGCACAGAGGTCAAGAAAGTCTTCAGTTCTGCCTTGTCTCCAAAGGTTCCTATTAAATGACAACTGGTCGATGTAGGTAAGCAAGGTCTGGTTCACAACCTCTGTTGTCGCCGTTCCAGGATGCGGATGCCGCCTACGTGAACAATGAGGACCTGGGGACCAAGGTGGAAGCCCTGACAGATGAGATTAACTTCCTGCGAGCCCTCTACGAGGCAGTAAGGATCTCCCAAATTTACCAGTTCTGCTATTTCCCCATTTTCAGAACTGCAGTTCCTCCCCATTCCTCCTCCTCTACCACACATCATCTCTGGGACAAGCACAACAGTGAAACTTCGGGGACTGAGAACGAATTTGTTTGACTTACAGGAGCTGTCCCAGATGCAGTCACAGATCTCCGACACCTCCGTGGTTCTGTCCATGGACAACAACCGAAACCTGGACCTGAACAGCATCATCGCAGAGGTCAAAGCACAGTATGAGGATATCGCCAACCGGAGCCGGGCAGAGGCTGAGTCCTGGTACCAGAGCAAGGTGAGGATGTGACAATTACCCAGGTAAGACAGGAAAACTTTGGTTTAGCATTTCCCAAAGGCTACTTTGTACTGGAGAGTGAAAGCAGAGAGGACAGGGGAGTAGGGCGTAAAATTGTCGATTTGGATAGGTTTTAATTTAGTTTCTTGGACCTGTGAAAATGCCATTTTGACAACGAGAGAGAGAGAGAGGAGCATGAGGGAGGAAGGAAATATGCCAAAGCTCACGAGGAAGAGCTTGGATTGAATACAGAAAGAGACAGAAGACCTGGTCAAGAGAGGATCAGAGCAGGGTCAATCTCTATCAATGAGTTCAAGCTCCTGCCCAGATCTGACTGTGCCCTGGTGTCCCGTCTCCCTGCCCATCTCAGTATGAGGAGCTGCAGCTCACAGCTGGCCGCCACGGGGACGACCTCCACAACACCAAGATGGAGATCTCGGAGATGAACCGCATGATCCAGCGGCTCCACTCAGAAATCGATAGTGTAAAGAAACAGGTATGGCACATAAGACCCCTTCAAACATGGGGGCACCCCCATCTCCATGACCTTGCCATACCCTTGCAAGGATGCCTGGAAATCGGGGTCCAAACCCACCGAGCAGTCACCAGACCTATTTCCACTTCTTGCAGTGCACCAATTTGCAGACGGCCATCGCAGATGCTGAGCAACGCGGGGAGATGACCGTCAAGGATGCCAAAGCCAAACTGGCCGAGCTGGAAGATGCTCTGCAGAAAGCCAAGGGCGATCTGGCCCGGCAGCTCCGGGAGTACCAGGAGCTGATGAACGTCAAGCTGGCCCTGGACATCGAGATCGCGACCTACAGGAAGCTGCTGGAGGGAGAGGAGTGCAGGTGGGTGGCTCCCCCTGCAAACCAAATAATGTCCAAACCCATAGATCTTTTCACATTTGCCTTGTGACAAGAGAGGAACGGGCCACAAAAACTTGCAAAGAACACCCCCACCCCCCTCCCCCCGCAATCCTATGCAGTTAAAAGAGTTATTCCAATTCCTGTTGGGCTCCCACCACACCTTAACAGCCCAGACCGTTCGGTTATCCAGTGTCCCTGACGCCAAACTCTCACTTGAAATTGTCCTAAATAACAAGCCCTTCCTTCTCTGTCCTCTCTTTCTTCCAGGCTGGCTGGAGAAGGCGTTGATGCAGTGAATATCTGTAAGTAATCTGGCTCTTAAGCAATATATTTGAGTATTCATTGAGTTATTCCTTAGATGTACCTGGAACTGCAGATAAGACAATGAAAATGAGCTCTGCAGCTGATAGTTACCAGCACAAAAATGGAGTATACTTTGGGTTTTGCAGTGCTCTGTGGCACTGGGGAGGCCCAAAAGCCCAAAACATCTTGTTTCTGACCAGCTCTGAATTTGAAAGGGTTTGTACACTGAGACCATCGCCGGGAGACTCCGATGTCTAAGGGCAGCTCTGCTACAGCGTAGGAAGAAAAGCCAGAGAATAAGATGTGTGAAATACAGGCAGTGGTAGACTGTCCCAGAAAAAGCAAGAATGTGTGAAATTAAAGGTTGAAATTCCTTTGTGCTGTTCCCAACGAACTAACCCTCTGCTCATGGTTTCCCCTCACAGCCGTGGTCTCATCTGGGAGCAGCTACGGAGGTGGGAACACGCTGGGGCTGGGGTCAGGCTTCAGCAACAGGCTCAGCATGGGGGGAAGTGGCGGCAGCTCCAGCAGCAGGAGCTGCCTGGCCGGGAGATTCGGCTGTGGCGCGGGAAGCAGCTCAAGCATGAGGTTTGTATCGAAAAGCACCACCAAGAAGAGCTATCAGAGCTAAGTCGTGGCAGCACCCACCTCACCTGGAGCAGAAGAGGTCGAGCACCACCTCCTGCTGCCAGCACAAAGCCTGCTCACACCATCCACAGAGCCACGCTTATCACCTTCCCGCTAGGGGAAAGCATATTCCCGGCGCTACTCATTGGCTTGGCAGAGACGCCTCTCCAAGTCCAATTAATTCCTCTGCATAAAGCCTCACCCAGCTGACCAGAAGCCCAGCGCCGCTTGTCAATGAGTAACCAGCCTCCCCATTAACGGGTGCCATCGTTAGAGCTCAGCTTGCAGCTTCCCAGCGCTCCCTTCCGCTCCAGTGCCCTGGTGCAAATCCAGAGCGGATGCGGGACTTGGATTTATACCAGTGCACGCGAAAGCGGAGTGTGTCCCTTCAGCCACTTACGATAGAAACCAGGAGGTGCATTGAGACCACAGCCTCTTGCGCTCCCTCCTAACCAACCCTGCTGGGCTTCCTCTCCCCAAAGGCCTGAAGAACTGAAAATGAAGCATCTTTCAATACAGAGGCAGTTGCTCCACGTCCCAATTCCTCCTGCGTTGCTGTCGTTTCACTCCAGGGCTCCAAAACCGCAGCCTTCATTTTCCACAGGAGAAAGGGCTTGGCTCTCTATAACGTCCAATTCCTCACCCACCTCGTACGTACAATTTAAGCCAAAAGCCCACGTAACATACAGGTTGTAGACCTTGTCTCAGCAGCAAACCATTCTCCTTCCCACCAGCCAGAGTGAGCTCAAAGCAGAGACAGGGGTTAAAAATACAGGAAAAACAAAGAGGAGGAAGAGCAGGCTTCGGTAACACAGATTTTACATAACCTGGAAAAACTTCTCTGGTTTAGTGCCTTTGTTCTTAGCTTGTTTGTGTTTTGTTTTTCTTCCCTTTTTCTGGAAGGAGGAGGGAGGCAAAGAGGAGGGTTGGAGATTTATGTGCCAAAATGTAACTAGCTCGTTTCCCCTTATCATCTGCTCCCGTCGAACTGTGTGAGTTTTACGAAATTTCTTCAATAAACTGCAATCAAACTTACCACGAGCAATGCGGGTTTTCTGTGCCATTACAACATTGACCTAAAAGTGTAATTTTAGAATAAGGTTTAGATTTGCCGTAGGTGCTCGCTGTCACTCAGAGCCTTCCCATACCCTCCTCCCCACCTCAGTCCCAGAGAGGAGGCGGAACGTGAGGTGTGTTGGAGACAGGGCTCGCAGAGCAGCAATACCCAAACACTTTGGGAGGTTTTCCAAGCTGCACTGCCAACAGAACAAGACCAGAAGGTGGGGCTGGTTTCAGCTGGCTGTAAACACCTACATCCGAGCCACTCACAGGACAGAAATGAACACTTTTGGGTCAAGCGATTCGTTCCCCAGTAACACCTCCCTCCCTCCGGGGGACCGAAAGCGCTCTAGGCAGTTGGCTGAAGATGTTTTGCGTTGCAGGAGCGCTCCCAAAGGTGTCTGAAAGTCAGGAAAGATGGATCCCACGCACCAGAGGTAAACTTCTGGAAAGGCTGGTTCCAGACCTGCACCTTGTGCAAGGAAAACGGGAGGGGTTTATCTCCATCCTCTCTCCAAAGAGGCCAACAGAGCCATCAGGCCAAGAGCTAAACGAGGATGCAATCCCAGGGCAGCGTGATGCTCCCGAGCCGAGGGTTTTGTTGGGTCAGCAGATCGAAGCCGGGCTGGCTCAGACAAGCTGGCGGTACTGAGCTCTGCCCAGGTCTGTAATTAAAAACCCAAGAGAAAGCGAAAAAAGAAGCCAACGTGACTTCTTCCATTTCATGGAAGATGCCAACTATCACATGTAGCAGCTCTTTTCCAGCATCCAGGGCCCAATCACGAAAGATGCTGAGCTCTCTGAACTCCTTTCAGGCTGACTCCCAAAAAGCACTTAGCACACACAACTCCCACAAAGCTTTACCTTAAAATGTTATGCGGCTAAATAAGGCAGGCCAGCTTTCAGGCTTGCGTGCATGAACTTCTCTCTGATCCTCTTCACGGAGGAGAACGTGTTCTCAGGCCATGGTGAATGCCAAGAAAATCACATAAAAGCAAATGCACCTTTTTTAAAGGCTGAGATTTTCACGCTAAGCCCTCAGTGTTATCCCACCGGAGACAAAAGAATTAAGAGGGTTCCCACCCATGGCACACAGCCTTTCCGATACTGCAGCAAAGATGGGACTGAAAATCACATATTTCATTTTCTAGGAAAGACTTATCTGCCTTTCCTGCATTTTTGTCGCTCTGAACCCACTGCCTTTGCTGAAAAATAAATATATATGCAGTCCAAACTCGCATTCACAGGGATTTGCCAGAAAATTTCACCAAAAAGAAATGACCAAGCCCAATTCTGCTGGAAGCTATTCCCCATGTAGGACACTTCTGCCAGCAACAATATGAGAGGTGTCAGTCTATCTGACCGGTGTCTGTCACACTCCCCCCCNAGACAGCACATCAACCCAGAGGGAATTTCTCCTTGAGGGATCAGTGCACTCACTCCACCATCGCCTCGATCTAGTCAATCTTTGGCTTTGGATTTCCCCAGCCGGTGCAAAGGTCTGAGCTGGAAACTCGTTCACAGCCTTCTCCTGCTCTCACAGCCCCCTTTGCTGCTCCCGGTTTCTGCTCGTAGGTCCCAGCCAGCAGAGCCCCCGCACCAAGAAACGCGCGTGCACGGGGCCATCTCCTGTCCCGAGAGAACAAGAAGACTGTTCTCTTGAGGCCAACAAAATTACAGAGAACAAATGAAAGAAAGAAAGGAGTAAATTGTAGAATTAGGCTTACAAAAGGAGCAAGTCCGGCTAAAGGTTAATGGAATACCAAACCAACTCAGCCCCACTGGTTGGAGCCCTCGAATATTCCCAAGAGTTCAACTCAGATTCTTCTTTTCCCGCGTGTAAAATAAAGCGATGCTCCTTCCCTCACTCCCAGTGCCCTGCAAACACCAACAGATCAGTTCTGCTTCTCTCTTTCATGCTCATTATAAAAAAAAGGGAGGTTTGCAAATGCAGTTTTTAATGGGATGACGGATTCCCTCCCATTCACACGAGAAACAGCCTGTAATTCAGTCACAGTGTGCGCTTAAAACCGTCTCAGGTCACTATTCAGCAAAAGAGACGAGTGGGATATTCCCAAACAACCTAAGCTCATCAGCCCCTTTAAAAATGGTCTTTTGGGGCTGGCTGTGCAGCAAAAGCCCGTTTTCCTGGGACACAAAAAGGCGAAAGCTCTACTTTTCATCGCAGAGGGTCTCTGGCCGGGTTAACTCATGCATGCTGCCTGCTGCTCCTGTGTTTATCTTCTCCCTCTGCCTTCCTTCCCCTTTGAGCTGGTCTCGGCATCGTGCCGCTCCTACCACGTTTGCCCTGGAGCTCGACGCATACGGAGCTTCAGCTCTTGCTCTGCTCCGATCGCCAGAAGCATGAAGAGAGAGACTGCCGGCACCGTCTCATGCCCAGGAGGTGGTGGTGTGCCGTACCCCGGGCTGGGATGCTCTGGCAGCAGAAGCTTCAGTGGCAATGCAGGCTGCAAGCCCAAACTAGTGACCAATGGCTGTCACTTATCACGATACGGCGACGGCCCCTCAAGTGTGGGGCTGGGCTACGGAGGTGCTGCCTTTGGCTGCAGGGTCGGTCAGTGGAGCCCTGGGGCTCTGCACAGCCATTGCCGAGGTCACAGGCAACGGGCATCTGCTCCGGCCACTCAGGCTGGAGATGGACCCAACCCTTCGGCCTGGGAAGTCCCAGGAAAAGGAACAGAACAAGACCCTCAATAACAAATCTGCGTTTTTCATTGACGAGGCAAGAGGAGAGAAGCCCGGCACACCAGGCACCACAGCCGTGGAGCCGTACCAAGCTGCCGTAGGACACATCCAGCGGAAGGAATGCATTTGCCAAACTGCTCACGAGCAATAGACGCCAAAACTCACAGCCTGACTTTGCAGTAAGGACTTGTCTGGGTTTTACGGGGAGGACATTTTGCACCACCTTAGAGTAAAAAGGAGCCTGCGGTGGGGGCAAGAAGGTATTTTCATGCTCCAAGAGTGGTGTAAAGCAGTCTCGTTGCAAATGAGAATCCAGCTTTACTGTTACATGCAGAGATTCTCTAATGCCCCATTTTTATATCACTTGAACCCTACCTTCAGCAGAATTACCTCGGACTTACCCCACTCTGCTTTGGTGCCGAGTCTGACTTGGTGCTTTTTGCGTAATAACAACCAAGACCAGTTCTGAAGAACTGTCTTATGAGAAGATGCCATTCGATAGATTTTAAATGCTTGCCTTCTCCATCCCCCGACACTATCCTGAATAACTCGCAGCTTTTTCTCTCTCAATTTGCCAATTTTGGGACTGCGATTGTTCACTTCGGTGTCACCAGTATAACAAATCACAATACTTTGAATGGTTTACTTCTGGGTTTGAAGTCCAGCTCCTGCAGCAACAGAACAAGGTGCTGGAGACCAGACAGGGGGTTCTACGGGAACAAAAAGCGTTACAGGAGCAACATCGAGCCAATGTTTGAAACTTATATTGGCAACTTGAAGAGGCAGCTGCACATTCTGGGAAGCGACAGAGCCAAGCTGGAAACAGAACTGAGCACCACGCAAGCTATCATGGAAGATTACAAGAAAAAGTAAGTTTAAAAGAGATAAACGCTCCAAAACCAGGGCTAGAACTGATCTCAGCGAGTTTTTTGATGGCAGAGGCTGCACAAGGTGCAAGATCTCCTCCAGATGTACATGTGTATGACTTGCATCAGTGCTCAGTTGAGCATTTGGAGGTGGTAGAGGAAGATTAGATTCATATTCTTCCTTAAGCTGAATAACGAGGAGCAAAGTGAGCTTTTTCCTTCTTGGGTATGAAGAGGAAACCCACTGGCAAACATGTGCAGAGAATGAGTCTGTCATGCTCAAAAAGGTGAGAGCATTTCAAACCAACCCAAACACTTATTGCAGGCTCTGAGCATGAACAGCAGCCAAGACTGGCAGAGAGGGTGAGACTGCCTCTCACTCGCCAGAGACTCTAGAGGGACCTAAAGGCCAACTTTTGGGAAGATTTTAATTAAAAGAGTTGAATCCCACCTTAAGTGAGTCGTTTTTAGCTGAGCTTGTTCATTTGGGGTGTTTGTATACCCCAACTGGTCAAAAGCTTTCCTTCGCCTCCCTGTGTCTAGTGATTTTTTGTCTTCTGCCTAAGAGGATAAGAGAGCAAAACCGTTTAATAGCGTGGTAAAATTTACGTCCTTGAAAAGAGCAGTCCTAAGAGTCTGTAATCTCATCGCTCGTTGGCATGAAGAAGTTTGCTCTTTCATTTCACAAACCCTTGATGGGCTTCAGGATGCAGATTGCGCCTACGTGAACAAAGCTGAGCTGGAAGCCGAGGTGGAGTCCCTCACCCAAGAGATCAACCGCTGGAGGAGCCTGTATAAAGCGGTAATGGCTTTTCCTTCTCCGCTCCCCTTTCCTCCGCCCCATGCCTCGTTAGGGGGTGTGTGGATTTCGGCTCCCACAACCCATCACTACAGATCACAGGGATTTTTTCGTGTTTCATGTGTCAATTGCTCTGGATTTCAAAGGTGTTTCTCTTGCACAGCACAGGCAAGATCCTAAGGAATCTGTTTCGACTTGATGGTGAAGGTAGAAACCAGAGAGATTAAACTAGAAAATCCCTCTTTGGGTTTTCTGCAGCGAGCCCGAAGTCACAGTACGCGGAGCACACCGCATCTCCTTGTCTCCAACCACGGAGATCTGCAGGGAAAACGCCTCCCGTGCGGGCGACTGAGGATCTTGCTGCCGCCCCAAGGACATCACTCGGCTCCAAGCATCCATTTCACGCACCTGTTAGTGTGCCAATGGACAACAGCAGAAGCCTGGACGTGGATGACATCATCGCTGACGTCAAAGCTCAATATGATGACATTGCCAAAGGAAGCCGGGCTGGTGCAGAGTCCCGGTACTGCAGCAAGGTGAGTCACGATGGACACTCACAAAAGTAGTCATGTCCCACTTCTGCTAAGGGCTCTGCTTCTTCAGGCTTCCTAATTTGGGTTGAATAGGCCTTTTAAAGGTCTGCGTCTCAGGCACCCGTTGTGTTTTCCCTTTGTGCGATACATCCCCTGTTAATGGCTTCACACACAGAGCTGCTACTGCGTAAATGCGTCATTCACCTCCCCCAGGGACAAAGGCTTTTGCCTTAAAGCTCAAGATCCGGGACCGCGGCCCCAGAATCGCACAGCAGGTTTCATTACTGACTCATCTCCTCACTCTGGTATTTATTTTCATCGCGTTTTTCTCTCTCCTCGGTATGAGGAACCGAGAGAAACCACTGGCAGACACGACGACAGCCTGCATAACACAAAGAATGAAATTGTGGAGCTGAAACAGGTGATTCAGAGCCTGACTGGACAGCGCGAAAACACCGAAGCCCAGGTAAGGGTGACTCAGGGGCAATAACGTGTCAATCGCGATTCCCAGGTTGTGGCTTTCCAAAACCCCTCCGCTAGAGCAAGAGAGCAATAAAGCCAGTTCTGATGAAATCAAAAGCTGCTCAACTCCGAGCCTCGCCTGTAATCCCAAGTACAGAGTAAAATGATCTATTACGACTAATAACTGAACTACCATCAGTAGAGATCTGTGGTGAGAAGGCAACACATGCACCAAAGCCTCTGCTCGGCAGAACTGCCCCAGAGTTAGAGGTTTACCTACAGAGGCTGAAGACATAACAGAGCGCAGGTGGATGGACACACAGCCAGGCAGGTTCAAGAGCTCTGAACATGCATATGCGGCAGCAATGACAACCTCCTACCTGCAGAGGTGCAAACTGCAGCCACTGCCAAAGCCGAGGAGCACGGGGAAGTGACCGTCAAGGATGCAAAGTGCAAATTCTCTGACCTGGAGGTATCCCTGCAGAAGGCGAAGCAGGACATGGCCCGGGAGTACCAGGAGCTGATGAATGTCAAGCTGGCTCCGGACATCGAGATCGCGACCTACAGGAAGGTGCTGGATGGAGAGGAGAGGAGGTGGGTGTTGGTATAACCCTGTAAAATACTTGCGAGGAAGAAGCAGTAACACATCTAACCCCACAACCGCCTTCCACAGTCTGTCTGATGAGCCATCACCTCTGTAATCACAGCAAATCCCACTGAGACCCAAAGGCTGAGGAGCTGACACTTTCCAAAGCGCTTTCCAGCCTTTATAGACCCAAACGCCTTACAAAGTCAAAAGCTCCTAATGCACTCGGGTACTTCGATTTTCCCCCCAAATGGAAGACCTTGCACGAATAAAGACGATGTCTTGTGTAGCCTCAGGTCCTATCAGGCCAACGGCTCAGCCACAGTTGTGCCTGGCCACCTCTGACCCCAGCCGAGATGACGGGGTACCTTGGAGGGGACACAGGGAAAGCCCCTGGCCAGGACTTGTTCACACTTACACACACACAGAGCCAAAGCAAACCCCTTTCCCTGCTTGGGCATGACACCGGACTTGGGAAAACTTCCTCACAGGCACGAGCTGAGCAGAAGGTTCAAAGCACTTGCCTGGCAGGCCAGCAGCTTTCCACACCCCCAGACCTCCCGATTATCCGCCAGTTATAGGGACACACACTAAATACGGACTTTGGTTTTTCACATCTCCATTTTCCCCATCCCTCTAAGGCTGCGCACAGATGGCGGCTGCCCTGTGAGTATTTGTCAGTACCAGACAAACCCCTATTCCTGCCAGTCCCTCTGGATCTGCTCTGCAGGATGGAAATCCCAAACTGAAATATCTTCTTTGCAGCCGTGTGCCGATCCCCAGGAAGAATCGCCTGCAGTACTGACCCATGCGCTGGTGGCAGCTGCTCTTCCAGCAGCAGATCCCTGTTCAGAAGCAGAGGTCCAGTGACCGAAGGAGGCGTCTGTGATAGGACGAGGGGGAATGGCTTCAAACTGGAAGAAGGCAGGTTTAGATTAGATATAAGGAAGAAATTGTTGCCTGTGAGGGTGGTGAGCCCCTGGCGCAGGTTGCCCCGAGAAGCTGCGGCTGCCCCATCCCTGGAGGTGTTCAAGGCCAGGTTGGACGGGGCTTGGAGCAACCTGGGCTGGGGGGAGGTGTCCCTGCCCAGGGCAGAGGGGTTGAAACTCGATGATCTTCAAGGTCCCTTCCAATCTACAGCATTCTGTGATTCTATGAAAAGCACCACTGGCTCTGGAGACGTCTGTGCTCCTTGTGCCGCCACGGAGGATACAGTGCTGCGAGTGGGAAGAGCTCCAATGTCAAACTCATGTCCTCTACAACCTCCTGCAGGTCAAAGTGCTCAAAAACCAACCAGCATTTGAAAGGAGGGTCCTCACTTCACCAGTTCACAGCGGCAGCAGCTGCCTGCTGGCAGCGCACCCAGAAAACATAGGGGGGATTTTAAAGCTTTCAGTCCAGACCGTGATGCTCATTCTCTGCGACATGCACTGCTGTTATGAAACTCGCTCTTTTCATTACCTTATGCTATAGGCTTTCCTAAAGCTATTCCCCAAATTTGCTTGCTCTTCCCTGAATTAGCTCTTCCCAATGTTTGCCTGATCCTCCTGGGTTGCACCCGCCTAGCAAAGCCTGCGCAGCAATTTAACAAGGCAGCACATAGTCAGCAAAGCATATATATTAAGAAACCATTTGCCTGGGAAGATAACTGGGTTAAAAATACTAAGCGACTGAAGTCTCTGCTCCTCTGGTGTATAGACACGATGGCAACAAAAAGTTAAAAACCAAAGGGACCGGAGGAGTCTTACCCAGATCATCCGATTCCTCTGTGATGCTGCTTGTTTGCCTTTATCGTGTTTTTTCCTCTATTTCTCCCCAGTAAACCAACACAGCAAATCTGAGGTGACACAATATAGCTCCTCTTTTCAGTTTCAACACGCAAATCAACAAGACAATTAAAAAAGAAAAACACAAAACCAAACGCAAACTCCAATCCACGCTGAGGCCATCTCTCATTAGAACCCCCAAGAGATCCATTTTTGAAAACATGGGGTGCGAAGCGGGCGCCTGGGAAGAGGGAGGGGGAGTGAGGAGATCAGGACACAACACACCTCACCCACCCCGCTCCTCCTGTGTCCACTGCTCAATGAAACCCACACAACCAGCATGAAAGAAGGGGGGGAAACTCCCGGGGGGCTGAAAATCGTGGTGGTATGACAGACCTGCTGAAGGCGGCCACCGCCGAACTGCGTGAATGCAGGTGGGACACGAGAGATCGCGAGAATGGGAACCACACCAGGGGATATTTTCCTGCTCTGAAGCCTGTGGTAGGCTGGAAGAAGAGGAATTCTCTCATCAAAAAGATTTTCCAAAACAAAACCTCTTTTTTTTTTCTTTTTAATTGAGATTTTTTCCATTAAAAAAAAAAAAACAAACCCAAAAGTGGCACCAAAATGACTCACTGCCAACATGCTCACCCCTATTTAAACTATTTGGCTTAACTGAGCTAGCTCAAAAGGTTTTGGGGGTTTTTGGAGTCAGTCCAACACTGTATTCAACTGCCTCTCCCTGCTGCACTGGAGAACCTGCAGCTTTATCCACTATCCCTCTCTCCCTTTGGGTCAGTCCTCAGATTTCCATCCAAAAGCGCTGTCCAGTTGCCTTCGGTGTCACTTGTCCCATCCAAAGCAGAAGGTGTTACCTGGGATGACAGTGCCGAGAGAAGAGCTGCAGCCACAGAGCCGTAAAATACAACTACAGTCTGGAGCAACAGGGTCCGAGACACGAGGATTGAGACCAATCACAGGATTAACTCCACATCTTCTCGTTCCCCGTCCCCCTACGGATGCCTGCGAGCCCTGGAGCCGAAGTGTCCCAGAGCTCCCGGATCCCTACAGCAAAGCCAGTAATTTTGGTTTGCAATTGTAACCAACCGCTGAACAGGGAAGGGGAAAGAAACGCAGTAAACAAAACCAAACCATTGGTTTGAAACTTCCACCCTGCCCCTACAAAACACGCCGCCCTCCTACACAACAATGCGGGCACCAACGCCATCCCTGTCCTGCCACGGACCCGGATGCACACACACGTGTGTGCGAAGAGGGCAGAGTCAGAGCCCGGACGCCGCAATGAGGGCATTCGCCCGACGTAGGAGGCGAAGGACCAAGCCTGGCCCTGCCCCAAGCCAGGTGGGAACCAAACCTTCAATTTGAGGGATGAAGGGAGGAGGAGACACCAGTTTTCCAAGGATTTGGCCAATAAGAGTGTCTGCGAAAGCTACCATGTTCCCAGCGCCGGTTTCAGTTTCAACTAATCAGCAATTCCCCCCAAATAAATTACCATGTTGGAAAACACTCATATCAGCAACCTGCAGAAAAAAAATCACCTTGAGAAACAGATTTGGCCCCACAGCTGTTTCCCCACCATTAAAACACGTTGCCTTTTTATAGGCAGAACCGACAAAACACGGTCATTTACCATTAACCTGCCTGCGAGACTTTCTTCATTAATTCTCAATAAATTCCCATTCATTACGGGTTGCTTTTATTAAGCATCACGTTGAATCACATTCTCCTTCAAAGCTCTTCGTCGCAAGCGCACGCACCGGCAAAACGGAAAGATCTCCTTTGACAGAAAAGCATTTTACATTTTCAAAGGCTCCGCTCCACTTTGTCCGACTGATAAAAAGTAGAATAATTCATTTTTACCATGTCTCCCACAAACAATTCAGCCAGCACAACTCCCCTAAGCTTTGTTGCTATTACACAAGACCTAAATAGGACCCCTCTGACTTCACAGCATTCTTCAAACCTTTATGGGGCAAATATGCCGCTGCTTTCTCTGCCGGTAAGCGCAGGATATGCTAAGTGGTTCACATTCTTTGCATCATAAACATTTTGTGGAAGTTTCATGCAGCCTCGCCCCATTTTCCACACAAATAAAAGGAAGAAGGTGCTCCGGTGCGGTCAGAGGAATCCTCTCCCAGCACACCGCCTGCACCGATCCCTCTCCCACCACCAGCCATGCCCTGCTGCTCCTCCTGCATCAGCTCCAGCCATGCCATCAGGAATTTCAGCTCTCCCTCTGCAGCTCTTCCCAGGAACCGATGTTGTTTCGGCACTGCCTTGTGTCACCGGGGCACTGGTGTGGGCTACCGTGGTTTGGGTTACCTCAGCAGCAGAAGTCTTGATGCTGCGGCATTCTCCAGGCCCACAATGGCTCTTGGAAGATGTCCTCCTCCGAGACGTGGATATGGCTTTGGTGCAGCTGGCGTGGGGTTCGGCTACAGAGGTGCTGTCTTTGGCTACATGGTTCGTGGAGTCTCCAGGCCCTGCACCATCACGCCCATCACCATCAACGAGCAACTGCTCCAACCGCTCAGACTGAATCTCGACCCCAACGTGCAAACGGTGAAGCACCAAGAGAAGGAGCAGATCAAGACCCTCAACAACAAATTTGCTTCTTTCATTGACAAGGTGAGCTGAGAACCCCTCCCTGGCTCCCGTTTGCAGGCACTAGAGTCCAAGTGAGGTGTCCAGCACGGAAAGGGCATGAAATCCTCATAAGACGACTCATTTTAGACATTGAGGACAACTTGCAGAAGGGTGCCAGTCAAGCACCGAGGTGTGCACAAGCCACTGGGGGAGCTTCAGTGTGCTAGCACTATCGATCTGAGCTCTAGGCCCAGCCACAGGGAGGGAACAAGCTAAAACCAGTATCATCACCCTTCTGGTTCCTTCCCATTCTTCTCTGCACATCCCCAATTTATTGCAAATTTCTCCTTTCTAGAAGCACTTAGATTTTTGTGCACTTCCCCACGGGTGGCTCAGAAACAGGCCATGCACAAAAGCGCACTGGATTGGGAAACGCTGCATTCCCACGTACCAAGAGCAGGAACGCACATTTCGCCGCTGTTGCGCGGACACGGGCTCCCATGAGCCCTTAATTCTCATCTCGGTTCCTCTTTTGCTTTCTGGGAATCAGGTTCGACTCCTGGAACAGCAGAACAAGGTGCTGAAGACCAAGTGGAGCTTTCTGCAGGGTCAAAACCACTGCAAGAATACCATCACGCCCATGTTAGAGGCTTATATTGGTAACTTGAAGAAGCAGCTGGAAGCACTGGGGTGCAAGAGAGCCCAGTTAGAAAAGGACCTGAAAGCAGCACAGCAGGTTTTGGAAACCAACAAGACAATGTAAGTAAAAAAAAAAAAAAAAAAACAGAGAAACCCGAGTGTGGAGCTCAAAACGTTGTTCAAGATTTGTAAAGAGGCAGAGACTGTGAACTTTTTGCTGGAGTAAATGGTTCCCAGAGAATGAGTAGGTAGATGGATGGGGCTTGGAGCAACCTGCTCTAGTGGGAGGTGTCCCTGCCAGGGCAGGGGTTGGACCAGATGAGCTTTAGGGTCCCTTCCAACCTAAACCATTCTATGGAGAGATCTACAAGGATCTCAGTATATAAAATAAGGTCCAAGTTTACAGAGAGATGGAGGAAACAGAGGATGTCCCTTTTCCAGGTTCTCTTTCTCTCCTTCCTAATTCAAGGCATTAACATTTAGAAACGTCCAGCAGCTCTTGGTTGTTGCAGAGGTCAACTGAAAACAGTTGTGCTGCAAATCTGTAAAGACGCAGAAAACCTCTCTGAAAACACGTTTGCTTTCCCATGGGCTACAAAACGAGACCAAAGCATCCCAAAACATTGTTTGGGGAGAAGGAAAAAAAAATTAGGAGCTTTACTTCTTGAAAGAAAGCCTGCAGAAACCCCAGCAGAGATTAATTGCGCTGAACTCAACCAAAATCTCCCGTTTTCCCACGCAGGCACAAGGACGAATGCAGCCAGCGGAGGTGCACCGAGAGCGAGCTTATTGCCCTGAAGAAGGTGAGCAAGGGGCTGTTTGAACTCAGCTCACCGGGTTCAGGTCTTCGGGGTGCACGCGGTGATTTATTTCCCAAAAGCAGCACACAAAACAAGTACAAGCAGGTGCTGGTGCTTGGGTTTGCTTGTGTAATTGGGAGCTGGCGCACGGTGACGGTACCAGCGCTGGAAGTCCCTCACCCCAAGGGTAGCCCTGAGTCTGCTCTCGCTAACAAACTTCCTTCTTCTATCCCCAACGCGTCTCCAGGACGCAAACTGTTTTTTCTTAAACAAAGCAGAGCTGGAAGCCAAGGTGACAAGCCTGAAAGAAGAGGCTGAATTCCTGAGAATGTTCTACAAAGAGGTAAGAAGCCTCCCTACTGCTCCAGCCATCGTTTGCATTTCCCAGCTGGATTCTGAAGCTGCTTATCCCAAAGCACAGGGGAGGAGGGGGTAACAGGGTGGTGAGCATCGCTTGTCGTGAACGGGGAGACTCGGCAATTCATCTCCGCATGGTCACCCCAGAGGGGAGCAGAGCTGCACAATGTGGGTGCCACACCAGCTTGGGGACCAGCATCTCTCTGACCAGCTCACCCCCATGCCTCCGCCAGGAAAGCCACCAGCTGCGGGCCCACATCTCAGACGCTTCGGTGGTCATGCAGATGGACAACAGCCGAGATCTTGACTTGGATGGCACCGTTGCCGACGTCAAGGCTCAGTACGAGGACATTGCCCGCAGGAGCCGGGCAGAAGCGCAGGCTTGGTATGAAAGCAAGGTGAGGAAACCCGGCAGAGGGAGGGTTTGGGTACAGCTTCTCTCTTCAGACCAACTTCAAACCCAGAGAAACACAACCCCCACTCTCCTGATTTGCTCCAATTTAACTCAAAGCATGTGGTTTGGGGATACGCAACAATATTTTGGGGGCTTTTTTAGTTTGAGGAGTTGCAAGTAACTGCAGGCAGAAACACTGACAGCCTGCGAGACTCAAAAAAGAAGATAGATGAGCTGACACAGAGAGTCCAGAGACTGAACGGAGAAGTCAGGAACGCCATGGACCAGGTGAGCACAGCCACGTCTGGGTGTTTCAGCGGGGCAGAGAGCAAATTGCTGTTCCCACAAGCTCCCACAACCAAATTACACGGTGCTGTAGCACCTTGCAAAGGGTGTTCACGAACTGGCACTCTGCTGCTCCAACCAGGGCTGCATTAAAGCCCAACTCATGCAGAGCCTGAAGGCAGATGCGGTTACAGCATCCCACCCACTACGATCAACACAAGGGAGCACCGAAACTGCCTGCCCAGCTCCCTCAAAACCCTGCCAGAGGGGCTGCATGGCCATCTTGCTGCTGGGCTGGATGCTCAACCAGACTTTCAACCCACGTCTTGCTAATCAAAGAATGGTGTAGGTTGGAAGGGACCTTGAAGATCATCGAGTCCCAACCCCCCCTGCCCTGGGCAGGGACACCTCCCCCCAGCCGAGGTTGCTCCAAGCCCCGTCCAACCTGGCCTTGAACACCTCCAGGGATGGGGCAGCCACAGCTTCTTGAGGCAACCTGCGCCAGGGGCTCAGCGCCCTCACAGCCAAGAATTCCCTCCCAAAATCTCACCTAAATCTGCCCTCTTTGAGTGTAAAACTGTTCTCCCTAGTCCCATGGCTCCCCTCCCTGATCCACAGTTCCCCCCCAGCTCTCCTGGAGCCCCTTTAGGCACTGGAAGGGGCTCTGAGGTCTCCCCGGAGCCTTCTTTTCTCCAGGCTGAACACCCCCAACTTTCCCAGCCTGTCCTCCCAGCAGAGGGGCTAATGCATTATGTTTGACGACAGCAGGAGACAGCTAAGACTGACCATGTCTCGCTCCGTGCAGCGCTGCAAGCTGGAAGACGCCGTGGCCAGTGCTGAGCAGCGTGGGGAAACCGCCATCAAGGATGCGAAGCACAAACTCTCCGAGCTGGAGACGGCCCTGCAGCAGGCCAAAGCAGACCTCACCCGGCAGCTCCGCGAGTACCAGGAGCTCATGAAGGTCAAGCTGGCTCTGGACATTGAGATCGTCACTTATAGGAAGCTGCTGGAAGGAGAGGAGAGCAGGTGGGTGAGAGATCCTAGCACGGCTGCACAACCTACTGCAGATGCATCTGTTGAAAGGCAAAACAACTGGCCGGTGCTGGTCTGGAGCTGCCACACTGCAAGTTACTTATGCAGACCTGATGCTTATAAATCCTTAAAGGGAGGGTGCCACAGGGGTGGGAACAGTCTTTGTTCAGTGGTCCCATTGACAGGACAAGAGAGAACGGGCACAAACTCGACCATCGGAAGTTCCATCTAACCCTGAGGAGGGACTTCTTTCCTTTGGGAGCAGCAGAGCACTGGCACAGGCTGCCCAGAGAGGGGGGAGAGTCTCCCGCTCCGGAGCCATTCCAGCCCCCCCTGGACGCCGTCCTGTGCCACTGCTGGAGGTGGCCCTGCTCTGGTGGGGGGTGGCACTGGGGGAGCTCCAGAGGGCCCTCCCAACCCCCACCAGTCTGGGATTCTGTGATCAGTGCTTCCCATCAGTCCTAAGAGACCTCCACCAGTGCAAACCCAAGCAGTGCTACTGCCTCCAGACAGTGAGAGACAGGCTAGAGAGGGTCAGGCTCACACCTGAGTGTAAAGGGCTTTGCATTTGAAGACCGACTGATAACGTGCAGCCTTTTCCCATTCTCCACAGGCTTTGTGCAGAGGGCAGCTTCCCTGTCAGCATCCGTAAGTTGGAGGATTCATCTTCTACCCAACTCAGGCACCTTCTGCCATATCTCCAGGGAATTCCCCAAGCTGAAACTCAGCTTTGCTCTGCCTTTTTCAGCTGTCTGCCATTGGCAGGGAGGTCTCACCTACAGCCCAGAGCCTGGCTTTGCCAGCACCCAGGCATCAGCCAACAGAAGCCAGACCAGCAGCACAAGGGTCTGCGGCACAGCCGTGAGCTGCAGTGCTGGCGCTGGCAGCAGGAGCACGAGGAGCTCCTACATAAAAGTGGTGTCCGTGACAAAGTCAGCCAGGAGCAACACGTAGAGAGCTGTAGAGAAACGGCAAGGCTGGTAACAGAGCAACACACATCCCCTTCTGCCAACACACAGCGACAGCCGAGCCAGAGCGGGCATGCACCCAGCTCCCCCAGGCTGCACACCCACTTTCCAGCCACAGGGACAGAAAAGGCAAAGAGGTCTTTCCTAAGCTCAAGAGTTTTGCTACTTCTGCCAGGGAATCGAGGAGCAAGAAACGCTAAAATCCCCCTCATCGCTCCTATTATGCAGTTAAAACAAGATGCCTTTGGCGTAGCTCCCTGGTCTTTCCACTGCTGCAGATTCAAGGATGACAATGAACCGCGAGAGAGGGCACCTTCTACCTAAGAGCATTTTCCTTAGCGCCTTACCCAGCCCAGTTGCCTGAGCAGCTCCCACCCTGGACCAACCTAGTTTTATCAGCCAGCTTTTCACACTACACATACACCCCTGGCATGAGCAGAACTCACCCAAAATTGCCTAGCTTGCAGTTTCCCTACACATTGCATCAATTTCATTGCTTATTTGCCCCACAGGATTGATTTCAATGGCTGTTGCTGTTTGAAGACAGTTTGCTTTTGTACTTGCATTACCTGTTTCAAAACTGACCCTCAACTTTCCTTTTCCTTCTGGGTTTTTAATGCTCTGGCTCATCTGTTGCCATAAATGCGGTGATAAGTGAAAAGTCTGGGGCCAGAGTCCACTGTCAGGTGTGGAAAGGACTAATCCATCGACGCATCTGGCCCCGGGACACAGAGCTCCTCTGTGATCTTATTCAAGGGATCCAAACCCAACCTTAACCGCATGGGACCTGTGCCAATTGCGCTGGCAGTTGTGTGGTACCCAGCACGCTGTACTGCTAGCGTAGGTACGTTAACCCTATTTGGGAAGAAAAAGAGGAAGCGGGGATTTATTTCTAATGACCATATATTGTGCCAGCAGCTTTCATCCTAGTTTGAGTCTTGCATCTCCAATAAATTGACATCGCAACTCAGTTACCTTCATTCGACACTTTCATCTGGGGGAAAGGAGGGTTAATTCTCATCTCTGCTCCAGGACCTCAATGCCAAAGCTCAAAGGGCTCTAAACCAGGCACCGGCAAAGCCCTCCGTCTGCCGGGAGCTTCTTCTTCCTAACCCACACACCGCACCTGCATGGTCTCCTGTAACCCCCAACGCATCCACTCCCCATGCGCACGAGCGGCTGTGCAAGGAGAGGAATTACAGCCTCTTTCCAGAGCACCACCGAGTTGGAAGAACAGCGCTCTCCTTCCTCACACCTGCACACGAGGAGCAGGACCCACTCTGCTCAACGCCAGCAGGGCACGAGGCACAGGTGCTTCCCAGGTTAGATGTCTTCATTAGGACACGGTGGAGCCCCAGAATTATTCCCTCCCCCCCCCCTCCCTTCCCGGGAAAAACAAACAAACAAAAACATTTAGAGGCCACTGACTAAGCAAAGATGCTCCAGCAATTTGCATAAAGCCAACTGAAACTTTTTATTACTATCACTGATTGCTAAATCCCCTTAAAACCGCCACCGGTTGCCTTGAGTTGCCTGGGAACGCCTCAAAGCCATATAACAGAAGCTGCTGGATGGTTTTCCACTCCCTCGTCCTTCCTCTCCTCCTGGCACCAGCCCAGGTCCCGCTCAGCTCTCCGACGGGCGCAGCGCTGGTGCAGCAAAACCCCTCGACAAAGCAGACCCCCCCCCCCCCCCGCACGCGCCCA
>VZSZ01003707.1:115629-169540 GCA_013398815.1 Ibidorhyncha struthersii
CCCAGGCTGTTACTGCTCCAGGGTAGGAGCGCAAGGTGCCACCACCTCCAGCGAAAGGCTGAAGGACCTCTTTTTCATCTCCACTGTATGGGGTGTTGTCCTTTATAACCTCATCAAACCAATTAGGCTTCCCATCAAGCTAATTAGGCTTCCCAGGTGGAAGCCTGCCCAGGATAGGAGTTGTCTCCCCCCCACCTTGCTTCTCCCTTCCCAGTGGGAGCTGGGGACTCAGCCCAGCACATACTGGTTTTGTGCCATTTAATTCCTTTTAAACACAAGATGAAAATCTCAGTCAGCCTCAGAGGAAGGTTTTGGCCTTAATAATTACTGAAAAACTGATGGAAACCGAAGCAAATGCAGCTGAAACAGCAGGGAACTGAAGAAAGCTCCCCACCACCTGCAGCCGCCTTCTCAGGCCTAGCTGCATCCCAGTCTTCACCCTTCTTCTGCCTCAGTTTCCCTACAGAGAAGAACAGAACTCACCTCCTTCGTAACACCCTCTGGCAGCGGCGGACAGAAGTGCGTTTCCAATGACATCGGTCCTGTTATGACGGTGACACATGGCCGACCTTGCGCCCCAGGGTTCGCAGGCGGTGGTGCGGCCGTGCCACAGGGGCAGGAGGTCAGAGCAAAGCAACCGCATCCTGCAACGCAGCCCGAAGGGAAACCCCAGGGACGGGCCAGCGGGAACACAGCATTCAGCCGGGGCATTTAACTGGCGAGAGAAAATCAGGGCAGCTCACTAGGAGGGGAGAAACACAGGGGCCGAGAGCAAGCAGAGATAGCACACACACTCACAGAAGTATTTGCTTAAAGTGTAAGACAAAAAAAATGTATTACAAAGTAAATTTAGGTAAATATAATAAAGTATACTTAATTATTGTGCGTTTTACCCCGCAGAGAGCGAGAGGCAGAAGCTGGAGCGCTCTGAGCCTTGGCAGGGGTAGTTGGGCTTTACATCTGCCTGGAAACCGGCACCACTGTAAGAAGGAAAAAAAAAAAGTGATTTCCCTGTTTTTATGAGCTGAGGAAGCAGCACGATTTCCTTTTACAGCTGGCCTGGAAAGAGGAAATACTACTGACCGCCCAGGTGAAATGCGCTGGGCAGCTTTAGTGGCTGTGAGTAAAGCACATGCACGGAGCCGCCTCCCCAGCCCTTAACGCGCTCACGGCAGGGCACAGCTATTGAGATGTTTCACAGCATGACAGAGGTTGGGAGGGCCCTCTGGAGCTCCCCCAGTCCCACCCCCTGCCAGAGCAGGGGCACCTCCAGCAGTGGCACAGGACAGCGTCCAGGCGGCTTTGGAATGGCTCCGGAGTGGGAGACTCCCCCACCTCTCTGGGCAGCCTGTGCCACTGCTCTGCTGCTCCCAAAGGAAAGAAGTCCCTCTTCAGGGTTAGATGGAACTTCCTATGGTCGAGTTTGTGCCCGTTCCCTCTTGTCCTGTCACTGGGACCACTGGACAGAGACCGTTCCCACCCCCCCGGCACCCTCCCCTTGGGTATTTATAAGCGTTGATATGATCCCCCCTCAGTCTTCTCTTCTCCAGACTAAACACCCCCAGGTCTCTCAGCCTTTCCCCATCAGAAAGATGCTCCAGTCCCTGAGCATCTCCGTAGCCTCCGCTGGACTCTCTCCAGTAGCTCCTTGTCTCTCTTGAACCAGGGAGCCCACAGCTCGACACAGCTCTCCAGACATGGCCTCCCCAGGGCAGAGCAGAGGGGGAGGATGACCTCCCTGCACCTGCTGGCCACACTCTTCTTGGTGCCCCCCAGGATGCCATTGGCCTTCTTGGCCACCAGGGCACATTGCTGCCTCGTGGCCATCCTGTTGTCCCCCAGGACTCCCAGGTCCCTTTCCACAGAGCTGCTCTCCAGCGGATCACCCCTAACCCGGACCGGTCCATGGGGTTATCCCTCCCCACACGCAGTACCCCACACTTGCCTGTGTTGAACTTGATGAGGTTCCTCTCCACCCAACTCTCCAGCCTGTCTGGGTCACGCTGGACGGTGGCACAGCCCTCCGGTGTGTCAGCCACCCCTCCCAGCTCCGTGTCACCAGCAAACGCGCTGATGGTGCCCTCCATCCCTTCATCCAGGTCACTGAGGAACATATTGCACAGGACTGGACCCAGGACTGACCCCTGAGGAACACCACTGGTTACAGACCTCCAACAGGACTCCGTGCCACTAACCACAACCCTCTGAGCTCTCAGTTTAACTGAGATGGTAATAACTAAGGGCTTTGAGACGTTTCAGTGATGAAGGCGACACTTACAGTTATGGAGTACCATGGAAGGCTGAAAATACACAGCTGAGTATAGAAAGATGGATGTGCTCCTGACCGTGTAGTATCACCTGCCTAAACCGTAAGAGGAGGGAAAATGGGGCTGGGAGAGATGTCTTGGCCAAACCCCGCCCCAAAGCATGAAGAGAATGCTGACCCTGAGCTGTCATCAGATGGTTAAAGAACTTGCCCATTCCAGGAGGAATTGCCCTCGGCAATTGTCTTTGCTCTCTACTGGGCTCCATCTTTCTCTCAACTCACATTCACAAAGCTAAACGACCTCCAGCTTTCCCTCAATTCCTTGAGCCCAAATTCACGGCTCCTCCATGACTCACAGCAGCTTCCCAGGACATCCCGACGTCCAGACCAGGCACGTTCCCGGCCCCACACCAACATGGACATACCTCATCTGGGTATGATTTTATCCACATTTCAGATGCTCGTTTATTCTTCTTAGTCACTGCTGCAAAACAGGGAGGCCAAAAAAAAATGCTTTATGGATCATTTGATGGCTTTTTCTACCTTTTAATACCTCCGAGACCTCCTTACTCCCATCATCATCCTTTTTTTTGCCCCGAATCTCTCCAGCAGTGACATCCCAGCACGGGAAGCTCAGATAAGTGTTCAGACAAGCAGTGGGAGGCGAAGTCTGGTACCCGGGAGACTCAGCTCAAGCAGTGAGAGCTGGGGGACGGCTCTGCCCGCCGCAGGGTGAGCCTCGGCACCGAAGGCAGCTCACACACGCCTCAGTGGTGGTGTTCCGTGGTGGAGGGCTACAGAGCGGGTGGGTGCTGGGTTTCTCTGGGTCATGTCTGACTCCTTTCGCTGGAAGTGCAAAAATCTCCTCCGTTGCAAAGCTGCTTCTGAAGCTGAATTATTTCTCCTGCATCCAACCTGCAGAAATTGCAGTCAACAAGATGCTCGGAATACACCTGCTCTTACGCTAATTCAGGGCACTTTACCTTCATAACATCAGCATCCCCGCTGAAGCGGAGAGAATAAAATTCAACCAGCTCCACTTATGACCCCAGACTGAGCCAAGACAAGGTCCAAAGAACGAGCACAAAGCATGAAGTGCATCCGTCTCCACGGACTCACAATGACACTGCACGGTGTTCCCCGACGCGTGCAGATCCCCTTTTCCCCAGCAGCACACAGTGTTCTGCGAAGGTGGAAAGGCTGCAGCCACACAGACTCCACATGTCCCTTCTCAGGTCAGTGCCAGCAGCCTGACACCCAAAAATTCAAGGAGCAGTGATGGAGCCCTGCACATGTCTTGTAATGCCAAGAGATGCCCACAATTCCTCACTAAGTATCACAAAGCCGTGCAACGACAGCAAACAGTGGCACCCTCGACCAAAAACATTCATGCGGTGTCTGTCTTTGAGCTCTTCATTTCAATTAACCTCGGGGGATTTTCACAGAATCATAGAATGGTTTAGGTTGGAAGGGACCTTGAAGATCATCGAGTCCCAACCCCCCTGCTGTGGGCAGGGACACCTCCCCCCAGCCAAGGTTGCTCCAAGCCCCGTCCAACCTGGCCTTGAACACCTCCAGGGATGGGGCAGCCACAGCTTCTCGGGGCAACCTGCCCCAGTGGCTCACCATCCTCACAGGCAACAATTTCTTCTTTATATCTAATCTAAATCTGCCCTTTTCCAGTTTGAAGCCATTCCCCCTCATCCTATTGCTATATGCCCTCGTAAAAAGTCCCTCCCCAGCTCTCCCGGAGCCCCTTTAGGCACTGGAAGGGGCTCGGAGGTCTCCCCGGAGCCTTCTCTTCTCCAGGCTGAACCCCCCCAACTCTCCCAGCCTGTCCTCCCAGCAGAGGGACTCCAGCTTCATTTTGATTTTTTGGCTATGACATAAAAGCCGTGAGCCGGCTGTGCTGGGCCGCCAAGAGGGCTCTGCTGGGCCTCCCGGGTTCTCCCCTCCCTGCCGTCAGTGCCGTGTGTGTCGTTAAACCCCACCAGGCTCAGCACCGCACTCGCTCAGGCAGGAGGTACTGGGCACTGCACCGACGGGGTCTGGAGGGCACACGGGGGGGTAAAGCATCCTTCAAGGCCCCGGCAGCCTCATCGCCATCCTCACCCTGGAGGAAACACCTTTCCTCAGGGACTACAAAATCGCTGCCCGGCCCCGCTGTGGTGATGCCTCGTGTGACAGCGGCTCCAGGAAGGACTCGCCACGGCCCTGCGAGACGGGGGGGAGCGAGCCCGAATCACCCGGGGGGAGCCCTTCTCACCCCCCACTGCCCCAAAAGGAGCAGGAATGAGTTGTCCTCACGCAGCAAGGCCCAGATTCACCTCTCCAAGCTCTGGCCATCTGCAAGTCGTGTCTCCTCCAGCGTTTAGCTCCTCTCGGCTCAGCAGAGGAAGACGGTGCTCGGAGAGGGATTGGTCTCGGGCAGTTTCAGTCCTGATCAGGGGCTGTGCTTGAACAAAACCAGTCCCATCATCCATCCCACTGCCCAGACTCAGCGGGTAAAATTCACCCAGGAATGACAGACTGCGCAGGCAGCAAACCCTAAATCCTGCCCCTGACCACAGCGTGGCACTGCGCCGGGGGACACAGCCAGGAGCGGGCTCTGCAGACGGGAGGGAGGTGATAACGCTGGATGTTTTCCAGAGCTCCTGAGCAGCACAGAAGAGCAACTCAGCCGGGACTGAAGAAGCACGCAATAGGGAAACTTTATTAATGGCCTCATGACAAGGTCTCAGACCATAAAGGCATAAATGTCAACCAAAGACACACTGCTAGGACATGGCTGAGCATGCAATACAACAATTCTGCGCAGTTTCTTCGAGTTATTTATCTAACAATTCTTCCTACTGCAGTAACGACCTATTTTCCCTGGCATGTTTAAGTTGATGACACATTTTGGCAGGATCAAGTAAGTATTGTAATGATGCATCAACAAAACACGCTTTAGTCCCTGGCTGTAGTAAAGACACCAGATATCACTAGATACGCTTTGAAACACAGGGCGGTTAACAGAGACACACAGGGATGGGGAATGTTATCTCCCATTTCAGTGGGCTACTTGCAATTTTAAGCAACTTCACATCCCTTATGCTTTGGGCTTCTTTTAAGGGGAGGGAATGGGTGGGGGAGCTTGTTTATGAGTTACTTCACTGTAAAGAACCTGAAAGTAAATCTGTCTGCATTGCCTTCGGTAAGAAATCAGCTTCATTCAGAGGCGAATTGTTGAATTCCATTTCTGAACCAATTTCCAAAGAAAATAAAGAGAAACCCAGAACAGTTTCACTGTTTTCATCTTGGTATACTTCAAGAAAACAAACCCAGACTCAAATCTTAACAAGGGTTGGCATTTTCTGAGGAGCCTAAGGGAATAAAGTCTTCCAAATCACATTAAGAGGGAGATAATCTTCAGGTTGCTTTTGCAAAACCACAGCAGAAATGTGGAATAGCTTGCCACTCAAATGATTGCTTTGCCCTTCAAAGGGTGAAATCCAGCCCTGAGCAGGGGGTACCGAGCCCACGAGTAACAAAAGCATTGCACCGCCTGCTTCGCTGGATGAATTTCACCCCACAGGCTTGAGCCTGCTCTCAGTGGAAGGGCTCCCACTGAGTTCAACAGTGCAGGATCAAGCCTTAGGCACGACGTGGCAGGGTCAGGTACTCTGGTATGTCTAATTCCAATTCATTCATCACTGCAGAAATTTTGCAGCCAATTTGTCCTATAAAGGGCAACGCAACTTTTCTTTCTATGGTTTCCCTCCTCCCGTGGAATGGGTACCGCCGGTCTCCGTTCCTGTAGTTACTTCCTGAAGCTTCTCCTGCTGGATGAGGTTGTGGTGATGCTGTAGGCTGTGGAGCCACCCCCAGAGGAGAAGCCGAGCGCCCCGCTGCCCATGCCTGCTCCCAGGCTAAGGCCTCCTCCGATTCCTCCTCCCAGAAATCCACTGGAACTGGCATAGCCACCTCCACCACTGGAGCTGACCACAGCTGCGGCACAGAGAGAAGCAAAACAAACGTGAGCGCCAGGGAACTTCGAACCCAGTCTGGCACCCTCACAAAAAGGGCATTTCTGAATTGCAGCAACCAGATGAAAACTCGCTACAATCTCCTGCAAAACACAGGGCCCAGCATACTAATCTCTCATTACATTTTGGCCCAGAGCATTTATTCTTAGTGCTGAGCCAGATGCACGTGAGGGTTGAGCAGCCCACATTCCAAACCCGCCTGGACGCTGTCCTGTGCAATCTGCTGGAGGTGACCCTGCTCTGGCGGGGGGGTGGACTGGATGAGCTCCAGAGGTCCTCTCCAACCCCCACCAGTCTGTGATCTCCTTTCTCCATCGCTCAGTCTGGCTCAGGGCCCCCTGCAGCACAGACAACCCCATATCATAAACATTCAGCTCATCTCTTGGGGCACCAAAGAGGCTGTGCGTGTGTGGTTCAGCAGTTACCAGCGGCAATTAAGTGGATGAAAAGTAGAGCCGCTGGTTTAGAGCTGTAGACAGCATCTCCGAGACACCAGCATCTCTCTGATGTCCTGGCAAGGGGAGTAAGCAACGCTTCCCATGCTGGAAAAAAACCCTCTAACATCACTTCTGCACTAGCTTCCAGTGCAGGCAATGCCTGTTCTCATTTGTACATTCTTCTCCATACAGAAACGGGAGGAAAGAAAGATCAATATTCCCCCAAGTTAGATTTCACACAGATGAGTCAGAGCTGAGCTCTGACAGGGAGCCAACAGCACTATCGACTTCTGTCTCGGGGCGCTCCCATTTAAGACTGGGGCTAACTGGGTTGCAGAAGCTGAGGCAGGGCACCGTGAGGCTCCCGCACACAGACCCAGCTGGTCCCCACCTGCATTTTCTATAGGCATACGGCTATGTGTAACAATTATAAATTATAAAATCAACTCACAGATGTTGACGTTGCCAACTCCATCACCAGCCAACCTGTTGGAGAAGAAAAACACAAAGGAAGAGGATGCGTTAGACTCCGTGTTACTCAGTGTTCCCCCGGGGCCCCAGCGCTGAGGATGAAGACAATGGCAGTGAGTTATTACTGCTGTTGTAAATAATTCAGACAAGATAAGTGTGCCATCCAGCACTTTGTTCTGGCCCTATGTTTACCAGCTCTGTTATCACCTGGAGGGGGCCTGAGCGAGCACAGAAACTCTGTCCTAATTCCATGGGGATTTGAGCCACTTGGAAATTTTCTGCCACAGAATTGAACACATGATGGAAACCAACTTTTTGCCTCTCCGCATATTTTCACCAAAAGTATCAACTTTTCTCCAGAACTTGCCAGTTTGGCTCTTCAGCCAAAGCATTTTCAGAACCAAAACTCAGTTTAAAATGCAAAGTTTTGTCTTCTGTATTTCCCTGCAGAAACTGGAATCAGGCCCTCACCATGTCCCCAAGCGAAGGGAGCAAAGGGCTGGACCCTTCCTCACATAAAACCCACAGGTTGCCCCCACCTGCTCTCCTCTCCCTCCAGCAGCTTCCTGTAGGTCGCGATCTCGATGTCCAGGGCCAGCTTGACGTTCATCAGCTCCTGGTACTCGCGGAGCTGCCGGGCCATGTCCTGCTTCGCCTTCTGCAGAGCTGCCTCCAGCTCCTCCAGCTTTGCCTTGGCATCTTTGATAGCCAGCTCCCCACGTTCCTCGGCTTCAGCAATGGCTGCTTCCATCTTGGCACGCTACAGGGATGGAGCAGAGCAGGTCAGTGGGCATCCCACCTCCTTGGTGGAGGGCACTACTGCCCAGGGACTTCTGGCATCTACTGGCCAGACCACCTCTGTGTATCTGCAGAGCCCTGGAGCCATCTGCTCAGCTTAGATCCTTAGAAGTTCATGCCTACAAATTTTTTGGGGCACTGGTTGGAGATCAGCCTGCAAAGGAAGCTCATCTCATCCCAAGATACGTTCTTCCAAATGACAGACCCCATTTCTCTCCACTGGCTACATTTTTGGAAGACTTTCTTCAGGCAATCCTCAGCTTCTCAGCCCACCCACACCGCACACAACAGCACAACACTTATGGTTAATGCAAGCTCAGGTTTTCTCTCCTGTTATGCCCCAGAGCTTGTTCAGAGCCAGTTGGTCTCCAGCAAGCTTTGATGTGAGGCAAGCGTGGACTCGAGCAGACCTGCAGTTAACAAACAATGAAGACCTACCCCAAAAGCGTCCCTGTGGGGCCACATCAAGCTGGCAGTCTAACCCACCCTCAACCGTGCCCCCTGCACCTCCAAAAACGTCCCATGTTTGGCAGGAAGGGCTCACAATGAACACATGTGCTTTATACTCTCATTCATTATTCAAAGGAGCTGCACTGGGTCAGCTCTTTGCTTGTAAGTGTGTGTTAAAGCCTCCCTGCCCTGAAACCAAATAAACACAAATGGATGAATCACAATGGCTTATCTCCAGCTTTGTGCACCCTGGTTATTCACAGCCAGTTTTCAGCCCCGAACATGGTCTGAACCACTCACTGGTCTGGATTTCACCGGCCGTTTGATAAAGCGATAACAGCCCCTGGAGAAAGCAAACAGAACTCCCATACAGCTGAAAAATTCTTTTATGTGCCCAAACATGGTGTTCCCTTCTGCAAAAAGGGAGTGGACAAAGATCCCAGAAACAGGAGGGTACAAGGAATGTGTGTGGCTGGGAGGGAGGCCACACGCAGCCTTGCCCTTTGGAAACAGCTCTGCATCCCTCCCCTTCTGCGCTCCCAGCTTGCTGGAGGACTTGTTCTCACCTATAGTTCAGCTGCCTCTCAGCATTACGTTGCTCACAACGCAGCTTCTCCCTCCAGCAGAACTGACATCTTTTGAGGTGAGCATTGCAGCCACCCCAAACTGCTTCTACAGATGTTGCGTTACACCCAGATCCCTGGCACGCTTCTTGCTGCCAAATCCACTGCTCTGCAGCAGGAGAACAAAGGCAGCTCCTCACCTGGGCCTTCGCGTTTTCGATTTCACTCTGCAGCCTCTGGATCATGCGGTTTATCTCCGAGATCTCATTCTTCGTGTTGCGCAGGTCATCTCCATGTTTCCCAGCAGTGACCTGCAGTGCCTCATACTGTGACATAAAACAGTATACGAGAAAAGGATGGAGTCAGGCCGGCAATCAATTAGCTGGCTAAAATCTCTCCCACTCATGACACACAGGATACATGAACTAACAGAAGCTGTAACTGCCTTTATCTCCCCCATAACTCACCTTGCTCTGGTACCAGGACTCGGCCTCCGCCCGGCTCCTGTTGGCAATCTCCTCGTATTGTGCTTTGACCTCCGCGATGATGCTATCCAGGTCCAGGTTTCGACTGTTATCCATGGACAGCACCACAGAGGTGTCAGAGATCTGAGCCTGCAGCTCATGAAGTTCCTGCCAGTTGCATTAAAAAAAATACCATTAATCACTGGCTTTTAAGGGCCTCTCTTTTGAAAGCCAATTAAAGAGGGAATCTGAGAAGAAAAGGGAAAGGGAGGCAGATAAGAAGAATTCAATCAAAACATTCATTAATTAGAAAGAAACCAACTGAATCACATCAGCCTTGCAAAGCACAAAGTAACAACAGCAGAAATGAAGCTAATTCTTATCACCCGCATTCTGACAGCTAGGTTAGTTTACCCCACTTCTGAGATAAGAACACAGCATGAAATGAGTCCCAGCAGCTTGAGCATCAGCTTCACAACAAAGCAAGGGTCAAATTCCACCACCAAACCCAAGGATGCAACCACTTCAATCAAGTTTTTATCTTGCAAATCATGGCTAAGATAAAGGTGGCTGGGACAAGGAGCTTTCCTTTCTTTCTCTCACACAGCACACACCAGCACTACAGCACTGGCTATAATACACTGGTTTTCCTTGTTTTCACACTAACAGCATAAAAAAAAATAATGCATGTCCTGGCTACATTTGCAATAAATCCATCTCACATCCCACATAGGGAGAAACCACTGTGACAATTCGCAGGACATGCACTTTACTTGCAGGCTTATTTCTGCTTGTGCAAGGGAAGACTCCGTGTCTCCATCACGCTTCTTGTCTCTGGCAACAGTGCATTAATTTTCCTGGTTGCCATTAGCTGCTCTTCACCCACTGGTGGTGCTATACCGCAGTAGCCGCAAGAAGCAGAAAGGACCTTACCGCTTCATAGAGGGACCTCAGGAAGTTAATCTCATCCGTCAGCGCATCCACCTTGGCTTCCAGCTCCACTTTGTTCATGTAGGCGGCATCCACATCCTAAAAACAAGCAATAATCAATTGAGATTGCCATAGCTTTGATGATTAAGTCCACTCAGCCTTTGATGGCTTCAAAAGCAGCCATGAGCCCATCAAGTTCCCCAAGCTGTCTGCGCTCCATGGCCAGTGACCCACCACACCCTAAAAATTATCTACCAGTGTACTAAACATTGCTGGTGTGAACATTGATGGTGATCCCACATGTTCTGTACGGTGCCCTGGACCTGTGTTTGCAAGCCCGCTGTCCGTTTGGACAGTCAGGGAAAGTCTTAGGAAACATCCCAAAGAAAGATGTAGCCAACATTTGTGATATCCATGGGATCTGACTCTCCTTCCCAGATTCCTACAGAGACTTCAGGGCCTACACTGAGACGGCCTTTAGACAGAAGAGAGAGCTGTAATTCTTCACCTGCGGGTCTCTAGGCACAGCTATAGCAAGGAGAGCGTAGGGGCAAAAGTGGGAGAAGGGCTGCAGACATCTATCACCAATCCCAGCTAATACCCATGGCACACACCTTCTTGAGCACCACAAACTCATTCTCTGCTGCCGTGCGCCTGTTGATCTCGTCTTCGTATCTGCCAGGAAAAAAAAGGGATTGGTGTGAAGTTAGAGCCTGGATAAAAGGGAAAAATGTCACAGTGAAGAGTTACCCTGCTTCCCCGCTCTCTCCCTCCATTTCTCTCTTCGTGAGGCACCTCGGAAAGCCTCTGCCTTCCCCAAGCCAGCCAGCCACAGCCAGTGGTTTGCCGTACCACTGCACGGGTATTATTTGCTCAAGGGGTACCAGCTGTGTGCCACAGTTCCAGGGTACTGTTTGGATGAGTTGATGCCAGAAAGCTGTTCTGGTCCACACCACCATGACCGCTGACCTGGAAAGCATTCCTCACCCACGCTTCCCTCCCCATGTACATCAAAAGTCACTGCACTAAGATTTCTGCTCCTTATGCTCAGTCAGGGACAGCTGCGGGATGGCAGCCTATGTCCTGAGGGTCTCAGCTTTTTCACTTGCCCCTTGAGAGAGCAAATAGAAATGCAGAAGAGATGCAAGCAGACTCAACAATTCCTCCTCTATGCTGATCGAAGCACCTGCCAATGCCACTTTCACCGTGCACTTCCTTATTGCAGGCATCTGAGAACATTTCACGGGCGTAATCACACGCCACACCACTGCCCTGGTAAGAGCTGAGTATAATTATTCTCATTCTGCGCAAAGCGGCTATGCTTCAAAGTCACACAAACTTCTGATATTGCCTAAATCCCTTCCTTAGGTGTTCACCTTTAGATGTAATGAGCTAGATCCTCAGCAGATAAAAATCATGCTCCATTGGCTTTATGGGAGTTCGTTGATTTGTACCGTTTGCAAGCCTGGATCCAGAGCCTGAATTACACCGTTCTACGTAAGCCAACCTGCCGAAGTGAACAGCAAGAATCTGCTGTGTGAATCCTGAAAGTCATCCAAGGGGCAGAGCAGGAATCCCGTTCTCTGGCTAGTTTGGAACTGCCGTTGCCAAAGTTAGAACACCGCTCTGTTTATTTACGCAGTCCCTGCATGGCTAGTGCTGTAATTTACCTTCCAAAGCGCGAGCTACTTCACTTTGAACAGCCTTCACGTGCCTCCCCTTTGGCTCCGCACTGGAAGCTCGCCCATCCACACTGGCACAAAATGGACATTGTCCCTTTTGAGATCAATGAACCGTATCTGTTGCTATTGCAGAATAATATACGACCTGGACATTACGTGATCGTGCTGCGTACACGCAGCCTGCAGCGCAGCCTGGATAATCTGAGATAGGTAAAAAGACTGAATTATTCTAGAACGGTTTGTCAAATTCCTCGTTTCCTGGGGGAAACTCCACCAAGCTGGTCAACAAACGGACAAATCATTCTACATTCTTCACTAAGTCCCGCAGCACCTCGGGAAGCCCGGTGCACTGTCACACCTTGGCATGCCCTGCACCGAGCCACGTAGACAGCGTGAGCATAGTCTTACCCTGAACCACACCCCCAGTCAACGCAGTTACTGAATAAGGGACTCAATCTCATCCCCTGGAGCCTCACGCGTAATAAATCTCCTCCCCTACCCCAGATGTAAACTGAGAATTACTGTGTGAATTGGACATATGAATAAGAGGCAACAGACACATCAAGAGCTACTCATGTTCAGGTATTCTACTTAGAAGATGAGATTTTCTTCACAAACGCAGGGAGAAGCAGGTTCGGAACTCCAGTTACTGCATCCTCACTCCCTCTGCTGCAGTAGCATCTTCGGCTCCGAATTCCTGCTTCCCTTCTCCTAGCACATACAGGGTTTGGGTTTCCATGGACCCGTAAGCTGGAGGAATAAATACGCAACTGTGCACCTTGCATCTGTGTGACGTGCAATGAAAACTAGGGCTGTAGTTCCTCTGGGTGCAAACCAGCTCCTTGCTGCTGCCTTGCAGAGATGCAAAGTCCAACTATGGACAAGCACAGAGTAGAAATAACTGAGCAGGTCTGGGGGAAACGTCATTCCCATGCACCTCCTCGGGAATCACTGGCTATTGACTTTCCCTAAACACAGCCTGAGGATTATCAGACGCGTTTGTTTTCAGTTCCTGCTTGATCCAGTTTGCCAGCTCCCTCTTCCCTTTTCTTTTTTTAATTCTTTTTTATTATTATTATTAAAGGCATTTAACGTACAGCTGGGTTGGGCACAGGCTGGGACGGGCACAGACTGGGACAAAGGCTACTTTCTTCATGGGACTCCTCCCAAGCGACACGAGTTGGACTGAAAAGTCACTTAAAAATTGCAGGTCTCCTGCTCCATCACCTACCTACAAAACAGGCAGCAGTTCCCCCACCGCCTGGCAACCTGCCAAGCTCCCACGGGGCTCCTCCAGACCTGAACGGGTACGTCCAACCCAAAGTACGAAGCCATCCCTGAGGAGGCCCCAGAGCAAAGCCAGGAGGACAGAGCCACTGAAGACCACGTGGGAACAAAGTGCCAGGAACAAGGAGTGATCCAGGCAAGAAGAATCATAGAATGGTTCGGGTTGGAAGGGACCTTGAAGATCATCCAGTTCCAACCCCCCTGCCCCGGGCAGGGACACCTCCCCCCCGCCCAGGTTGCTCCCAGCCCCGTCCAACCTGGCCTTGAACACCTCCAGGGATGGGGCAGCCACAGCTTCTCGGGGTGACCTGCGCCAGGGGCTCACCGCCCTCACAGGGAAAAATTTCTTCCTAATATCTAATCTAAATCTGCCTTCTTCCAGTTTGAAGCCATTCCCCCTCATCCTGTCACTACACGCCCTTGTCAAAAGTCCCTCCCCAGCTCTCCTGGAGCCCCTTTAGGCACTGGAAGACAGCAATAAGGTCTCCCCGGAGCCTTCTCTTCTCCAGGCTGAACACCCCCAACTCTCTCAGTCTGTCCTCATAGGAGAGGTGCTCCAGCCCTCCAGGCACCTTCCCTGGACCTAACTCATAGCTGGAAAAAAATCTCCTTCCCTAGCAAAAAAGCTGGGGACATCTCTGGCAAGCTACTGACCGACCTGTCAGCTCAACTACACCGTTAGATGGGAAGATTATACGTTACTTGGTCTTGAAATCCTCAACAAGATCCTGCATGTTCTTCAGTTCACCCTCCAAACGCCCTTTGTCATTCAACAACGCATCCAGCTGCCGTCGCAGGTTGCTGATGTATGCCTCAAACATGGGAGCAATGTTACTCCGGGCGGTCTTCTGGTCCTGCAGGAGACTCCATTTGGTCTCCAGCATTTTGTTTTGCTGCTCCAGGAACCGGACCTGGAAAGCAACAAAGGGGTCATTTGTGAAAGCGGGAGGAAGGGGGAGCTGACACTACAGAGTTTGGATCCTTCAGGAAGGACAGGCTGCGGATGGTATCTGAAGAATTTAGATTGCTCATAAGAAGCACCTAAACTGTGAAGGGTGATAAAGACCATAAGGGAGCACTGTGACTCTGGGGCTTAGCTTATGACTTTAAGGCTTTGTATGAATTAAAGATAAGCAGATTCTGACACTTGACAGAAGCCATCCCAGACCTCAAAGTCAGCCAGTTACGCAAACTCCAGGTCTGGATTCCTTGCATTTTGAGGATGCCAGAGCCAAAGTTTACACAGGACATAAGATAATTAGTGCAAGACAGTAAAGCCACAGGGGTACCGGGCAGCGCAAACAAACACAGCAAGCTCTGACTTACATCAAGATCTGTGATGATTCCTCCCCAAGAGGCCCCCTCCTCCCTGAATTCGGTGGTGCTGTACTTGGGTGCAGATTTGATCTTTAAAGCCTGCACCCACATTATGGGCAATACCAGTTAAATAAAAGGGGTACCAAGCTGGCCTAAGCGCGGCAAACCCCTTTACTGACAGCAATGCAAGCAGGCCCTTAATAAGAGTAATCGGATCGCAGTAGGCAAACCACACCACGCTCTTGAGGACCTGATCCTGAGCCCATTTGTGAGCCCCTCACTGGGTTAAGCAAGCTTTGGGTCAGACCTCCATTTAAGCAGTGTCCACAGAGCTGTCAGTCTTTCCAACACCTCACCTTGTCAATGAAGGAGGCGAATTTGTTGTTGAGCGTCTTGATTTGCTCCTTCTCCTCCTTGCGCACCCGCTGGATATTGGGGTCAATCTCCAGATTCAGAGGTGTCAGGAGGCTCTGGTTGATGGTGACCTCCTGAATGCCCCCGGGGCTGAGCGCCCCACCGAATCCCATGCCTCCATAGCCGTATCCAGAGCGAACGCTGTAGGAGCTGCCACCTCCAAGGGAGATCCGCTTGTTGGTGGAGCCGAGGTTGTAGAGGCTGGAGCTGCCAAAGCCACCTGCCCTGCCTAAGCCGGCACCCCCTCCTAGTCCACGGGTCGAGGAGACGCTGCTGACCCGCACTTGGCTGACCCCTGGGACGGCCACAGAGCGAGAGCTGAAACTCACGGACCGGGACATGGCTGCTCCGAGGGTGTCTTCACTATCTCTCACCCTTCAAAAGCTCAGGGAAGCTGTGCTGGAGACCAGGGAAGTGAGCGAGTTCTCCTGACTGCTTCTCCTTTTATCCGTTAGAAAAGCTGGGCTTGGCCCAAGGGCAAAAGAGGGATCATTTTACTGCCTCGGAGAGCTGGGTGTGCCTGGCTGCCTTCCCACCGTCCGTCAACCTGCTGAACTCGAGCAGGCAAGAAGGGAAGGGCCAGGACACACCTGGCGCCGTGTCCCCGCGCTTAGACCCAGCTTTGTTCTGCACCTCCCTTTGCCTCTGCCGCCTGTGCGGCTGAGGGACATGAAGCACGGGCTCTTCTGGGCTCCCTTGGCAGGGTGTTACAACAGGACAGGTCCGGTCCCCATTTTCTCAAGGCTTCTCCGTTCCTCCCTTCTTGCCTAAATGGATGTCGAAATGAGAAGAGAGGGAACACACATTGGTTTTTAACTCTGCAGAGCAGGCAGCTGCCCTCTGCAACAGCAGAAAGGAGATAAGGGGCTTCAGCGTAGCACCAGGTCCAGCCTAGTTTAATGCAACCCAAAGCCAGCTGCAGCCTTGGCACACACGCTGTGCCCCGCCAGCAGCACCCAGCGAGTCTGCGCCACGCGGGGGAATGAGGGCGGCAGAGGAGAGATGCCGCGGCTATCCCTGGACACCACGGTTTTGCCCTCTCTCTCCTGTTAGCGCTAAAATAAAGGCGGTCTAGGTGGGTCGCACCCTGCGCGTGGAAATACCCAACGTGTTAGTCCACACTCAAAAGGAGACAGGGTAAGTTTCTGCTTAAATTTCTGGGTTCCTACACAGAAGAGGCAGAGACAAACAATAGTTTTATGCCCTTTCTGCAGTTTAAAACAGCCTTGAAGGGACATATGTCTCAACTATAAGGCTGTAAATCCTCCATGAGATTTCAGTGTCCGGCCTGAATGTGTCACCCTTCAGCTCTTCCCCTTTATCAGGACAGCAAGATAGCACTGGCTGCATGTTCTGGCCACAGCCCATTCAAAATATGTACTTCCTTCTTTGCAGGAAGAATACAAGTTAGCTGGAAATCCCAGCTACTAAAAGGAAATTCTCTTTTTGAAGGAGGGAAAGGGGGAGACTGAGCCAGACAGAGACATACGAGGCAAGATTCCTCCCTGCCCTACAAGCTGGCTCGACTTTCACCAGCAAAAAAAAAATAATCCATTGAGTGTAAAGCAAACTTGTGCGTTGCGCACACCCAGCTATGCGTGACCCGATGGCTGGTGTAGACAGGCGAGGGTTCATTTCACCCGTACACAGCTAGCAACAAGGCAGCAGCCTCCAGCTGCTTTACGTAGCTCCAGGACCTTCCAAGCTGAGAGGGACAGGCTGCTCCCTTCCAACAGCTCTGGGTCGTCTCAAGAAGACACGGTTTGAATCGGAAGGTGTGATTTAGAGTCCTACAGTCAAGCAAGAGTAAATCTCACGAAAGCAAGCCCCGGCTGCTGGATTTTATCAAGTTGCATTCCAGCCTCAACTCCTCTGTATCAGCAGATGGGGATTTTTTTTTGCACAACACAACATGCAAACCAGAAAGCAATCCAGCCAGGTAAAATACAAGCCTGCCGTCAGATAAACGATCATAAAGGCAAAGCTGTTCTCAGCAGCCTGGGTAGAAACACCAGTTCAGCAGTAAGAGAAGTGAACTTCACCCTGGTTTGCACTATCAAGGGCCAGATCAATGAAAAGCTAATCTTAATTACCGCCATGCAGCACCACTGATTTTAAGTAAGGATGAGTCTGTTTTCCATTCAAAGTTCAAGCTTTCTTTTCTGTACAATGAGCAACCCACCGAAGCAGCAGAGGCTGAGGAAAGCCTCGTTTACCTTGGTGCCATACGCTGCCCAGCTCCCGGTGTCGCAGCTAGCTGGTTTAAATCCCTCATGCTTTTTACAGCCCAGCCTGCAGAGCGAACGTTCCCCATTTAAATCCGGTTTCAAGTCAGGTTAAGTCAGAGCAGGATCCGGCGGTCCAAAGGTGTCACGAGCAGAGTTTGCTTGTGTTGTCGGGACGCCATGGTAGCACTGCACGGTTTCACAACCACACTGATGGGTAAATACTTCCAAGCCCACACGAGTGACCCTCAGAGATTCAGGTTCGTTAACACAGAAGACACTGTATTGACTGGTTAAACAACCTCTTGGGGAAGTGAATGCTTTGATGTTGGGACCGCTGTGCTTGGTGTCACAGCAAGCCAGCCCAGGCCCTGCACGCCGACGCTCACAAAGCCAACAGAGTCACAAATCATAGAATAGTTTGGGTTGGAAGGGACCTTGAAGGTCATCCAGTGCCACCCTCCCTGCCCTGGGCAGCGACACCCACCCCAGCCCAGGTTGCTCCCAGCCCCATCCAACCTGGCCTTGAACACCTCCAGGGATGGGGCAGCCACAGCTTCTCGGGGCAACCTGCGCCGGGGGCTCACCACCCTCACAGCCAACAATTTCCTCCTGAAATCTCACCTAAATCTCCCCTCTTTCAGTGTAAAACCCCTCCCCCTCGTCCCATGGCTCCCCTCCCTGATCCAGAGTCCCTCCCCAGCTCTCCTGGAGCCCCTTTAGGCACTGGAAGGGGCTCTGAGGTCTCCCCGGAGCCTTCTCTTCTCCAGGCTGAACACCCCCAACTCTCTCAGCCTGTCCTCCCAGCAGGGGGGCTCCAGCCCTCCCAGCATCTTGGTGGCCTCCTCTGGTCCCGCTCCAACAGGTCCATCTCTTTCCTATGTTGGGGGCTTCAGAGATGGAGGCAGTACTCTAGGTGGGGTCTCAAAATGATAAATCCCTCTGTAAACCCTTGGGAAAATGAACAAAGGTCTCAATTCCAGCCCAGAAAGTGGAAGGGGACGGGGGAGGGGGGAAGGTCACATCCTAATGGAAAGGAAGAAATTTTTGCTGGTGAACAAAATTGGGTTAAGAACACGCTGTTATGCTGATCCTTGTTGGCCTGTTGTTTCCACATCTTCTGCCGATACCCCCTGGGCTATCTCTTGCTGTGTGTTTAGAATGCAATGTTTGGATTGAAAGCTTTCAAGAGCAGGGAGTGCCCTTGGGTTTTGTGTTTGCACAGTGCAGTCCTAGTTTGTGATTACTGCTCCAAAGTGCTTTGTTGGTGAGTCATAAATTAATTAGTGTCCCAACGACAAGCAGTGTTTTGGTGGTCTCCTGATTGGGGTATTGCAAGACGAGGATGGGGCACTCGTGGGGCCGTCAGAATGACACTGTCAAGCTGTTATTCTTATTAACAACACCCCAAAGCAATGCCAACACAATGGCACTTGCACCGACACCCGCAGCCATAAAATCCCCGTGCTGAAGAGTCCCCCCACGCTGCGATCACAGGTACCCCTTTCAGGATCTAAGTAGTCTCATTAGTAAAAACTTTTCAGCTCATCAATAATTTCTGCAAATATAGAGAGATCGCTCCAGAGGGAACTTGTTATCTTACTGTTCCAAACGCAGACACTGTATGTCAACAGTCTGATGCACAAAGGAGCCACGTTAGGATGAGGTGGCTATCCATCATGAAGTTTTATTGATTTGTTTAGTCCTGCTTCCTGTGTCACTCAGGCTATAAAGCTCAATATGACGCAGCTCTTCAGCCCAGTATCTCAACGACAGGAAAGTGGCTTTTCCAGAAAGGCGACGACCGGCTGATTTGAAGGATTCATTTGTTCCAAAGGTTGGTACCTCGGTACAGTTCACTGCCTTGCAACAGGAACCCTCCTGCTATTACTTGGGGCCTTACCTCTAATTTGAAGTTGTTTAATTGGTGTCTTTAGTTTTCTGCCACTGCCCACTTCCGAAGCATTTACATGGCTCTCTCGAACCAGGTATGATTCCCCTATAAATGTTAAGTCACCACCCTCTTAGTCTTACATTGGATAAACTGAATGGGCTGAAATCCTCCCACCTTTCATAAACAAGTGGCTTTTCTGAAGACTTGAAATCCATTCTGTGGCCCTTCTCTGCTCCACTGCCTTTGGCACACGCGTCGGTACTGTTCATGCTGCAACTCCATGCAGCTTTGCACATGGAAACTGCTTGTTGCTCTCCACTCTGGCGGCCCCGCAGCTGTAACAGCCCCAGGTCTCAGTCGGTGCTAGAAGCCGGTATGATGCGTCTCACCTCAGCTCCACTGTCTCTTCCAGCTACACCTCTCCTTTTTGCCACAAAGCAGAGCAGCCTCAGTATCAGAAGAAGTGTGGCCAGCGGGTCAAGGGAGGGGATTCTGCCCCTCTACTCTACTCTCCTGAGAACCCACCTGGAGTACTGCAGCCATCTCTGGAGCCCCCAGCGTAGGAAAGACACGGACCTGTTGGAGCAGGGCCAGAGGAGGGCCACAAAGATGCTCCAAGGGCTGGAGCCCCTCTGCTGGGAGGACAGGCTGAGAGAGTTGGGGGTGTTCAGCCTGGAGAAGAGAAGGCTCCGGGGAGACCTTATTGTGGCCTTCCAGTGCCTAAAGGGGCTCCAGGAGAGCTGGGGAGGGACTTTTAACAAGGGCGTGTAGTGATAGGATGAGGGGGAACGGCTTCAAACTGGAAGAAGGCAGATTTAGATTAGGTATCATGAAGAAATTGTTGCCTGTGAGGGTGGTGAGCCCCTGGCGCAGGTTGCCCCGAGAAGCTGTGGCTGCCCCATCCCTGGAGGTGTTCAAGGCCAGGTTGGACGGGGCTTGGAGCAACGTGGGCTGGGGGGAGGTGTCCCTGCCCGGGGCAGGGGGGTTGGAACTTGATGATCTTCAAGGTCCCTTCCAACCCAAACCATTCTATGATTCTTTCAAAGGGGTCACCACGGGATCAGCAGGACTGGCTGGAGGCAGCTCGCCCGGGCTGACAGAGCCAGCTGCTGTAGACCAGAGCCAGCTCCGTGTTCACAACAAAGCTTCCAGCAATCTCCTATCCCTCCAGGAGCTGCATCTTACCTTTCCTCCTCTCTCTGCCCGCTCTGCTGAGCCCAGGAAGCCCTCGGCTCGGCTCCTTGCTGCCTGCTGCTGACCGTGCGATCCACTGCTGCGAAACATCTCCTCAGAATTGGCCATGCTTGTTCTGCTAGATGCAACCAGAAGAGAGTGTCGGTCTAAACCCCAAGGTGTTTAGATATCAGCACAAAACCACTCACCAGCACCTCTAGTGTGGTGGTGTAACCCCCGCACCCCCTTAGGCCACTCAGGGCTTGGTGGGATTTCCCCCCAGCTGGGCCATGTAATAACCCAACGTAAAACAGGAAAGGATGCGAAGGACAATGGACCAGAACGTTCTGGCAACCCATTAGTGCACCTGGTTCCCGCATCCCCTACTGCTTGGAAACAGTCTCCATAATCGGGCACCCTGACAATACCTGGATCATGGCCCAAAGGAGGCGAGAGGCGACAGCAGAACCTCAGGATCTAGCAAGTTCTGGGCTTGTGCAACTGGTGGAACGTACCAGAATCATAGAATGGTTTAGGTTGGAAGGGACACTGAAGATCATCAAGTTCCAACCCCCCTGCCCCGGGCAGGGACACCTCCCCCCAGCCCAGGTTGCTCCGAGCCCCCTCCAACCTGGCCTTGAACACCTCCAGGGATGGAGCAGCCACAGCTTCTCGGGGCAACCTGCGCCAGGGGCTCACCATCCTCACAGGCAACAATTTCTTCCTTATATCTCATCTAAATCTGCCTTCTTCCAGTTGGAAACCATTCCCCCTCATCCTGTCACTACATGCCCTTGTCAAAAGTCCCTCCCCAGCTCTCCTGGAGCCCCTTTAGGCACTGGAAGACAGCAATAAGGTCTCCACGGAGCCTTCTCTTCTCCAGGCTGAACACCCCCAACTCTCTCAACCTGTATTCATAGTAATAAAATATCCCATTGTCCGAGTTGGGCCAGAGTGGAAAAGTACCTGACGAAAAGTCAACTATCTTGGACCCTATAAGTAGCACGTCTACCAAAACTCTGAGCTCTCCTGAATCGCAGTGGGCCATGACCGGCGTCTCCCCTGAGCCGGGACGCTCAGGCTGACACCTCGAGGGTTAAAGGGCCAGGGCGAGTCAACCTTCGCCAGTCCCCGTTATTGCCCGCTGAGGAATGCTGATGCACCCAATGCACCATGAACATTTACTCTGAAGGTGAGAAGAGGGACGTTTCTACTATAGGCGAGCCCCTCTCATCCACCTCTATCTATTTATGCGTTTCTGATACACACAGTGGCTTTTATGAGTGTGGATGGATGTTCATATATTTTACTGGATCCAAATATTTTCTGTCTCCTTGTCGGTGTGTTTATACATTTTTATGTTCATACACATATATATTGATTTAGGAAAAGGGGCAACCGTCGGCTCACTGGAGATGCCCATGGCACAGGGACCTCGGTCCTTGCGGTTAAAGACTTGGGTAGTGTGCGTGTGCGTGACACCTTGACTGGTGCGTGTTTATATGTTTTGGTCTTTATACCAGTATATTGATTTGGATACCTTATAGTAATTTAGTGTGAACCCTTGCCATTTTTGAATCTGTAATTAAGTCGCTGTTCAATTATTTTGTTAAATCATTTTGTAAGCCCTTAAATTGGTTAACCTCTTGATCTGCCTTAAATCATTAATAATAAGTTTTGAATTGCTGCCAAATCGAAACCTTGTCCGCGACATCCAGGAACAACCTGGCCTCCCCCAAAGGAGTCGCTGCTGCTGGAGTCTCCGCCCCTGTAGCATTTTCCAGCTGCTGAGTACAGTAATGTAGGACGGAGCCCCGCATGGCTCCTGTCCTGTTTGCACAAGGAGAGTTTACACCCCACGTCGCCGCTGCTGCACGGTGCCACAAGCTCCGGGACAACCACACAAACCCGGCTGGGCGGATCCTTCCTGGGGACACGGCGCCTGCCGCGGCACCAGCTCAGAGACACTCGCTGTGCCTGACGCACGGTGGAGACATTCAAGCTGTGGACCTTCTTCCCCCTCCAGCCTATTTTACATGCACCTAAAGCTGGTTGGGTTTTTTTCTCCTCTCCCCCAAATTACAAGATCTTATGATCACAAGAAATCATGAAGGAATAACTATAAATATAGTTATAATTATGTATACTCATAATTACATGGGTAATTTTTACATGAAAGTTGAGAGTCACTCCCACGGCTAAAGCCTTAAGGAAAAGCAAACAAACAAACAAATTAAAACACTACAATTCTCAGAGCCGAGGTGAAATTGCCAGCCCCGGTAACGCCAGGCTCAGGTTTTCTGGAAACGGCACGTCTCGGAAGAGAATGGAAAAAATCCATGTTCTGTCCCCACAAAAATCACAGGCGACCTTTGAGTCCAGCCTGTGGAATCTGTTGGTCCGTGGAAGTTCCTAATGGCCGCTCTGATCTAACCTCTGCAGATACTCACACGGTGCAGAGCGGGCAAGCCAGGTCCCGTCAAAGTCCATCTATCTCCAGCCAGTAATACACGCCGGCCAGCCCCAAAACCCACGGCAATTATAAAGTGATCCTTCCTCTGGCCATACTCCTCCATCTCTTTAACCCTTCCCGAGTTGGAAGTTGCACCTCGACCAGCACGTTTAACCACTGCTGCTGGTCCTCAGTCCCCATTATTGGTTAAACTCATCCCTGCTCGCTACAGCCCGCAGCAATGAGATGGCACATGGCATGAGAAGATATTCCTCTGTGTTTTAATTAACTCAATTGCAAACTAATGTGCCCCATTCAGAGCAGATGGAAACCGTGAGGTCATTTCGCTGCAGTCAAGGGAATGCCACCAGTTTACAGGAGCTGAAATAAAACTAATGCAACAGTCCGCAGCATTATTACGGGAGTTTGTGGGCCTGATTCATGCCTAGGTTAAAGAATAACGTTGCCAAGTGAATGGAGAGAAACAACCTAGCACAGTCATCAATGAGAAATGCTCTTATCAAAATCTTGTCTCATCTGACCCAGCTTGGGCAGAGTCAATGGCACGACAGCACTTTACACCAACTCATCCTCCATCTCCAAGTCCAGGGAGGATTAAGGTCTTACTTCCCCCAAAATACTAAGCATTCAACCCAGCAGCCATCCTAATGCAGCCGTGTTTGTACAGCCCTTGGCACAACATAATTGTGGACAACAAGTGGGTTCCTTAATAGCTGCCACAACACAAACATCTTCACCTTGGTGACTCCACGGGAACAAAGCTGCTCCGCAAGCTCTGGCCCCAGTTAAGAATTCCAAGATCTTTTGCAAAATCAAAGCTGTCCAAACAGATCTGTTGCCCAATAAATGCTCCTAAGGGAGAAAAACAACAAAGAAAAACAGAGCGCTGTATGTGGTGTTTTAGAGATAAACTGTCCTGCAGGCAGGAAATACGTGGGAGAGGCAGGAGTAAAACCCATATCACCTCCCTCCACTCCCTGCGCACGGAGCGACACATTACCAAACGTGTGGCTGCGAATGTTCATTCAAATCTTCAGGCCACTGGATTGCAAAAACTCCATCAGATGCAGCGTAAACTATCCTCCTGCTACAGAGGGTGGATTGTACCAGCCAGGGTTTCCAGAGATGGTTTTCTCCTGGACAAGCATCGGGGATGTCCACAGAAGGGATGTTTTCCATGTGCAACTGCAGGACTGTAACACATTCAGCTTGTAAAAATGGGAACTTGCAGGATCTACCCAAAACAGCTCAACCTGCAAAGACACAAACACTTTTGTGAAAGGCAGAGAAGCGAAGGCAGAGGGGCTAAACCAAAGAGGTGTAGGACCTTCTCACGGATGAGTCACAGTCAGAAGTAGAAAAGGGGGGAAAAAAATATAAATTAAAATGATTAATTTGTTACGAGTATTTTATTACGGCTATAATCACCGAGCTGAGATGGTTATCTCTGCTTACAGAGGAGGCAGCTCTCGGGGAGACAAGGGTTTTTTCATACAATTGCAAAGATGGGAAATACAGAAAGAAGGAGAATGGCACTCCCAAGACCTGGGCTTCAGTACTTCCTCCGTCTGCTGTCACACCAGCCAGGGATTTTATCTCAGCATTTATACTCCTGCCAGCAAGGCACACCGCTCCAGCACCCAGCTTTTAACCCCAATATGACAGAGTTGGCAGCTTCCAAATGAGAACCAAAAGGAAAGCGCAATCCCTCCTTTCCTCTGGTCCTCTCCCAGCTTGGGACTTCGTATCGGATTTTACAGTACGAGCAAAGGGCGAGATTGCAGCCTTGGACCCGCCGGGGCGCCGAGCCCTGGGTGCTGATGGCAGCAGAGGGTGTGGTAGATCTGTGTCAGGCACCATCTTAATCAATACACTCAACGATGACAATAATAATTATAATTAGAGTTATCTTGCACCTGCCCAAATTGCCTATGACATGAATGACTCTTCCCAGATCTGTGGGAGGGGAGGGAAGATCAGGTCTGGCTTTGAGTGGAGCTTGGGCTACCCACGGCCGTACCTGCTGCTCCCAGAAACCTCTTCCAGCCCCAGCACCCAAGCGCCTCCTCCCTACACCCACCAGCACCCCAAAGCCACCTCCGGCCATCACCTCCGCTTGCGGCAGGTTTCCGTGTTAACATGAGGACAGCGTGGGAGGAGAGAGGCTTGGCAGGAAAAGGAGAAGAGGGAAAAAACAGCGCCAAGAGCGAGGACAGCTCTCCATGATGCTGAGGATACTCCTCCCCACGTACCGTGGGCTGCACAGCCCCGCGGTGCAGGGGAAGAGCTTTACCCAGCGTGAAAAGAGGCGTAAGGGCCCTTTGAGGCAGGACTGAGCTTTACTGCATTCGCCAAGCGTGCACCGGGCATGAATCAGTCGCGTAGAATTTGACCCCAGGAGTTAAAAATCAGGATGAATCAGATCTGGTACCAGATTTAAGAGGGATTACAGACTCGCGCCTTGGCTTAGTGCCGGTGTGGCCCTGACACACGCACACACGTGGGGTTGCGTGGGACCGTCGCATGGGCACACGTGGCCCGGTGATGCCACGTCATTACCGTCCTCGCAAAGGTGAGACGGAGCGAAGCAAGTGGGCGATTCCTCCCTCTGCCTCAAGGTGCAGACTTGGGCCCGTGCCTGCGCCGCGCGCACGCTATGAACCTGTTGAGCTACGCTACAGGGCACACCGTTTGGTGCCAAAGTTTCCCTTGCAGACACGTCGGGACGGCAAGCGGCTCCCAACCACACACTGCGCTGCTCAGAGGAGGCTCCTGGAGCTCACTGGCCCCCAGAGTAACCCGGCACCAAAACCACACACACACAGCAAATGCCCCGTTGCGGTAATTCAAGCACTGGCCAGGAGCAGAGTGAGCCCTGCACCTCTCTGCCTGTGCTGCGGAGGGGTTGGGTTGCATCATTTGGGAAGTACGCATCACGACAAAACCGCCCCAGGAAAGCTGTGGTGAGGTGTAGGCACGGCCGAACTCCCGCTTTGCATTTATTCCAGAAAGGTGGTGGTGGCACAAGGTGGAAGAAAGTGGGAGACTGAGATACAATTCACACAAGTGGCCAGGAGAAAAGATAGTGATGATGATTCGGGTACGTGACCTCTGAAAAGTGCAGGTACTGGTTCTCCAGCACAAGGAGCTCCTACCCTGATCTTTGTGGGATCCCACAGCAAATTGCCCCTTGGTTTGTCCTAACACAGCATCAAGCAGCGACACCATCCCCTTCTCCCATTCCCACCCTCACCATTTCCCTGTTCCCAGCTCGTGCCTCCCACCCGACAACAAACGCGGCGGGAGCCCAAATCCTGGTCCTCGCAGAGAAAAAATACACCCAAAGACGACTAACCTCATGTGCCATCCCTTAAATTTCTAGGCTCACTCCCGCTACACTAATTTTAGGAGGGAAGCTGCTGCAGGCTGGGATTGCTCTGATCAGCCACCAGTCCCCGCAAGGCGATCTGTTTCTGCAATTCCCAATGCAAATCTCCCCCTTCTAGCTATTACTTTGATGTCTTAGGTCTTTTTTCCCCCCCTTAAAAAAAAATATCTCAGTGCATTTTAGCCTCAGAACCTGCGTGTTGCAAAACAGGTAGATGGCCTCATAAATATCCATGCAACCTCATTACGAGCTAAGGTTCACAGTATCCACTGAAACACAATACATCATTACTTATGCTGCAAACCATGTGAGAATGACACACAATGCAGAAACAAAATGCCTAATTAAAAGTGACACAAGAGCACAGAGCCAGATTGTAATCAGAGTGGTGGATACTGGGTGCTGCCTAAAAGGAATGAAGTCATTTGCTCAAGTGTGGATTGAGAAACACTTAAGCAGTAAATCCTCACATTGTGCATTTCATTTGTGCTCTTTTTCTAAGCAGGGACCCTGGGAAAGGAGAAACCATTTGCCAAAGTAACAGACAGGTTATTAGGAAGGGAACTGGCAACCTCCAGGCTCCCAGCATAGCTCGAAAGAGCGGACTCAAAGAGGGGGTGACGCAAGGACAGGCAAGGATGATGGAGAGCTGAGAACACACGGAGATGCACAGGCTTTGGGACAGCCTTCAACTGAGAAAATAAAGCAGCGGTTTCTAAGATGAAGCCGAGTCCCTTTATTTGGGAGATGACACAACGCGGCTGCCTGGGGGAGATCCAGCGCTCAGCAGCTGCTTCCCCAGCCCGAGGCAGGGCCGGTATCACCCAGTCTCTTGGTACAGCGGGAAGGGAAGAGCCTGCGGCACCCCGGCAGAAACAAGTGATGTCACCACCACTTAATTAGTCCTACCTATTTTTTTTTCCCCCCAATACCTGAAATTTCCTGGAAACTACGTGAGCAAAAGCGCAGCAGATGGGTTGGAAACCTTCCTGAGTGTGAAGCAGATGTGGGCACGTCCCGTCCTGCCTTCCAAACCCTTCTATAAATTCTTTGCAAGTGACGTCTGTTTTGGGGGAAGCAATTTAGATAGCAGAGTTTTAGCTCCTCGCTGTTTCACCCAGAAATCAAAAAGGAGGGACGGAGGGAAGGGGGCTGGCAGGAGGAAGGGGATGCGGATGGCTCTGGGCAGGCACATAAAGGAACGAAATGAGGAGGCAAGAATGGAAATGTGACACCAAAAGGGTGGATGAGCATGGAAAGAAGGAATAAGCGAGTGAGAAGGGAAGAGCGGGGATGGCGTGGAGCATGGGAAGGCTGCACAGCTATCCCCAACCACCCCCCAAACTGGGGTGCACAAAGACCCACAGTCTGGGGTGAAATCCTGCTGTCCCCAGCTGCCCTGCCCCGATCCCAGCATGGGCAGGGCGGCTACAGCGCTTCCCTCAGCACCCATCCACTGTCCCCCGGGGCTGGGAAGGGTCAGACAAGGAGAGCAATGGCAAACCACATGCGTGCCCAAATTAGCATGCAGCCCTGTGGTCACCGGCGTGTCCCTGGCTGTCCTACCACAGCGCTGGCCCAGGCATGCCTCCAGCCCAGCCCGACACCTTCCCTTCTCCGCCAGGCGCTGCAGAGACGGGCTGAGAAACAGAGCTGAACTCGGGCGTCTCTGCAACCAAAGCCCCTCACCGCAAGCCCAGCTCCGGGCAGCGGCGCTGGCCGTGGACCCTGTATAACCAACCTACCTCCAGCCCATGCCCCAGAGCAGGCAAATGCCTCTCCTGTCACAGGATGAGGGCCAGCAGCCAAATTTAACAAAAGCAAAGCAAACATTTAACAAAACGGGCCCTCTTCCTCGTCTTTCTCTTAAATCTGAAGTGAACTCGGTGGACTGAACCTGGTTCTCCGGAACCAGGAACCTGCGGCTGCTCTGCCTTGTCCTACCTGTGGCCCCAATATCAGCCATTCCCCTGCAATGTGTCATTTGGCTTAACACGCACGGTTCCCACTCCAGACGCTCCTCGCGTGACTGATGAGGCTTAAATAAGTCCTGCTGACCCACTCATTACCTCCGCAGCTCTCTGCATCCCTCAGCCCTCTCTCTGTCTTGCTTAACCTTAATCATTCGGATTCCTTGGGGCAAACGCTGATGCATTGTTTATGTTTCATACATTACCCATACTTAATAAACAGCAATTACTTATGGAACCTTGATAAATAAATTATTCTACTATGCGTATACATATTGATCCAATAACCCTAAAAGGGCATTTTCCAGATGGCCAGGATAAATCCCCACATATCAAGGGAAGGGTGACAAGACTCTCCAGGTTTGTCCGCAACGGTTGAAGTACCCCTGAGTCACCCTGTGCCCATCCCCAAACCTCAACTTATCAAACCACCACACTGCCAACTCAAAGCAATACATTCCGCCTTGCTCCAGACATATCCAGAATGGGAGATCCTGGGATCACTCCACATCTTTGGATGGTGATGACTACATCCAAATGGATCAGGAGACAAGCTAGACCAGGGTACAAGGACACAGGCAGCAACACTATGGGAGCAGGAGGACACAGCAGTTTAGCTGGAGGAGACCGGACCCTTCATCGCATCCTTCAGAGCCTCCTCCACCCTGTCACCACCTCCCTCCTGTCCCCATCCTTTTTCAGCTTGTTTTGCTGTGTAGCCAAGCAGGCTGGTGCCAAATCTTAAAGCCTGATTTTGGAGACCAACCCACTCCAGACTGAACCAAATACCTGGCCAAGGAGGAGCATCGAGAACACTGGCAGGAAGGGAAGAAACACCCTGACTCAGCACTGCCTCTCCCACAGGGCAGGGAAGACAGCAAGGGAGAGAAACACGCAGCAAGGCTTTGGCTGCCACCGTGTAAAGCAGCCCTCCCTTCCCCATCCTTGAAAAGACAGCATGGGGCAACAGGTTTCTGCACTGCTAAGTGCACCTACAATACCAAAGAGCAATACCATTTCAGCATCGGGCCGTTGGGCATTGCCATGGAGCAATGCCCTGCCTAGACCAAAATGGGGGTCCCCCTTGGACCCAGAACCACGAGCAGCAGTGTCTGCCCTTCACAGGGCGAGCTCGGATCCTCACCTCGGCTCTCTGCCCAGCAGGTGGGACAACAGGAGCCTTGGCACCCAGAAAGGAGACGTTAGAAAGCAGGTTAATCCTCCCTCTGCGTGCTTTTCCCACTCCTCCTCACATACCTGCCAGCAGAGATGACCACTTGCAAACACTTCTCGTACATGGTTATTGCAAATCACACCCATCCTTCTGGAAGGAGGCAGGACGCTGAAAAGCCTCGCTCATCTCAGAGTAGAGTGACCCCGAAGCTCCCATTGGAAAATGGCTTTCCAGCCTGCCTTTCCCAAGCGTTAAAAACAGCTTTAATCCTAAATTGTCATCCTTCTGCATTCTTCTGTGGCAGAACGATTCGGCACCTGCTTCAGCACCTAATAGAGAGGCTGTGGGATACAGTACCTGACACTGTACAGGAGCCAGGACTCAAAAGGCACCAAGCAGCATGTTACAATTAGATCTGATCACCAGAAGAGGGTTTTTGTGCCATTCTGCACTGGGAGATGCCATTTCAGCCAAACTGGACATCCTGGACCCAGCAGTAGAAATTTCATTTCAAGACGACAAAATAAAAAATAAAAAGAGGGGGGCAGGGGTTGTCATGGTTTAGGCCGAAGCGGCTCCCGGGGACGTGGGGCACCCCACATGGGACCGAAAGATGCTCCCCTCTACAAAGCAATAGCAGTAAGTATAAGCAAGAGCCTCTCCGCACATCATGCCTTGATGTCAACTATAAACGTGGGTCTTATCATTCTGAGAGCGAACAGTGTTTGCTCAATACACTGTTCATTTCAGTAGTTAGAAGAGGCCCAGCTAAGGTGCAAAGTTACTGAACAAAATTGGTCCTGTTTTACCTCAAACCAGGATAGGGGTGGGGAAGAATTGATACTTAGAGGAGAAAGCAGCAGGCACTGCTGCTCAGGCAGACGTGGCTGCCGACGCGGTGACCAGCGGTGCTTTCTCTGCGGCAGCGCTTCCCAGGATCTTGCAAAACACAGTCATGCGATATCCCGCCTCGCTCTGTGCGGAACACTGCTCCCAGCCACTATTAAACTGAACTAGGCTAATTCCACCCCGATCTCCTTCCCTCAGAGGGCTCATTCCTCCAGAGCCATCACAACTGCCCTCAGTACCAGATGAAGCAAAAAACCTGCCAGGTGACCCCATGACCTGATGCTAATCAGGAACACTGATGTGCCTGCAACCGCAAAGCCACAAACGAGCAGCGCACGATGAGATAGATAATCTCACCTCATCTTGCAAGAGCCATGAGCTTTGTCATCTCCCAGCCATAAGTTTTGGTTTAATCCCTAAAATGAACCGTCAGGATTAAACTGAGAAGTCCCGACGAGGATCCATTGAGTGAGGGACTTGGTATTCAAATGGAGCGTCAGGGGAAACATTTTCCCTGGAAAGGGTGTTTCGGTATGCTGGGCACGTCACACTGTTCCTGGCAAAAAAATGAAAGAAAAGGTTAACCATACTGGAATGGGTCATCTCTCTTCTGAAGTCCTTAAACCAGAAATTACTACATCATCAGAGGTGGTTCTTGTTGAATCAGGTCTGCGACAGATCCAAGCTTTCTCTCACTTCACTTGGCAGGGAAATTCCCAGCTCATCTTCCAACACAGGGCAGAACCAGACTGTAAAAGAGAAGCTTTCCCCAAAAATGGAAATTCTCGATTTTAGCCAGAGAAGACCATCCCCTTTCCCGAGAACACTGCAACGCAGTAGACAAAAAGAGGCAGAAACGGCTGCTCTTCTGTCCTGATTTTTCACAGAAGAAAATGACTTAAAGCAGGAAAGTGCTTTCAAGAAAGCCATGTCCAACACTGGGCCCGAACAAGCCTTTAAGGGCGTGCCACCTTAGCCGCCTAGAATTCATTAAAAGACCGTAGGTTTTGGTGTCTCCAGTGCCAGTTTTAAAGGGCTTTCAAGGAGCGGCAGAGCTGAATGGACTTGGGCACTTCTGAGATCCAACGTGGTGTCTAGAGGTTTTGAAGGTCTCCGTTGTTGCCAGACCAGATGACTGAATAACCTCAGGACTCTCGGTCCCCACACCCAGGGGTCTCAAAACCAGACCTATTGCCCCTAAAACACTCGGAGCACCAGAACCTTCTGTGATGTACCCGTGTGGTCAAAGGAAGACCACGAGCACCTCTAATCACAATGAGCTTGAGATGCATTTCTAAACTCCTGCCTCTGGCCAGTACAGACTCTTTATGATTTTAAACACTCCCCCAGAAAATTAGGGAAAAAACCCCCATTAATAAAAATCCCAATGCCTTCCTGCAGATTTTGGCTGGAAAGCAGCCAGGGGCTGAACCCAGGCTCCACGCGCCAAGTACTAGTGCAGCAGCCGTGCCCGGAGCCGTCCTCCCCAAGCCTGGTGCAGCCCAGTGCCTTTGACTGCTTTCTTCACCATTTAAGGATGAGGAAAGCAGCCTCTTGGGGCCCGGTGAATTACCTGCGAGTGATTTGTTTTTGCTGCGAGTGCCTATGCCCTCACCACACAAACAAGCTCCTGAAAAAAGGAGGGTACAGAGAGAGGAGGGAAGGAAAAAAAAAAAAAATAAAAAGCCAACAGGTTGATCTGGATTACATCAACGGTTACACCCTCCGCCGTTTAATGAACATAGGAGAACAGGTGCTTGTAATTCATTAGCCAACCCACGAGCTGAGGAGACAGGAATTAAGCCGACCAAACTCCTCAGCGTGCCACTACTCTCCTTCCCTTTGAGGCAGCAGCAGCAAGAAAACTTCATCTCTTTTTTTTCTCCCCCTTTCCCTCCCTTCCCCTCCCCTCGAGCGGCAGAGCCACAAGCCGAGCATGACTAACCCTTGCAAAGCCTTCACCAGTGGCTCCCTCTCCTCTTGGGAGGTGTCAGGGAAGATGAGCAGAGGAAAAGAAGCCAGCACGTCCCCGGATCGCCTGGGCCGCTGCAGTCCCAACGAGGCTGCCAGCAATGGCTACGGCTCGCTCAGCCTCCACGGAGATGAGGGATACCGATGCTCCTCTTACCATTCCTTCTCCATCGATGGGAGACTCCTGGCCCCCGTGCACCTCGATATCGACCCCGAGTTCCAAGCCACACGGCAGCAGGAGAAAGAGGACATCAAGTTCCTCAACAACCAGTTCGTGACCCTAATTGAGAAGGTAAGGTGAGCTACTGAGGACCATGGTGCAGCATGGGGTCAAGGATGGTGGTGGGGAAGCAGACACTAACCAGTCTCTCAGGAGACTTATCGAGGCCTTCAGCTAACCATTGCCAGGCTCTGAATATCAGGCCAATTACCCAATCAGTTATTCCTTCAGTGCTATCTGTTTTAACAAGGGCCAGCATCATCTCTAGCTGAAGCCGGGCCGCATCCGTGGTCAGCGGCACCGGGCAGCCCGTGCATCTCCTCTGCTGCGCCTGTCACCCCGTGGGTCCCTGGGGAGGACAGGCGGCTCTGCCCTCGGGGACCCCGTCCTGCCTGAGCAGCCAAGGCCGGGCCACGGAGGCACAGTGCCGGACAGCGCAGTCCTTGACTCCCGTGGTGGACAAACAGCCATGGGCAGCAACGCCGATTAGGGCGGCAGCTCAAATTCTTCTCCAACTGCTAAAGAGCTGGCGATTCACCTCCATAGCAATGTGGTGGGCAAAGGGAGACACCACCCCCCCCCCCACCTCCCTCCTCTGTGGTTTTTACTGCGAGGGGTTGTGCGCTTAGCCAAGAAAGTGTCGCTTTCATCTCTTCAGATCCATGAGAAGGCAGAAGGTTTTCTCAAAGGAAAACAACTCATCCAGCCGAGGCAGGTTTCTGCAAAGCCCTGGTGCTCTGTAAACAGATGGTAATCTCCTCGGAGGATTGCTTCACTGCATCTACAATACAGGCACTCAGTGCCAAGCTACTATGGCTTGGGATTACTTTTTTTTGTTGTTGTTTCAACTCTACCTCTAAGAGGGCCTGAATTCACAGTGGGAAGGAGAAGGGTGGGGGAACCATCTCCCATAGCATATATCCAAACTGAATAGTTGTGAACCAACCACACCTACACGTGCAAACAGGCGTGTGGCGGTACCAGGGGGCTGACCGTGGCTGGAGGGGCACGGCAGCCTTCACATCGGGGCTTTTCCAAGCACAGATCTGGGCCACGTGAATTTGGAGAACCCCTGGTTTGGAAATCACCCAGGTGGGTTGTGTTGCACGTGCTGCAGGACTGGTCCTTTGACTATCCAGATCAAGAGGTCAGGGTTCGCGTGGATGTCAGCCCCGCTCAGAAACCAGACCTCAGCAGAAAGGATGGGGGTAGGGGACATGGGACTACGCAGTGACAACACGTAGGTGAGCCAGACCACGTCCACCAGCCTGTTCCTTGCAAACAGGGATGGAAGAAGTGAGCGAGCCTCCAAATTTCCTGATATTCCCAATCTGTGGCCTGCTGATAAGCGTGTTTTACAGGGCCAGATGGACAGAAGATAAAGCCACCCAGCTAAGGTGGGATGCTTGTGACTTTAGTGCTAGCAGCTCATGCATTCGGCTTTGAAGGCTGTAACTTCAAGTGGCAAACTTCAGCCATCTGCCTCAGGCCCTCATTCCAGAGGAAGGTAATGACACTTCCTTGTCAAAGAGAACTTGTCTTTTTAATCAGGAATTTAGATGGTCTCAAGCCTGAGTGGTTAATTCCTCGGATAATTGACCACACTAACTTTAGGAGTTTGCCGCTGATGGTTTTCCAGCGGGCTGTTCCAGATCTGCTAGTATTTATTTTCCATCCAGATATGTCCAGGTGGAAGACAGGGAATAGTCAAGTGATGGAGCCCCTGTTTGAAGCCCTACCTTAACCCGAGCAGCACAGAGGTAGAGGCCTCTGAGGACCAAGCTTTAGTCACTTCTGTGTTCAGGCATGACTTTCCAGGAAATGTGGCCGGATCTGGGTGATCCTTCTGCTGCAAAACTCACGTTAAAAGACTGTACAAGGATGAATTTCTGCTAAGAGGGATGCTGTATGAGAAGCCAAGATGTAAGCAGTTCAGCCCAGTGGGGGGGTACGGTTTGGGAACAGCAAAGAAACTGAAGAGTTAGTGAGGGGGAAGAGAAGAGCAACCAAGGATTAGGAGCAAAGTCAGGAACTGAGATTTGATTTGAGGGTCAAAGATGGACTCAGAACAACAGCCAGCGCATTCGATCATTTACTGTCCCTGCAGCAAATGGGGAAGCTGCCTTAAAATGAGACGCTGTTCCCTACAGCTGATCCCACAGGTTGACCCCAGCCCCACTGCGGGATGCTCTATCACAACCCCCGAGATGCCTCTGACGGACGGAGCAAATGGCCCAATTGGCTCCTGGTAGCCACAGAGACCGCTTACTTGTGCCACTTGCAATGTCCCTTTCTGGTTCTGCTGCAGCCTCATCCTCTGGTTCTCAGCATCATGTGTGCACATGCACAGTGTGCCAGGCTGGTTTTGTGCCAGGACAAAGCAGGCAGTCAGCAGACTGGGCTACTGATGGGATGTCTATGGCCACGTGTTAAGATATCAGGAAGAAAGGATTAGGTCCCTAACAGCGAGACCTGGAAAGTCCCAACACTTGCACCCCTTCTGCTGAAAACTGACTGAGCATCTGAGTGCTTTTGCTCTGCTACGCTGCTCTCTGTTCCCGCTTCTCTCTGCTCAGAGTTCTTGCCCCAAAAGATGCTGTTTCTCACCAGGTGCACCTCTGCAGCACTCAACAGCTGGGAACTCTCTCTCTTCAATGCACCGATGCTGCTTGGGACCACAGAAAGCTAAAGAAAAAGTCAAAGCTGAAGGCCAAGCAGAAGGTCAAGGCCTGACAGCATCTGCGCCCCACTGCTCACACCACACAGGGCATTGTACCAGCGCTGAATCTTCTCCGTGATAGAGGGGGAGGACACTGTCAGAGGCAATTCGCAAATCACCAGCCAAAACGTGACTGAAGGAGTTTGGTTTTGTTCACGGAGCAATAAGAGAGAGAGAGGTAGCAATTAGATAATTAATTGAAGTTAGCCAAGAGCTTTGAAGATGAAAACTGTTAAACACAGAGCGTTACTGTTAAGATTGTGAATATTAGGAAAGAAGAGTGCCAGATTCATCAGACGGTGGGTGGATGAAAATGCAGTGTATCCTCTCTCAAGCAGACAGGCGCACACGCACAGAGACCTCACGTGGAGTCTGTAATTATTTTGCTTATTCTCTAGAGTTCCCATAGGCCTTGTCTATGTTGCTTTGCAATACAAACCAGGACTCTGATTCATTACTCAAACTTCATGGTGTAATCCTACAGATCTGAGAGGAGTTACCTTTGTTCATGCCACTCGGAGGCAGTAAATCAGACTTCCATTCACCCTGGACAGATGTGCGTGACCTGGGGTGGGTTTTCAGCCTCTACTTCAATATGTCTGGAGGCAAAGGGGACCAGTGTTGAACAGTTCTTGGTTTTCAGTAACTTAATACGAGATGCTCGTTCATTTTGATGTGAACACGTTCTGTCAAGAAATCAATAAGTAGGCAACGTGTAAAACCTCTAAAAGTCCCTATAACCCTCCACCCTCAGGCCTGATCTTCAGGGGATTTCTTGTTCTTACCTGGAGATCTCTGCCGATTCCAGCAGCTTCTCACTGCTCTGAAGGTCTCCAGGTCACTGTCTCCTGCCCTGCCAGGAGCAGCCAGCTTTGCTTTTGAATGTTGGTTGTTACTAACGTCTCTGAAACCTTTTCTGCAGGTCCAGTGCTTGGAGCAACAGAACAAGGTCCTGACAACAAGGTGGAACTTCCTGAAGGATCAAGACAATTCCCACTCCGAGTCAGACATCAAGGCAATCTACGATCAGTACATGAGCAAAATGAATCAAGAGATGAAGGCGCTCAACTACGAGCAGGAAAATCTCGAGTTGGAGCTGACAAAGGTCCTGAGCACCATGGATAACTTTCGAAGCAAGTAGGTGTCTAGCCTAGCTGGCTATTACGAGGGGAAACGTGTTTCAAGGGTCTCGGTTCAGCGCTGTGCACAGAGTCACGGGGGATTGACTTCGCACAGCCAGCCTGTTATTCCCAGGAACAAATTCCTAGTTTGCTGCACATGGAACTGTATTTGAGAAGTTAGCATCCTAGGCTCTTCCCGATTAACTAGAGATGAAAGGAAACCCATAAAAGGCGAAATACCAAAGAGTGCAGGGCATCTGAGAAACGCCTCAGGCCAGAGAACAGCTCTGGGGAACAGTATTATCAGGAATGACAGCCACTAAATCAGAGAAATATTTATTCTCTGCACCATTATCACAAGCCAGAACTTTCTCCCCAAACTATTTTATGGATCTAGGCTGCTTAGTATTAACAAACATCCTTTCCTTTCCCCCTTCGCACCACACTATTTAACGTAAAATTCTGCTTTGACCGAAAAGTCAGAAAACCTCTTGACAGAAAATATTGAGGCAGTTGAAAGTTTAAAGGCGGACCAGCTGCCACGTGCTTATCGCTGCTTTTGCCAAGAGCTTTGAGATCTTCAGATAGAAGCATTTGAGATGTGCCATGGCTCATTCAAGAAGACAATGCTTTTCTTATTATCGGTGTCATTTGCATACCACAGATGAATCCACAATTAGATACTTTCCCCTACAGTTACACCCATCTGCCTACACAAGATCTCTGGAGTCTTCCATGCTGATTTGCAGCAGAGAGCCATGTATGGGCACTGTCAAAGCAGAACAGTGATGCCAAGGGACTACCCTCCGCTGGCACTGATAGACATCACTGTAGAAATACCCAAACCTGTTCCTGATGTAAGAAGTGATGCATAAATAACAACAGTGCCCTCTCCAGAGAATTTAGCCCAAGGATCCTAAAGCTCTTTGCAGACTTTGCTTAAAGCAGCTATTCAACGTGTCTGCAAATTAGGGGAAGGACCGATACCTCTACTTTACAGACATATTAACAGAGACACAGAGCAAGCTGGTGGCGGAGCAGGAATAGGAGCTAGGAGTTTAGTTCTTGACCTTATGCTGCAGTCATCCTGCTCAGCATCCTTCAAGAAGGATGCCCACGCACTGATACCCAGGTGCCCAGAAAACCCCAAACTCCTTGTGGTGGGTGGGTGTCTGTCTGCTCTTTATTCGGATGTTGGTTTCACTATAAGACTTGGGCTCACTGACGCTTGCTTTGCTGCCAGGTAGCAACCCTGAGCTTGGATCAAAGCCACAATATGGACTGTGCCATTTCCTCCCTGCCCTAAAAAGGTTAAGAGCTGTCATCCCGCTCTGGAGCACTTGGTCTTCCTTGCACTTCCCTGAGGAAGTATCTGCTCTGTGGCCCTGCAGTTATAAAAGATACTTCTTGGCTTATTCCCTGACGGTCAAGAAAACCCAGATAGGAAAATGGCTGGGCTGGTGAAGAATGTCAGATCAGTCACCCATATCTGCTCTCACAGTTTGTACCCATATTTGTACTCATTAATTGCCTCATTAATTGCCTACGCCTGGCACTTCATTTTTTTTTCCAGCCTGATTTCTGAAGGATAAAGGTGCTTACACAAACAGGTTGTCTCTGCATTTCCCCTTACCTTTTGATTTCCTTGGACAGTTACTACCCAGTTGGACACGACAGGGATGCTACATCCCTCAAAATTAAAACCAGAGACTGACTAGAGGAACAGGACCCATCCTACACCCAACACACACAGAGGGTAAGGACACAGCACGTGCACAGTATTAGACAGCGGAGAATCCACAGTGAGCACCAGCTTATGACTGGCCCGACTATCAGTCTCGAGAAGCGTTCCCGCTTTGTGGGACTCCGCAGCCACGGGAAAACAGCCTTCAGAAATGACACTGCTCCTCAAAGCACTTCATTTGCCGAGCCTTCCTCTCCTGCTTTCTCCCATTTGGGAGCTGCAAGGCACGAGCTCTGCCACGGGTAACCTAAGCAGCGAACAGGCAAAACCCACCCTGTCATTGGGTGCTGTTGACACCCAAAGCCAGCGCAGGTGGATTTTTGCGACGGTGATAATCCACCATGCTGCTCCCAGCAGTCAGTGATTCATGGGGAGAGAACTGCTGCTTCTGCTGAGCCTTCTCCAGGCAGCAATCCAACCCCGTCCTAACCCACACCGGCTCTGTCGAGTCCTGCACACTGCCTTCGAGAAGGCGGCCTCAGCCCAGTTGTTTTTCTGGAGCAAATGGTCTGCCTAAACCATGCAAATTTTGGAGGCTTCCAGCTCCTCTGGAGGTTTCTTTTCCCAAGGGAAATTTTTTGGGGGAGGAAAAGGTAATAACCTCACTGGCAAATTTAACTGGTTACGCTCTCATCCAAGCTGCGGCACTCCAGACGAAACATGCCACGCACACGGTGACTGCCCAAGCAGGCTGCTGCCCAACAGCTCACTTAAGATGTGAAATCTGCCTCACAGTGCTCCTCCGTAAGGCCTGAATTCGTCTGTCTTCTCTATGCGGGGACTGCTTTCCAAAAACCATACAGGAGATTTAACTAGCTAGGACACTTGCACCTCCTTCTCAGATTGCCATTGAGTAGCAATTCCAAACGCAGAGAAGAAGGGAGAAGGGACAGGGAAGCGGGCTGGCAGCTGGCACAGGATCTCAAACCCTGCTTCTTTAGGAAGTCAAGCTGAAAATCCACTACCGAAACATACCCGAATAGGGATGACTGCCCAAAGGTGCACATCTGCACAACTCCGCTTCAGCTCCCCACACATACGATTTGCACATGCAAAGACCCATTTGAATGAGAAAGCAGGGAATTTTTGCATGTGCTGACCTACTCTGGTGTGGCACTGGGGAAATACCGCAGGAAAATTTCTTCCTTTAGAGGATCCATTTCTGAGATCTGAGGACTGTGTTAGCAAAATCTTGCCAACCTGAAGACACTCCCCCCCCCCCCATTTTCAACCTCTGCAGTCACTTTTCAGCTGCTTCCTGCCCCGTTTCCTTGCTCCACAAGAGGAAGACTGACTTAATTTCATGCCACCAGGCTCAGATCCATCCCACCACTAGATCTTCACTTTAAAGTAATCTTGAAGATACATCCAGAGAGGAACGTAGCCTGCCTGAGACTTGGTTCACCTCTGATTTTGCTTCGCTGCTTATGGAAGGAGCCCAAGGCGACCAGACACCTGTCTCAAGTGTGTCTTAAGTGCAGGAATCGAGATGGGATGGATTTACGCCTTAATGCATGACTGCTTGAGGATTATCTCTAAGGAGATAAATGCTGTAATGTGTTTGTGGAATGCTCCATCCCCATGTGAGTCATCTCCCGGCCGCCAGGTCCCTCCGGAGCCGTGCGGTGAGCACGTTTGGCTGGCTGGGCTTGCTCTCTTTCAGTCAGGAGTGTTGTTTGTTCAATACGCAAGATTATGTCAGCGCCCGGCAATGTGTGAAGCTGCTTCGGCAGGCTGGGACAGACTGGGATTGGGCTGAGATGCAATGAGGATGAAGGAAGGGTGGCAGGCTGTAATTAAGCTCAGTACATAGTTGCTGGCAGCATGGCTAACATTCCAGCTAAAGAGCAGAGAAACCAGTCAGGTAGATCTCGTTAGCCATGCTACCTGGCCTTATAAAAGCAGGCAAGGAGAGGGCGAATTTAACACCATGGGGGTGACAGTCACCATCTGTGACTGTCAGATTCCCTCCCTGCCCCCACTGCTCCCTCTGTCGAGGGAGCAACACCTCCAGGGAGATGGTTTTGATATTTCGGGTCAGCTCCCGAGCATGACTTACCCCCTTGCCCTGCAATGTGATCCCCTGTGCTGCATTCCCAATACCTTCTCCTCTTTTTGCTCCAAGGCACAGCTCCTCTTTCCCCTAAATGTTCATACAACAGCAGGGAAGACTCTCGAGAGTAACCAGGCCACCAAACAACAGAATATGACTGTCAATTTTATCACCATCGCTCTGTTAGGACGTGACATTTTACCTCGTTCCCAAAGGTCCCAGCCTTCCCCATATCAATTTTGTGACATCTATAAGTAGCACTGAAAGGTTTAATTCACAGCCTGGAAACGCTGTGTGCACATTAGGCTAAGAGGAGCCTGAGGTATCACAGAAGAGCAGAGAAGCCACGACCTCCCTGAGAGCACAACCTGCTCCACTCGCAGCAGAAGAGCCAACACTCCCAAAGCGTGTCCAGCAGCACGGCGGGAGATTCCAAACACCCATCACATAATGCTCCCACATGGCAAACGGACCAACAGCTGCCGGTCACACGCCAGGCCCAAAAGAGACCCTGTGGCTTCCTGGTCAGAGACCTGCTTTTAGCAACACCGGGGCTACCCACGTGCTCGTCCCACGAGCCAACAAGGGCTGGTGTATTCCCTAAGCTACCCTCTCGTGTTTGCTGCTGGCCATCAAGAAATGCATTTGCCCCTGGTCCTGCCTTATCAAACCTGTTCTTAAACACCTGCGGGGTTGGTTCCTCTGCTGGATATTTAGCCACGAGGACTCCACCCTATCCCATCTGGTTTTTGTTACCTTCTGCTTGGTGGGCACTGTTTTCCCCAAATTGCTTTGCCAGGTCCTGTGTCACTTCACAAATTGCGCTAGGAGCACCCCGTCACATTATGACACCAGTCTGGTATTCACAGAGTTTTCACAAGCTAAAGTTTTCTCCCTTGAGAAGACGCTCAGACGCTGGAAATTAAATGCTGAGGACACCTGAAAGAAACAGAAGAAAAGGCTTTGGGTGAAAATTGAGGAGTCTTTGGGCATATGGGTTTCACAGAGAATAACTCACCACACCTCACTTCTCCATGCCTACTCTCTCTTTCTGTGGCAAACGGGAGGTAACCTGAGGTTGCTTAATTCTAATTTAATTTGAGGGCTAAAGCTACCTCCTCTCCACTCTGGGGCTCTTCAGACTTTAAGTGCTCATGGTGTTACTACAGAGCACCTGGCGTGCGGCAGCTTGTTATCCTCTCTCTTGTCCAAGATGCCCACACCTAAGAGATATCTCTCCTTGCTCTCTAGTGTACGTCAAGGAGGTGGGACATCACAGTAAAAGCAGAAAGCTTTCATATCAATACTTTTTGGGGCTAGCAAGACAACCTTAAGCACCCCAGAGTCTTTCACCACCTGCAATTTCTTAGTGCCTTTTTTCACTCTCCTTAGATACGAAGACGAAATTCGCCTCTGCAGTGGCATGGAATACACCTTCATGGAGCTCAAAAAGGTCAGTGGGAAGAGAAACTTTTCATGTGGACAGGCTCTACGCCAGCTCTGCATAGTCACAGAAGAGCCTGGAGAGGGAAGATGGTCCAGGCTCAGCAAAGACCTCGCTCAGCCCAGAGCTCGCTCTGGACTGAGTCCTGGTACCACAGACGTTTTGTGGGGTAATACGGTCCTGCGGAGGACAGCAGAGCTGTGAACACAGTCGCTATTTCAATACCAAAAGTACGAGTGAATCTGGGCTAATTGTGATTAAAGAAAAGCCCCACAGACCTTCGTGGAAGGGCCTGGGGGGGTGTCAGACCATACCTGCACCCAACCCACATCGCAATTGCCCTGACCAGCCCTGGCCTAGAGGGGTCTGCCCCCGCCCCCCCCCGGACCCCACCAGGCAACACCTCTCCTCCCTGGCATGTTTGCTCTCAGAATGACATCACCGCTTGGGAAAGGCTGGAAATTGATAAATGTGTTTGCTTTTCTTTCCTGCAGCACAGCCACACCCTCTTTAAACATCCTGCCCCAGAAGTAGCTGCACTTGAGTATCAGCCGAAATGGGAGGCTTTGTGCACAGCCTTTACATAAAAAAAAAATAAATAATCCAAGGTGCAGGAATGCAGGGTATTATTAGACAGAGGAAACGTTCTCCACAAATGATCATTATGGCTAATTACATGTTTTCCCTGACACACTCATCAAGCACTAAGGGCAGTTCTGGTGACTTTTGTGGATGGCATCAGAGTTTTCAATAACCTGTGCTTTTTGTGGTGAACAAAAGATGAGTGGCTACGGATCAGCTCTGCCGTTTCCTTCTCCACCCTGCCTCATTTGAGACTTCCACCGAAGCGCTCACCCCCCCCCAAAAAACCCAAACAAACCCAAACAATCTGCAGAGGATAAAGGTCCACAAAGGAGCCTCTCTACTTGTAGAGCTGTTTCACAAGTACCTGCCCATAAACAGCACGCAGGGCACTTGCTGGGGCAGTGGGAAAGAGTTCTTGCTACAACCTCAAAGACAGATGGTTGATTAACACACTTTCCATCTCCTGTAGGATTTAGATGTGAGCTCCTTGCACAGAACTGAGCTGGAGGTAAAACTCAACGGGCTCCAAGAGCTGCTGGATTTGAAGAAAACCATCTACGAGCAGGTAAAAAAATGCAATCGGGGGAGTGGCCCTGGCACACATGCAAGCTGCCATAAAAAAAAAAAAAAAAAAAAAAAAGAGAGAAGTGGCATTTTTGTGGACAGTTCCGCTACAGAGAGGGCATTGCTCTGGATTTACACCAAAAGCTTGTCCAGGGGAGTTGCATGGTATTGCAGACAATAGAGATGGCTTAAGGCAGGGTCTCATGAGCTAATCCCCTTTCCTTAACTAAACCAGCTCCATTTTCAATTTGATCGGGATGTTCCTTCTGCCCCACAGCCACTGCAGGGAGGCTGCTCCAGCGGGTCTCCCCCCTAACAGGCAGGAACCCCCATCTAACTCCCGAGCTGGCTGGTTTTGGACTCAGCTCCCAGCATCTGCCTTGAGACCGAGTAACCCAGGTCATGACTGAGCTGACGATTACTCTATTCGGATTCAGCAGAAGGGCTCCCAAGAAAACAGAACAAGCCCTGGTCAACCTGGGTGAGGTGCTGGATGCTTTTTAACACAATCCAACATAGTCCATTTCCACTTAAAACAATAAGTGTGTAGTAAGGAATGATTTCACTGAGGCGGGAAGGACCCAGAGTCTGCAGCCCTTCAGACAAACCCAAAAGCTGCAGCTCGCCTGTAGCTACTCAAACAGGGTGAAGTGATTACAGCCACTTACTCAGAGCCTGTAAAATGTCACCAAGCAGGCTCGGCAGTGTCTCGGGAATGCTAATGATTTGTCTAAATTCTACCAACACAAACAATTAAAATGCTCGACAGAGGAATGTTATCACTCCTTGTGGGGAAACTGAGGCACAGAGAGACAGAAGGACCTGCATAATATCAGAACTGCATTAGAATACCTACCCTGCCTGCAACCAACCATGAAGCCTCACTTTCTCTAAAATGATAAGATTATTCCTGATGCAAGGCAATTCACAGGGGTAGCTGGAAATCAGATCCTACTGTGAGGATCTTCTTGAGCTGATCTCCTGCAGGTCCCACACGGCTGTCCTGGCAGAAGGCCGCATTATTATTTTTTTTTAACTTATGCTTCCTGCAAAGAAATGACCCTGCACCCCTCTCTGCCCTCTCCTTCTGCTTGTTTTCAGGTTAGAGTTAGGTTTCAGTTTCAGTCACGTTTCAGTTAGAGGGCTGGAGCCCCTTTGCTGGGAGGACAGGCTGGGAGAGTTGGGGGGGGTCAGCCTGGAGAAGAGAAGGCTCCGGGGAGACCTTATTGTGGCCTTCCAGTGCCTAAAGGGGCTCCAGGAGAGCTGGGGGGGGACTCTGGGTCAAGGAGGGGAGCCGTGGGATGAGGGGGAGCGGTTTTACCCTGGAAGAGGGGAGATTGAGATGAGGTATCACAAAGAAATTGTTGCCTGTGAGGGCGGTGAGCCCCTGGCGCAGGTCACCCCGAGAAGCTGTGGCTGCCCCATCCCTGGAGGTGTTCAAGGCCAGGTTGGACGGGGCTTGGAGCAACCTGGGCTGGGGGGAGGTGTCCCTGCCCGGGGCAGGGGGTTGGAACGAGATGATCTTCAGGGTCCCTCCCAACACAAACCATTCTATGAGTCTATGAATCTACGATTTTCTCACCTGTACCTGTTGATTTGACTGACATCAATCTATAAGCACACATACCCAGTGGAAGGGCAAACGAGGAAAACTTTGCTTGATGGCTTTGCTCACAGCATGTTGGTATGAATCAGAAGAAAATCCCACCCTCAGTCCTCCTTAATAAACGACCAGGTTCTTTTTNAATGTTTTTTCCTATAGCTGCTCAAAGATTAACAAAGAGGCTCAGGGATTAAACACCAGCGGGAAAAACTACACTGATAATCCTGCACTTTGGAAGAGTGGTGGGGTATTTTTCTGTTATTCATGAATCACCATGTCAGGGTGCCCTTTGTTTACACAGTCAGGGGAAGGCAAGGCAAACAAGGTATAGAAATGCTTCTTGAAAGAGATTAGAGCCCTCAGCACAAAAGGGAAGAACAAAACCGTCAAGATGAAAGGTAAGAGGTGGGGAGAGATGTATGCTGCTCTCTTTTAACACCCGTGTAAATCAGAAACAACTGCAGAGATGCCGGCAAGAGCGACACCCCGGCAGGAGCAGCCTAGGCTGGGGGGGAGCTGCCAAGTGAATGTGTACACCATCTGCTCAACATCAAGTCACGTCTTGCCTGGATACAAACCACCCAGGAGTGCCATTTACAGGCATGGATTAAAGGTCCTTTTTAGGTTCACTGAGGGGAGCCTGCATTCATCATTGTTTGGCTCCTTTTCCTAAAGCTGTGACTGAGTCACTTATCAAGAGCAAATACCCCAGCCAGTGATACTGCAGCTTGTGCGTGCACATTCCTGCTTCCCCACGCTGGCTTGAGCTTCCCCAGCGTACGCAGGCAGCTCTGGGGAGTGGAATTGGTCTGCTAGCGATGGATGTGTTCAGAGAAGGGTCCTGTTCCTCCTCATTTTTACCAGACACAAAGCAGACTGTAACAACAGAAGCGGCAGCCACAGCCTCCCTAGATCCTGAAGCTGAGCTGGGCAAAGACATCTTCCCAGCACCACCAGCCTGCAGAATGAGTCACACTGCCCTATTTCTTGCCCAAGACATATATGCCCACCATCTGACTATTGATAGGTATTGAAGCGTGATCAACAGTCCGATTAACCGGCTCTTGAAGCACTACAGATGCGCTGTTTCATCAGACTCATAACAGATTGTATCCAAAGGTCCCAAACCAACACCCTAGCCTGAGTCCCGATTTTACGGGGAAAATAATACCAGCGTCCAAACTTCAGAGACTGAAAACCTAGGAAACCTCACTATCTGCACACTAAATATGGAAGATGCTTTGCCTAGCTAAGCACAGCAGATCTGCCAGGGTTCAGCTCTCTCCTGGTTTGTAGCTTTGTTGACTCCTTGGTCCCATTCTCTCTTTGCTCTTCAGGAACTCGAGGAGCTGCTGACAGAAATTAAGGACATTTCTGTTGTACTGGGAATTGACAATGCATGCAAACTTGATCTGAGCAGAATTGTGGAAGAAGTGAGGGCCCAGTATGAAGCCCTGGCTCTCCGGAGCTGGGAGGAAGCTGAAGCGCTTACCAGGAGAAAGGTATTTGTCTCCTTATCTGATTTATACTGGGGAGGGGCAGGGAAAGAAGAGGAAGAGAGATCAGCCTAGAAACTACAGGAATCAGCAAGACATGGAGGGACAGACTACACCTAGGAATGGAGGGTGGGACAGGGTACTAACACACATCAACTCCTCCTCGTTCAGGTGTGTAAATTAGGAGTTTCCTTGGTCTAGGCTCTCCACACCATTAGTGGAGAAAGGTAAGGACATCTCCCAGTGGCAGCTTGGCCACCTAAGATGCAAATAACCTTCCACTGGTGCTCCTCCAAACAGAGCAAGAAAGAATGTAATTAACCCCAAGAGACAGTGTGCCCTACACTGGGCACAGCTTCAGCCGGAAGATAGGAGAAGGGGCTCTAAATCCTTCCATACACCCACTATTTTCCCCAGTTAGGTGTTTCTCCTCAAGGGCTGAGGGAATCCTCACAGATTCCTTTGCTACAGCAGAGGAGCCGTGCAGATAACCCACTCTTCTGTCTTCCCTGCAGCTGAATGAAGGAAGCACCCAGTCAGGCACCTACGGGGGTCGCCTCCTTGACAGCCGACGGGAGATCGCAGACCTGAACATACAGATCCAGAAGCTGAGGTCCTGTATTGTGTCTCAAAAGAGCCAGGTGTGTCCTGGGGTGGGTGACAAAACTCTGACATACAGGTCTCAAACTACAACACACCTAATGCCTCCACCACCCTTTTCACTTTGCAACACCAGTGCCTGTACTTAGAGGAGCATATCAAAGAAGCAGGAGAGCATGGCGAGATGGCCCTCAGGGATGCCAAAGCCAAACTAGTTAAGCTAGAAGAAGCCCTACAGAAGAGCAAGGAGGACATGGCTCACCTGGTGAAAGAGTACCAGGAGCTGATGAACATCAAGCTGGCATTGGATGTGGAGATCCTAACTTACAGAAAGCTAATGGAAGGGGAGGAGAGCAGGTAAGCTGGGCTTCCGTGTGCCTGAAGAGGGGAAGGGATCACAGAATCATAGAGTAGTTTGTGTTGGGAGGGACCCTGAAGATCATCTCATTCCAACCCCCCTGCCCTGGGCAGGGACACCTCCCCCCAGCCCAGGTTGCTCCCAGCCCCGTCCAACCTGGCCTTGAACACCTCCAGGGATGGGGCAGCCACAGCTTCTCGGGGCAACCTGCCCCAGGGGCTCACCGCCCTCACAGAAAAGAATTTCTTCCTCATATCTAGTCTGAATCTCCCCTCTCTTAGTTTCAAGCCATTCCTCCTTGTCCTATCGCTACAGGCCCTGCCCAAAAGTCTGTCCCCAGCTCTCCTGGAGTCCCTTGAGGGACTGGAAGGGGTTCTAAGGTCTCCCCTGGCACAGCAGAGATTAATGTGTCCTCACACTCTGTCCTTGCGTTCACAGCATGGAGCAACCAATACCCACAGTCATCAGCACCGTCCACTCCAGGCCAAAGCACCGTAAGTGCTTTTAGTCGTACACTTTGGTGAAGCAGAGCGTGTACGAAACGTTTCTAACCCCCTCCCTTTCATTTCCCCCACCCCCGGCAGTTTCCGCCAGCACCTTGAGAAACTCCAAGCTGTTTGCAAGAGGAACAGGCAGCACCAATGGCAAGATGAAGCCAAGTGGTGGCAGCACAAAGATGCTGCCCTCTAGAAGCCACAGCGACAACTCAGCGACACCTGAAGCAGATGCCTTCATCAGCGGTGCCCGGCCAAAGCTCAGTTCCCTGCCCGACAAGGAATGCTAGGAGAAACGGAGCCCCACAGCATAAACACAAGACCTGTTGGCATCTGTAGCCAAACGAGGCCAAAGCACTTTCTCCTGAACTCAAGCCAATGTCTGAGGGACAAAGGATGAGAATCTACTCCAGGCTGTCTCTTCTGTCTTTACAACATCCCAGTTAACATCTCTGTTACCAGTTACAAGCAGAATCCAACCCAGGATTTTAGAGACTCTCCCATTCAGATACCCACACCAACACCTTCCTCTCTAGGTCTGTTTCCCCAGAGGATTTGCATTCAGAGCCTTCAAGATCCACCTGCAGGAAACTTGGCAGGAGGGGCAAGTATTATTACACGAGCTTTTAACACAGCAGCCCGAAGCCATCAGCCCAGCCATTTTACCAGCATTACAAAATCATTCTCTCTGCTCTGTGCGTGTCTGAGAGGTGTTCACTGACGAGGCTTTCCAAGGAAGGCAGCCCCAAGCTTTCCAGACAGAGCTGCTGGGGAGATGCAGATAAACAACCTGAGCCAGGTGGCCTTGCAACATCTGGATTTGCATATCTGGTGACAGACATGCTGGCTATACTGGGGGATCCTTGGCCACTTCAGAGTATTTAACTGATTTTACTGCCTTTTGGGTGGCCCCTCATTCCTTCCCATGCCACCAAAGCTAAAACTCCTTAAAACTTTTCTTTTCATACGCCTTTCTTTTCATTTTTTCTTTTTCTAGCAGAGACCTTCTCCACCTCTCTCACCCAAAGGCACTGCAGAGTCCGCACGCAGCGGTGCTAGGCCCTACAAGTGGGATATTGGTTCCCATTTAACCTCAACGAGCAGGACTTGGCTTCATATTTATTGAACTCACATTGCAGCTTTCACCTTACCTGGCCGACACTGGCCACGTCACACCACAGCTACCAGAGCCAACTCTGTAGATGCCACGTCCCCCCGCGAGCAAGGTGGGGGGAATGTTCTGGCCACACCACGGGCGTTACTGTGGCCCTCTTGCACAAACTAACACAGACAGTGCTCTGCAGTATTTTCCTTTATGAGGCCAGGATCTGGCCTCAGCCACTGCCACGCAGCCCCACTTGAGTTCCCAGATTTTGAGTTCACAGGAGGAGTTGTTCATAGTCTCTTTGCATGTTTCCATTGAGTGTTATCACAGTATTTCCATGTTTCTGTAGGACAGACAACTACCATAGCATCTACGTACCCAGAACACCTGCTCTCCAGGGTTATGGCTGTTATAATAAAGTATTGAGTGTCACAAGGAAAAGCACCGTATTGTTTTTTTCCCCAAATTTCTTACCACAGCCCATCTGAAACAGCAATTCCTTCCCCAGTTGCCAGCAGGTCTCAGCTGAGGGCTCTGGCTAAACCCTTTCAGCCAAATGAAGCTGAAGTTGCTTCCCAGGTAACTTCTTTGGTCCATATCCCCAGGGAGAAGTGCACAGGGCTGGAGGGGCAGACGCAGAGCCAGCAGCCAAGGCTTTGGGGAGCTCCCCGCTGTTTTGCTACCAGCCTTCCACGTGGCTTTGAATCACGGAGCAGCTCAAGCATGTTTCAGGAGATGAAGGGTTATTACACGGGCCACCATGCTCCCACCACCATACTCACCTATACAGAGCTTCTCCTTGCTAAATTCCCCCTGCACCTCTGCAAAGGAGAATGCCTGTGCACCCGGGACCCAGATCTGTCCTGGGGAACCACACTTCCATGCAGCCCCTCATTTCAGAGGTGCCTCTCCAGAGCACAGGGGTTCTCTTGGTGCTCCTTGCTCAAAAACACCCTCCTCTAAGGGACCTATCTGGGAGATCCAAAACAGACAAGGCCCCAGGGGTGCTAGAGGACCTGAGGTGGCAAGCATCCCTGTTCTGCTGTTTGCTGCCCACCTGAGAGAAACACTGCACTTTCAGGGTCAGCTCAAGGGGCAGAGGAGGGGAGGACAGTGCAGGCCAGCAGAAAGAGACCCCAGCTGTGAATCTGGTTTCTCAGACTGGCCGGGATGGGAAAGCGGGGAGCTGTGAGTGAGCTGCCAGTCATATCAGCAGTTCCCAGCTCAGGAGACGGATGGCACTTTAGCACAGAGCTTCCCCTGGAGGCAGGACCCAGCAGAGCCCTTGGACGAAAGCCCTTCCAGCTGGAGGAACAATGCTGGGTTTGTGCAAAGCTGTGCGACACCAAAGGTGCGAGAGGCCCAGAAGATGAATGAGTGCTCTGAGCCGCCCGGCATCCTTGTACGGCAGGGTGGAGCTGAGGCTCTGCCAGCAAGGTGGGGAAGGAGGAACACAGCGCTAGTGTGGCCCAGAATGAAACCTGAATGCACAGAGTAGGAGCCCTGAACATTCAATCTGGGGGAACTGGAGGACAGCGTGGTCAGAGATGTGTGCTCTGGAAAGGGCAGGAGCTCAAAAGCAGCCCAGTCCTGCAAGAAGAGAGTTTCTAGCTGTCTTCCCTCCCTGCCATAAGTTTGGGGGGATTTTTTCTTTTTTTTTTTTTTTTTTCTCTCCTGTTTCTTCAAAGGAAGAAGTTTGCACAAGCGCCTTCACCACGTGGGAGACTGGGAGAGAACCCTGAGGCCAGAGCAGGGGACTGGGAAGCTGAACTCGTGCATTCGGTTCACTGTTCTAAGACCCAGGAGAGAAGGACCCCACTCACTATTTCACTGTCTCGGTCCCTTCACTGCTCTGTACCTCATTTTCCCCACTGACAACTGGAAAGTTGTCTGCCAAGCCACATCATACCAGGGCAATGAGCTTATGCAGCAGAGTAATTCCTGCACTCCATTGATGGGAGCTGAGCTATGCCTGACACAGTCACACTGCTTCAGGACACCCATATCTGCCCATGCACCTGACCTTCCCCCTCCATCATACTACCCCGTAACCACTGACTTCATCTGAAGGACCAGCCCCTTCCCCAGGGCTAATTTCTGTAGCTATTCTTACACCAGAGACACAGCCAGCCCTAAACCCAGCTGTTAAATTCACCGAGGAAGTTCTGTACCTTTTTTCTTTGTCCAGTGAAGGGCATCGCACCCTTTTTGCCCCCTTGAGAAATACCAGGCAGTACCATCAACTCGGGATCTCAGAATCCCCTTTGGGATGCTGGGGGACAGTCCTACAAGGGCAGGGATGCTGAGGCAGCACAGTAATCAACACAGCAGCCAACAGATCTAACTGCTGCTACGGGGATCGGTGGAATAAAGACAAGCTCATCTGTGTTATCTGGTGAGCTACACCTGTGCAATCTAAAGCACAGCCATCTCCAGGTAAAGCCATATCAGCTTCAACTGCAAGAGGCTTCCCAAAGATGATCTCAGACCCTGTCTGGAGCCAAAAATTGGAGCATCTGCCCAAGTGTTGGGAAAGGAGACATCAGATGTCCAGGACATGGCCCACTTGCGAGACAAAGCCCAGGGGCAAAACCCAGGGACAGATAAATCCACGTGCTGAAAGCAGGGGACAGAGCCGATTGTGGTGGGGCAGACTCTGGCAGGGACGATCACCAGGGAAATATTCACGTCTGCACAACAGCAACTGGGCTGGAGTCCAGAAGACAAGCCAAAGCAGACAGAGGGAAGCGGCCGGGCTCATCTGCTGTCTTCCAAGCAGGGAGAGTCTGAGCCTCAGACCACATCTAAGGGCACCGCATACCTGGGCCGCTGCGTCCCAGGGTGGGGAGCACCCAAGTGTGAGCTCCAGGCTCCCTCTCCTGGCCAGGTGACACCATTGCAAACACCTACAAAGAGGAGGCTCAGAGGCCTCCAAGCCCTGAATCATATGAGCTGCCACATCCCAAACAACCCCCTCCTTCCTTCCAGCAAGCCCAGCCTCCCAGGAGAAAGGGAAAACATCTCCCAGGCAGTGAGAAAGAGGACACCAAAGCGTGGTTGAGATCTTTCCCTGGATGCTTCAGGAGGGTACAACAGTGGCTACAAAGAGAGTGAGGCACAGAGGTTTGTCCCATCCCAAAGCGTGTTCCTCATCCATCAAGAACTCACGTCCTGGTGGAAATCACGCCCGTAACCCAGCCTGGCTGGCCCCAATTCGTTTCACTGCACACAGACTGAGATCTCATTCCTTCGCAGCCCACACAGACTTTCAAATCAGTCTGGGGATCTGCTTGGGGAAGGCAAATCAGTTCCCAGCAGAGTTACCAAGACCGAGAACCACCTCCCTCAATCAGATCCCACCAGTCCAGGTGGGAGCTTGTCCAGCTTGTCAGCTTCCCCTCCTCAGTGTCTGGCTTTGGTGACAAACACCAAAAGCTCTGGCTGGGGGCTGCGCTGCCAGCACCATTGTGAAAAAGGCCATGGACCCTTTCTGACCTGCAGAGACACATCACTTCTTTGTCCTTTTAGGGCTAAATCCTGCAAGAAAACACTAAAAATAATTTTATAAAGAACCAAACAACATTTTCCTTTGGAAACTCAGCCTTCAGCCCATCTGCTCCCCAGGAAACAGCTATCCAGCTGCACGTGGGAGCATTTCTGGTTCTTCTCCTACTTCTCCTTTTCCGCCAGACATAGGGATGCTCCTTTGGACAGAAGTAGAGAGCGCCCACCAGGCTCCCATTAAAACAGGTCACAGATCTGGCCTCGAAGCAGACAGCCTATGTTCTAGTCCTCCCCAGGGCACAAAGCTGCCAGGCTCAGAGACAAGTAAATTTAGACTGGGGAAGTCTGGCACAGGCTGAGTTCATGCTCTGTACCGGAGGGGGGGAAAAAATCCCTCCACATGTTCCATGCTGTTAAAATGTGTGGGAAGTGAGATGGAAATGTGTTCCTGGGGTGGAGAAAGGATGGCCTAGAGCTCTAGAGACTTTCCACTACACCTAGTCCCACTGAGTACAGTTGTGCTCTTCCAAAAATACCCTCAAGCCCACTCCAATTTCCAACCCAGTTTAATCTGCCAGTCCCACTTCACCCACAGCTGCTCCCCCTGGTTCCAGCTCATGCCTGGGGCAACTCCAAGAGACAGGGCACAAGACAGAAGGAGAAAGATGGATCCTCCAGGCTCATCTCCCAGGCCTGCCACCTGGCACAGCCATTTCCAGGGATTCAAGCAGCTTACCCCAAGAAAACAGATGGTGGGAAACGGAACTCCCCCAGTCTTGGGCGAAGAGAAGAGTTTAATTTCCTTTCCCTGCATGATCTTGGACAAAACCGTGCCTCGGTGACTCCTATTTGTTTTTCCTTTCAGCCTAAGATGGGATCAAGTTGAGGGGGGTATAATTTAGTTTTCTTAACCAAATGCTCCAGCCCAGGACAGAGAGCAGAGAGTTTTATACAAGCAGGAAAGAGACTTAACCATCAGGCAGGCAGTGATTTGTACTGTCCCTACTCTCTACCTGAGCTTGAAGAGTTTCCAGCCAAAACCAAGGGGCACCCTTGGCTGCCCACCCATCACCTCCCTGGCTCTTGGGGGGCAAAAACCAGCCACACTTGCCGGGGGGAACCAGCCTCTTTGCAAGCCCCAGAAATCAGGCAGGCTGGCTACAAAGCCAATGCTGTAATTGTCTCCAGGGCAGCTGGAGGAGGGAGGGGAGAGTAGGGAAAGGTGGAGGAAAACATGCCCGACCCCATCAGCCCATCCACACCTCTCCACACGTCCCTTCGCAGGGAGGAGGAGGAGCAGCTGGCGCTGGCTTTTTTGACCATAAAAGGCCAGGTTTTTCTCTCCGTGGCCAATCCGGGGAGGAATGTGAACACCTGAGCCGTGCCCCGTTTGCCAGGGCCCATCCTCCCCTGCCCACACCCTGCCTCCTCGGCCAGGTGTGTAGAGCTCTATCTGCAGCAGGGGAGGGGAGGCCGCCTCCACACAGCCCACTCCACAGCTGGCACAACACAGGGGGGAAATTCTGCCCTGTGTGAATTCATCACTGGGGAGAGTGGCTCAGTCGGGGCTTTCCTCTCCTGCAGCCCTTCAGACTCCCCAGGGTGCCCAAACTGAGCTCAGGGTGGCTGCTGCAAGGCTGGGTTGCCCCTTTCTTTCCACTATTTCCAGTTATTCGCCATCCCAGACACATGATAAACCTCCTCTTCTGTCCTGCAGCCATCCCTATTGCTTAGTTCCCATCTCCACCTGAGCCTGGCTGGCTCAGGGCAGCCCTGGGGTCTCCACCTCCCAGACAGTGCCCGGGAGACAGGAGCCTGCACAGACCTTTGAGATGTCCTCAGCCTGGCTTTGGTTTAGGGTAACTGGATCATGGGGGGACTCCACGCACTGCCCTGTCACGGCTGGGACTCCCAGCAGTACCCAAACCAGCATGCGACAGGGCTGGCAACCTTCTAGCCCAGTGGCTCACAGTCCTGGTACCACATCTCACTGCCTCAGCCCAATCTGAGAGGAGGAATGAAGTACAAGGTTGGCCCATCACTTGGTGCACCCAGATTAGGGAAGAAATAAATAGAC
>VZSZ01003707.1:176180-187448 GCA_013398815.1 Ibidorhyncha struthersii
CCCTTTCCTTTCCTGAAGCCTCTCAGGCCCAGACCAGCCTGCTCTTTGCCATCTTCACTGCCCCCCAGTTCCTGTTTTGCCATCGTGCAACCACAGCGCAGGTGCTTCTGCCCCACAGCAGGTGCATATGCAAAGCAGTTCCTGTGATGGGCGAACACAGGCCATTCTCCCGTCTTATCACCCAGCCAAATTTGTATTTCTGTTACATGATAACCATAGACATATCACAGAGAGGAACCAGGGTGAGCCGTTCTCTGTGCCCTCTCCCTAAGAGATCCGATGGCCCCTCTGCGCTTCTCTGCTCTTTAAGAGTCAAAGTCTTTAAGAGCACCCTTAGATGATATTACACAAGGTGCTGCAACAGCAACGGGTGGCCTCGGTGGGCCCACCTGCTTTGGACCCTGAAATCAGAGCAGGGAGTTGAAGGGAACCAGGTTCCGCAGCAACCATTGCTCTGCTGATGACAACTGTGACCGTCATCAACCTACTTGTACAAAGAACATCAGGCCCTCTGGAAACCTCCACGTACCTTCTTGGTATGTCCCTCCTCTCCTCCCAGTGTCTACATACACACCCGCACATACACAACATTACAAGGTTTACTAGTGGCTTTACGAGCATTTACACACTCAATAAAGCATTCTTTTGCCTTGCAGTTGTGCCAGTTCTTTTCAAGTCTTTAATACGCTTCCTTCTGAACCTGGAAGAGAACCAGGCCACCTCTACCAATACTGCTCACTGTAGTTTATCGCTTACAACTCCTTAAAAAGACTTTCCTCCCTTTCCCCTAAACCTCTATCCTTCTGAGTCATGCTCTGCACGATGCCTGAAGTCAGCACTTCACACAAACCAGCTGAAGCTGGTCTTCGGAAAAAATGCAGACACATACATACAGAGCAGGGAACAGCTACCAGCCAGGACCTGCAGCCTTGGCAAAGAGCAGAGCGAATTTGCTGGTGACAGCACCAGCTAGAAACGCAGATCAAGAGAGAACACGGAGAAGCAGAACAGCTCTCTGCTCTCCACCTCCCCCGAAGGCAAAGATCGGTGTTTGGGACACTAACTAGTCACCTGGGAAACTTGCACCGAGGGAGAGAAAGGCCTAACACAGGTCTGGTTTTCCCTTTGCATTACTCTACTCTTCAACCTACAGCTCAGGTAAATGCACCCTTTGGCCTTGGGAATTCCCCCCAAATCAGTTTTGCACTGATGTTATTCAAGCTCAGATGATATTCCTACTTTAGCATTGACAGTAGAATCCTCAGGAGAAAAGAGCTCATAAATACAAAGGCCATGAGGGTACCCCAGGAACATCTAATTTTGTTCCCAAGTCTCATGCACATTTGCTCTCCTTTTCTTCCTCCTTCCTCTCCACAGCTGCTACACAGCTCACCACTCCCGTGAGGTCCTCGTTCCCTTTCACTGAGCCACAGCATTTCAGACAGTATCTTTTCCACTCAAGGCTGAATACTTGGTCACCCATTCCCGTCCTCTCAGGTTCAACGCCTCTGCTCTCTTACAGCTTTTCCATGAAGGCAATGCCTGCCCTGAGCTCTGTACAAGATGTCAGGGAAGAAGGCACACCATTTTGGAAAGTCCCACACGTCTTGGGCAAGGTAGAAAAGGTGCTTTCACTGGTCACCACGGCTGCCCTGATCCAAGGACAAGATTGTCCAAAGAGGTGAAGGTTATTGAAAGAGGTGACCTGCAGTGGGCTCAGAAATGATCCGGGGCAAACCAAAAGCAGTTCTCTTCTCAGGCATTTGTCCTGAGTAACAACTGTGGGTATTTTGAGGAAAAGACTTACTGTTTAAGTAATGGTTAAGATGAGGAGTTAAAAATCAACCTGAGTCAGTAAGGAATGCACTGCAGGTCCCGCTCTAGGGGCTGGAGGACAATAAATAATTCAGCATCTGCCCTACTTAGCCACCCCGGACAACAGGAGTCAGCACTGCTCAGGCTGGGAATGTCCAGACAGAGAATGCAGCAGTTACTCCAGCAATTCAGTCCCAACAGATCCAAGAGCCCTAGATAATAGCCACCAGATGCATTCCTGGAAAGCCCTCACAACTTTCAAATACTGCCCTCTTTAATTCACTTGCCTCCACGCACCGGCAGCAGTGAGGTCTAATCCCTGACATAACACCACGGCAGCCCTGCAGAGATCTCCTGCCCCAGCACTGTTGAGGCACAGCAGCTGCAGAAGGGTATTGATGTTCTCTACGCAGAGACTGACACCAGACGCCCCGCAGGGCAGCTCGCACCCAGCTCCCCTGTGCCCTTCTGTGCTCATGCTGTGTCACCTGCTCTGATGGGACGTGAAGACGCAGGCTGTATTACAAGGGTATCTTAAAACCTTCGCTCTGCTGTGCGCTTTCTTCACAAAGGGTTAGGGAATTCTTCCCCGACATGCAACCAAGGATCTCTTCCCTCACACTAGCCACTTCACAGATGATCTTTTCCCACCACCATCTCACATGCTTGAAACAGTGATCTTCTAGAAGGTAACTGAGATTAAAGAGACACGGAGAAAGACATGAGCAGTCTCAAGGGCCAGCCAGGAGAGGAGCCGCCCTGCTTACTTCCTTTTGATCTCTGCAGAGAACACCACGGAGCTGCCCTTTTCTTTTGATGTGTCACCCTGCAGCTTGTTCTCTCGCAGGAGGGCAGGCCTGTTGCAGCATGACTGCTCCTGGATTTCAGCTGCTGGGGTAACAAAGCTGCATTTCAGCAGCTTCTATGCGTTTCACAGACTTCAGAGTCTCTGGGTTGACCCCAGGGATGGAGGGGAACGCAGAAGGCCAAGGAGGGACACCACCCTCAGACTCAGCTCTAACTAAATCCTTGTCACTCACACGCAAGACACATAAATTGCTAATGCAACAATAAAACAGAATTAATTATTATGGAATCATGAAGCACTCCACACCAGGAAACAGAGCAGAGGATCTGCAGTGCCATGTCTAATCTTTGGCCCACCACGGACGACTTGATGAAGGAGGTTTTACTCAACTACAAAGGCAGTTACCTAAAGTATGTTCTGCTATGGAAACACGAGTAAGATCCCTCCTTACCTTCCCTGCTTCACAGCAAGGTCCCCAAGCTACAGGGAAGGAATTTAGAAAGCTTTACTACCCTGAAAACACTATCACTCAAAATAAAACCTTCTGCTCAGAGTCAAGCCTCTCCGTGACGGACTCAAGCATGGAGCAGTTTTGTTGCAAGTCAGGATAAAAATCCAGGCAGCTGAAAATAAGCATTTTGTAGGCCTGATCTACAGCAGATTGAACTTGGATTGGCTGGTCGAAACAGATCAGGTCTGCACAGCGTTTCGTATTCACTCAAGAAGTTATTGCGCTAGATGTTCAGTTATGCTTCCCAGTGAAATAAAGAGTGCAAGATCACAGGTCCAAGGAAAGGAGCAGCTCACCCAAGTTCTGCAGTCATCTGGTGACAACCCTAAGAAAGGAACCCATACTTTCCAACCGAGAACAAAGGTCTTTTAGACTTGAGCACTTTCAGTTCTCACCAGAGCATTATAAGCATACCCCGACCCCAGATCATGACTCCAAGCTTTCTTCTTCAAACTCAAGACCCCTTCGGAGTCCAGTCCTAGTGGGTGACCCAGCTCTAAGGTAACAAGAACACTCCCACATAATTAAATCCAAGAAACTCAAGCCTGAGCTGATAAGAGAATTGGTGGCAAGACTTTTGCCCATAATGCTCCAAGGGATTTTTGTGCAAAGGGCTGTGGGATACCAAACCTCCCACCCATGTTAACACAAGTGAATCTAATGAGAAACCTGAAGTGTCTGCAATGACACCCTGAAGACTAAAGAAGGAGCCCAGTGGCAGGACAAACTTCCCCCACCCCACTTATCTACGTACCACCTTCTCCACTAGGTCCAGAGAGGCTGCATCTAAGCCTTGGAGACTCAAAGGTACCATTCTCACCTGGGCATCAAACTTCAGTGTACACGGCTAAGCCGCATCCACTTCCATAACCAACAGGGCACAAGGAAGTGAACAGCTAATCTTTTTGATCCCCTCTGACCTCCCCTGACCTACCAAGCTCTCCTCATTTGCAACAAGGCCAACCAAGACCAGCCTTCAGCGCATGTCCAGAGCGAACCTCAGACTCACACCTTGGATTTGTGGTTGCTTTTCCCACCAAGTGCCCCCAACTCTGCCAAAAGGGCTCTCTCACACCACCAGCTCAGCTAACAAATGAAAACTTTGCAAGAGAACCGGCTCACACCTGGTAAAGACATCATGTGTTTGGCTTGTGGCTGCTCTCTTCCCAGGTTTCCACACTGCCAGAAACAGATGCCTGTATTTCCATGGGTTGACACCTCTCACTTTCCTCCTTTAAGTCACAGGCAGCAAAGCGCCAGAAGGAGCAAGAATGAACTTGCCCTCAGCTGAGCAAAGGAAATACGAAAGTCTGCAGCTTCTGCCATACAAACTTGTAGTGACGAGTTGCTGGGTTTCCAGCTAGAGGAAGCTGCTTATAGGAGCAGACATGTTGCTGCCAACTCTCAGTTCCTAAACTTGATTCGTCCACTCCTGGGCTGGTCACACATTCTGGGGAAAGTTGAATTAAACCATTTTTAAACCGTGTCACCATTTAGAAATGCTGATGAACAGCGTCTGCAAGGCTGTCAATACGTACATGTGTAAGAAGGGAAGCAGACAGCAGGGAAGTAGGTGCTTACAACAGTCATTTGCTCTGACGGCTGTCAACGTTAAACTGATAAAATTGCTGCTGTTGCACCATATTTATGCACTAAACTTTTCCCCACCAAGTGCATCGCTTGTACTCAGCCAGCAGAAGAACCTAGGAAACAGCAAAGTGTCTCTTAGCATAAGCAAGAGAAAAATAAAATATAATAAAAAAGGATTTCTCATTGACTCCATCCAAATCTTACTTCCCACAAAGGCTGGAAGCAACTCCAGAAGCATCTGGAAACTGGAACCTCCAAGTTCTCAGCCCCAACTCTGATGCTAGCTTACGCAGGACTAGATGCTTCACCTCTGCTGCCGAGATTTTTCCATCCAAGGAAGGGGGATAATTAGCTGTGACTTGCTACACAGCAGTGGCGTGAGACTTAATTGTCAGAATACTTTGAAGGTATGGCATCTAATTAATATCTGAAGTGGTTGCAGTAATTATTATGAACAATGGCATAGCTCACAGCTGATGATACAGCTCAGCTCATTGGTATTTTTCATTCTCAGAAGTGCTGTGCAAACACACAGCCAATATTCCACATCAGAAATCGCCACAGTGGTGGGTGGTTATCAAGCTCATTTCGTGGATGGAAAAACTGAGGCAAGGTGTGATGGAGCCCAGCAACAATCACAAACCACAGAGCACGGGAACCTCACAAGGCACTCGCATGGCAACTCCTCACTGGCTGCTGGGATGGAAGAGGGCAGCAGTCTGACAGCCCCATCGCAGAGCTGTGCAATATTTTGGGTCTGTTTGGAAATGCTCAGCTATGCGTGCTCTGTGCAGGTGTTGAATTTAGCAGGCTCCTGTAAGCAACCATGGGGCTGGAGCTTTAAGTGTAGGAAAGAGCAAGCAGGATCTCTTAACAACCCTCCAGTGCACAGGCACACACACAAAGATAACGAGCACATAATTAGCAAGCCAGGAGAGCTACCAGACCTACACATCAGCACAACTGATGCCACATGCTCCCAGCTGAGTAGTGGGAGCACAGCCCTCCCTCTACATATACAGGGAAGTTGTATCTCCTTCATTTTAGCAGCAGCAACCACCACCGGGTTGGCCCCATCCTTGGACAGGGAGGAGATGAGCAAGCAGTACTTTCAGCACAGAGGCCTCTGTGCCTCCGCTGAACCCAGGTACCAGGACCTCTACAAGGGTAACCACCCCCAGGACTCACACAAGTTAGGGGCACCTCCATTTCACCAGCTGTCCGATGAACAATTACCAAACAACTCTGCAAAGTGCTCTCAGCAGTAGGGAGCGGAAGTGTTGGTTTTAACCCTCATGTTTACTTTCCTTCTGTCCTGCCTTCAGGAGACCTGGGAACACATTTTAGCCACACTGCAAAATACAAAGAGAGCATAAAAAAAGTAATTCTCTAGAGCCTTACATAAGCGCTGCAGCTGAGATCCACAGGCTGTCTTCTATTCCTGTGTCACAGAACTGGGTTCCCACCTGTCTCATCTCCTGACACCTTCCCGGAGAGCAGGAGCAGCAAGCTGAAAAGAAAAGAGATTTATTTTTTTTCCCCTCCTGCCTGCTAAAGGCCTGACTCCATTTTGAGCTCCTTAGCGTGTCAAGAACTGCAGAGATTTGTGTTGACATTATTTGGAGCTGTATTTGTGGCAATATCCAAAGGACGAGAAACAAAACACTGCTGTGCCAAAGCCAAACAGAGCTAGTTTTGGAGCTCAGCCATTTCTGAGACAGTGGGGCATATTGATATTTGCAATTTAATAGTACAGACTTGAGAGACAGATAAGAAGTCATCATACTGTAACATACACACCAGGCCGGTTTGCAGGTCTGCACACGGCCAGCATATAAAGGCTGGGAAAAAAAGAAAAAAGGCAAACAAAGCCCACAGTCTTTCAACAAGCAGAGGCCCAAAAGAATCCCCAGGCAGATACTGATCTATCACTCGGTGCATAGGGAACATAAAACAGGGTCCCTGTGAAGGGGAAGGTCATTCTAGATGGGTGCAGGACACCTCCTGTGTCTAACTCTTTGGGTTGTCTACCTTCCTAGCAACTCTTCACAAAATTTTTCACAGGCAAGTGTGTAAATCCCCGGAGGAAAACGAAAGGCAAGAAACCCTATTCACCCCTTTAAACCTGAGGACTGAACAGATAAATCCAGGTCTATTTTATAAATATTTCAAAGTTCAAAGAAAACAGCAACTAGTATTGACACAACCCAAAGGAAACATCCCAAGGGGGAAGGTTGTAGCTTGGACGATACTCCAGTGCCACCAGCCGCACAACACAGGGCAGAGCAGCTAAGCAGAAGGAGAGGGGAGGCTGAGCTGCCTCACAGCGTTGGGTGAGCCAACACCCCTCCAGTCAGCGGAGCTTACCCATAGATTACAATGAATGTCAGATGAGGTGCTTAATTACCAAAGTGATAAATGTTATATATAAATTAGCTGCGAGAGAGATCACGCACTTGGGTGAACCCTCAGGAAAATACATGACAAATTGGTTTTCCCTTCACTCCCACAGGGATAGTAAAATCAGGCCAGAGCTAAAAGTCGTCTTTAAGAAAATTAACAACCACCACCACGAGGGAGGGCACATTTGTTTGCAGCTGAAAAATCAGAGGAGCTCTCAGGACTCCTGGTGGGAGTCCTAAATATTTTCTTCATAGAAGAACACCGTGGAAGCTGCATTTATGTGAAGAGCCTCAAAGCCTTTCTGTGACTCTACTCGGTCTCTTTAAACACATGTACGTACACACATGCTTTTTTCACACGTCTATCCGTGGACCCCAGCAGCTTTTCATCCAGAAGGCTGTGGCCAGCCAGCCAGAACACTCACACACACTTCACTCTTTCATCTGAACTCATTGCGGAAGAAATCAAAGCTTTCTTCCCCCCCCCATCTCCATTATCACCACATGAGTAAATAATAAGGAAGTCCCAGTAAAGACATGAAGTAAAATACAATCAAAGTTTCTCTCTGCCCCTGCACAGAGGCTGACCTGGGCAGGGGAACTGCGAGACACGAGCACCTCCTGGAGGAGACGTCCTCCGCTCCCCTCGGTCTCTAGTACCCACGCTTACAGCACATACCAGGGCTTCCCTCTCACCTCGCAGTGAGGAAGCAGCAGAACCTGGAAATTCCTAAGAGTCATCAGTTATCTATTTCTGTGTGTCATAGCCTACTCAAGTGAGGTTTTTAATCTGTTTAGACAACACTGTGGAAGTGTGACTCCTACTTACTATCAAAGCTAACAAAATCACTATGTATGAACTAAAGCTAATAGTGATATCAAAACAAGAAAAATTAAGTTAAAATAAGACACTTCGCTCAAGTTTTCTTTCTTCTTATATGTTACTGAAAAAAAAAAAAACAAAACAAAAAACCCCAACCCAGTGAAAGCTGTAATACTCTAACCTTAGCCAAACATAGCTTCAGGTGTACCAGTCTCATCTTAGCCTCTAAATACAACAAAATTATAAACTCAGTTCCCTGGGACTACTAAAGTGTTGAAAACAATGCAAACAAAAAGAAAGATTAAAAAACCCAACACGGGATTTAAAACAAAATTAAGTTATTTTTATTTCAAGTATATTATTACAAAAAGCACGTACTCTGTTATACACTTAAATAAATACACACCCTATCATAGAAATCCCTTGCTCCACAGAAAGATCGCACCACTGTCAACCTCCATCTGCAAAGGTGCACAGATCACAGCCCGACCAATGTCACAGAGTGGTTTGGGTGGGAAGGGACCGTTAAGGGCCATCTAGTCCAAGCCCCTGCCATGAGCTGGGACATCGTCAACTAGATGAGGTTGCCCAGAGCCCCGTCCAGCCTGACCTGGAATGTTTCCAGGAATGAGGCACCTCCCACCTCTCTGGGCAACCCATTTGCCAGACACCCTCTGCAACAATCCAACTCGCTCACAGCTGAGAAACCAAGCTATATGTTTTCCAAGAGCATTTTATACAGAAAACGTGATGCGAAGCAGAACAAACAGTGCATCACATGGGTCAACAGAAACATTCCCTTTCCCTGAAAAGCTCCAGGGACAAAAAAGGCACGTTCTGCCTTCTAGGGAATATTCTTCGTACACATAGGAAGTATGTATGTAGCAACTTTGATTTCAAGAGCGCTTTCTAGGAACAGCAACCTCAGAACCCACAAGGTACGTTAAAACTGCCACCGCATTTTGCAGATGGAAAGGAGAAAAAAAAATAATCACACAGGCATCACTTGCCTCAGACTCCCTAGGAAGGTCAAGGTCTGGTCCCTGTAGAGATTTCGGAATTCCTAGATCTGCCTCTGTAAACAGCAAGCAACTCCTTGCCTATTAATTCATGACCATCAGAGGGCATTTATCACTCGCTATTCTTGTTCTGAAGACTCCCTGCCCTCATGATTTGAGCCATTTGATTTAAAAAGCAAGAGACTTCTGTCCCAGCTGGTGCTCCCAAAGCAGCACACCAGCTCCATGGCACAGTCCTTCGTTAAGATCTGGGTTATCCTCTCTGCCATATCCCCATTGATAGCGAGAGATCGGAAGTGATCAAAGTCATTTCTGCCCAGCTTCCGCAGGCGGCGTGCGGCTGCCCTGTAGCACTTCCACGGCTGAGGTTCAATCAACAGGTACTTGCACAGAGAGGAGAGGAAGGAGAGGAACTCCATCAGGCCACTATCCCCGTGATTCAAGTGGATCCACATTGTCACAGACATGCAAAAAACAATGTCAAAGGTGGAACGGCCAAAATGGCCCAGGTAGGAGCTCAGGAATGGCTCCCTGGCACTGCAATCCATGATGTCCAGGTTGGCAAAGGATATGGAGGCAGGAAAGGGACTGCACTGCTGAGCCCTCTCAATCAACACCGGATCAATGTCACAGCACAGAAGATTCAGCTCCTTTCCAGCTGCGGGCTGGTCCAGGCTGCCTTCACTCTCCTGAAGGCCAAGGAGACGCCTGTACAGAGCCACACTTAGCTCCTGCAGAAAGGAAAACAAGAGGGGTTCACAGGCCCTGTGGTGCTTCATTAACACATCACCAAGCACAGAGGATCCCACTTTCAGTAGCAAGGTACAAGCGCTAACTCAGAGCTTTCTCTCGATGAAGTTCAGAACAATAAGCTCACCGACAATCTTCCCTTCTATAGCAAAAAGCATCACGGTAGCCCTGACTACCGGAAAGAAAACTAGGGATTGGAACTAAATCTGTATGACCCTACACTTGGGGTTTTGCTCCAAAACCGATGGGAAAGATGAGTTTTAGTAACAGGAATCTTGCTAGATATCCCTATCCAAAGTGGGAGTGAGGGCTTCACTGGCTTCCCTAGGTGAGCCTCAGAGCTCCCTAGTGACACTTGGAGCTATTTATAATGCCCAATTTAGAGCAATGCATTTCTTCTATTGCTGCTACAGTAAAAGACATTCCCTGACCATTAGATGGTAGCGTAAGATAGCTAACAAGAGAGCTTTCGTTCGAATTTCCTTTCACAGAGTGCGCCACTAAGTGGAAAGCATATTAATTTTTCATTAAAGGAGATCCGATGAAGTTCCTTAACGACATCGGCTGTGAGCGCACCACCCACACAAGCAGGCAGACAGTGTCCTCTAGTGGTGAACGTCTCTGCATCTCAAAAGCACTGGACCGAAAACATTTTTACTTGACCTGTTTTACAAGTTCACCTGAAATAGGATCTAGAATTGTCCTTTAGATAATGCCTTAGGCGGCTTTTCAAACCTTCTGGCAGGGGGCTGGGGGAAGAGAAGCCAAGGAAACAGCAGTACCTTTTTCCCCAGCCAGAATGCAATTTCATTCTGAATTAAGTAATTATTTCTAAGTTAATACGTTGATAAAGTGTCCACCTGAAAAAAAAATAAATATCTTCAAACATTGCACCAGTATGCATCAGAGATGCACAGATACTTCTGAATTACAACACAGCAAAGCTGCACACTGAGGAAAAGCCATGAGAAGAAGAGCAGAACTAGGTAAAGAAAGAGAATGAACTTTCAAAATGGGGAAATTCTACAAGATTCACCAGTTCTGTCACAAGATCTTCAGGGTTTTAGTTTCAAGTTCTGTCTCATGGATAAATGATGTGATAATACAAAATACAGAATAGATTATGGTTTCTAGCTTCAGGCTTGCGTAACTCCCCTGCTCTTAGGGCACAACAATAGCGGCTCTCCAGTGCTCAGGACACACAGCAGCCCAGGACACGGCAGGATTAAGCCTCAGCAGGAAAGAGGACAGACCCATCAACACAACCAACTCTCAGCAACACAACCAGTGCTACCCCACCCCTGCCTTCACCCCACAGGAGACCTGTGGAGGGGACTTCCCACTCACTGATGACCTCCTGACCCCCACCAGTCTCATGGTGCACTCCAGTCCTACTTTCCTACAGGCTCATCCCTGTCTCCGGCTGCTACCCCCACCCTGGCTGTTCCAGGCTGCTTCATTCCTTCCCCACTGTTCCCAAGACTCCAGGCCACTGCCCCCGCCCAGTCTTCTCAGTCTGCCCCATTCCACCCCAACATTCTGCCTCCCCC
>VZSZ01003707.1:188152-200699 GCA_013398815.1 Ibidorhyncha struthersii
GAAAGGTTTCGGGCGGTTGCGCATGCGCACAGCTGCAGCGGCGCGGAGGGCCACCTGCGGCCTTGGTGGGCCGACGGGGACGAGGGCCAACGCCACCTTCCCGCTGCCAACGGACCAGCACAGCCCCAGCTCCCCTACCCTCAGCCTTTCCAGGTCCATTTGAGTGAAAAGAAAGATTCTTAGAGGTTTGGTGTAAAAACCCACCACACCAGAGCAGGCTGAAGAGGGAGGGCTCCAACCTTTGGCCCTGCCACCTTTGCCCGTTGCCCCGGCGTTGCCATGGCGACGCTGCGGCCTAGCGAGGGGGACACAGGCCTTCGGAGGGGGGATCTTGGGGTTTCCCCCTCCCCGGCCCAGCCAGAACTGCCCGTGTCCAAAGACCGGCGTCAAATAAAGCCAGAAACTTTATCTCAGCTTTCACTTGGTGCCGGTGTCAAAACCCACCTGAATCTGGGCCGCCCAACACTTTCCCTATTTATAAGCCCTTTCACAAACTTCTATAAAAATGTACTTTAAACGTATATATCGACCTATATATATAAATCACACATAAATGTTGTTTAAATCACATTTAAACATGCGCTTGCCCTGGGAATGCCCAGGCCCCCATAGGCAGGCAGCTAGCAGGAGGTTTTACAGCAGAAGAAAATGAAAGCTTGCAGTTAAAGGGGGAAAAGAGTTGGCGTGGGGAAGGTTTGGGGGCCAAGTTGACAGAGGGAACCTGGATTTCATTTTATGCTGTTGCGTTGTTTATTTTTTACCACAGTGTGAAGAGCAGAGGGCGCCAAGAGCTCAGAAATGCAGGTGAACAAATCCTGCCTGAATCAGGGCCCTTCTTGCCTTTGGTTCTTGCCATGGAAGATGCAAGTGGGGAACGGCAGGGATCCCCCGTGCTGTGGCGTGGCCTTGGCATCAAAAGACCGTCCTTCCTTGAAAGACCTCAAGCACAGACAGGAAGGAAGGCAGAAAAAAGTGCAAAAGTAAATAAAAATGTCCCCCTTCTCCAGGCAGTGGAATTCAGGTTTTTGCGAGGTTTCCTCTGACTCTCCCTGGCTGTCTTTAGGGCCCCCAAATTCCATTTGCTGTAGGCATGGGAAACAGCACGATCCCTTCCTCTTTCCAGCATCCTTCACATCCTGATGAATCTCCCTGTCCCCTCCCTTCTCCCGCATCCAGGGGTCCTGCCGCTGAGTGGTCCCACTTTGAATAAGCCAAATGAATTTTTGCCCTGTTCCTCAAGAGCCAAATGTTGAAATTTGACTGAATCATCAACCTTTTTATCCCATTTGTGGTAATTACAGGAACAGCTAATGATGCCTCATATAAATGCTCACGGCCACCACATTGTTTGCATGGAAATGCTCTGCTTCAGTTATTTTTCCACAAATGCCATCCCACAGCAGAGCATTACCCAGAGAACACAGGGCAAAATATTTTTTTTCTGCAGAAAATGCTGCTGTGGGCAGGAAAGCCCATACTGCCTGTGCCATGCTGTTTAGTCACACTTCTTGGGAACCAAATCTCACACCTGCCTTTTGGGTACAGCTGCTCCCAAAGAGCAGAGACCTGTTGCAACAAGGTGCTGCAGTTGAGATTTCTCTCCCCTGAGAGTTCTGACAGCCTGGACTAATCAGCCCTTCAGAGCTGATGGAGAGAGAGATGAGTTTTCACCTCCCAGTGCAAGCATTAATTTAGGTCAGGTGAATTGCTCTCGGGAGGCATTTCTTTTTCCCCATTGACCCTAGAGAAAGCTTAGTACGTCAGGTTGCTCTCCAGAGCTACAGAAAATGCCCTCTGAGCCAGTGCCTTGCTTACAACACTTGCTCACTCCCGCTTACTTGTTTTTTAATCCTGTGGCCACTTAAACCAAGTCTAAGAGAGAACAGGGTCTTCACCCAAGGAACCCTTTGGCCCTCAGTTCTCAAATACTTCTCACGCATGCTGCCTGTGCTGGAGCCATAGGCATTTATCATGTGTATGATTCTATGATTTTACTACTTTGTGTAGGATGTGTTCCTTAGTCATAAGGACGTTAAAACTTTGAGCCATGCCACATCATGCCACAAACTTGTTTATGTTTTCTGTTTTAAGAAAGCCGTTCAACCAGACCTTCCTTCAGCTGTACTTCAGTAAGGCAACCTCGCAACAGTTTTGCAACGATTTATTAGCAATGTTCAGAGAAAATACAAAATCCTATTTACAATGAAATCATAAGAATGGCCGGACAAAAGAAGCAGGGGGATACAGAGCCAGGGTCCGAATGATGCAGACCTCAGATAAAGGACATCCACACAGAGGAAGAAAAGCAGTCCTGCACCTCCCCTGCGCAGGTGGTCAAGGAACTCAGGAGGAACATGCCTATAGCTATATCCCACCAATAATCCTGTGTTACTCAGCCTTATGAAGATTTCCACCTCTCTCAGCACGTACATATTACTCACTGCTTTAGTCCAAGTGCTTTCACTGGGTCTGGCTTGGATGGATTGCAAGCCATGGGTCAGCACAGAAGAGGGACCAGGACACATGCAAGAAGGGAGCCCTGTGAGGGGGCATGGGAGGGCAGCAAGCCATCCCCACTCAAGTGGCCTGGAGATGGAGAAGGTGCCATGCAAGCTTTTCCCATACGGGAGCAAAAAGCCAGGAGATAGCAGCAGCTCAGGCAACGGCAAAGTTACTCCACACCAGAAGGAAAAAGAGCAAGAGATCCAGAGTGGGCTGCAGATCCGTATTCTCCTCCCCAGGTCCCAGGGCGTGCAGGGCCAGTTTGGAGGAGTCTCAGCGCAGAAAGGCGGGCTGCAGTGCTCTGGTCTAGATTGGCCTCCAGAGGAGTTTTAAGACTATTTTGAGAGTCAGAACTCATCACGTAACTCCATACTTCCTCCTCAAGAGCTGGAAAGCAGAAATACCTACAGGCCTTTTGCTGTGAGAAAAAAAAGGCTGCACAGCCAATCTGCTAAGATATTTCAGAAGTGCCTGCATGGATCCGAGCCAGAAAAATTCCTCTTTAAACTCCTATTTCATAAAATTTTAGGGTGTCTCCCATGCTGTCCCCTCTCCCAATTGTGCCTGCTTGGCCATTTGAGGCCTGTGTTTCTGTTCTGTCATGCACTGCAGAAATCAGTGGGTCATGAACTATGCCGTCATCACCTAATAATCTCCTTTATTCCTTAAAAGTGGGGTGGTGTGAGGGGTGTGTGTGTTTAGTTTTGGGGAGTGGGAAGGTAAGGTGGAAAGCAGCAGTTGTGATCCTGGACAAGGTCAGTGCAGCCACAGAGGGGCTGAAGCATTTTTACTCTCTGCACAGTAACTTTCCTCTGCCCAGCTCGGGGCATTGAACACGTGTGGCGGGAGGATACAACATGTGAAGGGTAAAAGCCAGGGCAGAAGCAGAGGAGGAATGTACGGTACGGAGCATTTTGGCATAGCCTCTCTCTAACATGCAGGGATTGCTAGAGGCAGCTCAGTGACGCACTTGCCCTGGCATTCCCAAAGAGATTGAAGATACGGGTTTCTATCAGCAGGAAGGATCACTTTTTAAATAAGAGCAAAAGTCTTCTTATCTCCACCTGGAGCTTTACAGTTAGAAATTAGCCAACTAATCCCCAAACAGGGGAATGTGAGCAAGGGGAAGATGGAAATTTACTGGAGCACTCAGAGGCATCCAGCACCCTCACCGACATCCCCATTTGGGAGAGAAAAACTGGAAAATGGCCAGAGCAAGGGGCGACACTGGTGTTTGCTACAAAGCACTGCCCATTTTGAGCAACAGGCATTCACTCTCGCCTCAGTCTCTGAGTAATAACCACTTAAAAACATTAATCCCAAGCAACCAAGACCATTTTGTGAAGGAATCAGATCCTTATGATGGGTCACAGGATCTCAGCCACCTCTTTCCCACATCAGGAGGTGCCTGGCTTTGCACAGGCTGTGAAACTCAGCCTCTTTCATCTCTTCTCAGTCAATAGTCCTTACATGGGATCACAACCCTCCCAGGTGAAGGGCCACACTTCAGAGACAACTGACATGTGTCCCCCTTGGGTGGGGAGGCGAGCCCACAGCTGGTGGTCCTGCTATCCCGCTCCGGGAAGGAAAGAAAGCACAAACTCAGCCCCACGGCCAGATGCAAAGGGTACAGAAGAATTCTTCCTGCAGGGACATTATGGATGTCCTCAAAGAGGCTGCACATCCTGAACAACAGGTTCCCTTATGCCTGGAGGACTGATTGCTGGGACATCTAGGCTACCTGATCCCATGCTCTGCACTTCTAAAAGCAGATGCTATCAGGAATATATCTCTGCAGAGGCTACAGGGCTCCAAATGAATGCAGAAGAGAAACAGGGGGATGGCAAGGACTTCCCTAGCCTTTTCCCTTTCTTCGGCTGGTTTTCCTGCCAGGATCCCAGCAGGATCTCCTCCCCTTAATGTTATTTTCTCTTTGCAGAGCTGTTCTCAGCACTTCAACATCCCATGATGTGCAGGACTCAGACAGGCAGCTCTGATAGCCTCTGGGGCAAAGAAGATCTTGGTCTCATGCCTCCCAGTCTCTGGACTGGTTTGATCTCAGTAGGAGTGGAGGGAGCAGAAGAGACATAACACTTAAGCCCTGCTTTGCTTTCTGGGTCACAAAGGCCTAACAGCATATATATACAAGCTGCGTAAGGAACCCAGGGGCTTTGCTCAGCTGATTGAATGGAGCCTGCTAGTGGGCCAGAAAGGGTAGGTTTGGTTTTGTTTGTTTTTTTAACCCTCTTTTCCTCTTCTTTTAATTTTTTTTTTTTTTTTTTTTTAANCCAGCAAAGAGAAGATACTGCCTTGCTGCACTCACTCCTGGCTGGAGCCAAAGAACTGGAGGAAGAAGGAGAAGATGTAGATGATGTCCAGATAGATGTTGAGGGCTCCAAAGATGTATTCCTCGGGGTTCAGCGAGTACCGACGATTCCCCATCAGCATCTGGGTATCAAATGCCAGGAACTGTGAGGAAAGAAGAGGAAACCCACTGACAGTCACATGGAGATTTGGCAGAGGGAGGCAAGAAATGCTCGAATGGCAGTTCTCAATTGCTTTACTGTACCCAGAACAAAAATGCAACCACTTTTTATGGGCTGTAACTACAATTTAAAAGCTTAGAACAATGCACTGAACAAGCTCCAACTTTCTCCTTCCTTTATTTCACTCTTGATAGCCAAACCCTGAACCTAACTATTATTCCAGGTCTGGTTCCTTCATGCTTTTTCCCCAAGGCTCCCCTTTGCTTCATTCATCCCAAATGTGTCAGCTCTGTGGCGGTTCTTCCTGTTCCTCCTCAGCCAGTCCCTACAACTTGTTATTCCCAGACTTCCCCCAGTTCAGAAACAGCTGCCAGGTAACAAGGTGACCTGGACCCAACATGACATTGCAGCAGCAACAACAGCAGAACAATAAAGAGCAAGAAACCCCAAATCTTGGGCAGCACCCAGGTCTGCAGAGCTGCCAGCAGAGGTAGCCAGACCCAGAGGGGAGCTAACGCCTTTCTGAGGTACAAACACAGATTTTACCAGTGAAGCCGTCACAGTCAGCATCCATTGCCCAGCCTGCCTGCAGGGACACAGCACTCACAGGAACGAACGTGGGCTACAAGATCGGTTGGTGGCCCAGCTGCAAGAAAACCTGTGCCTTGTTGCATGACTTAAAGCTCAGTATCTTCTCCCATCTCACCTTTACTCCCTCTGTTAACTCAACCCGCAATAGACACCTTGGTGTGGAGCTCTTCAGGGTTGGCAGGGCATCTTTGCCATCGCCTGGGGTCACCTGGCACCTCTGCCCTTCCCCAGTCATAAATAACTACTGATCTCCCCAGACATTGTCGAGCTGAGCTGACAAGCCTGGCATGATCGACTCCACCAGCTGAGGTTCTGACTGAAGTTTATGGGGTAATTATAAGATGTTTAGCCTATTTGTATTTTACAGAGCAGTCTTTAATCATGAATCACAGAAGAAATACCAGAGCTCACTTGAAATGACTTTATTATAGTTAATAAATGAAATTGCTCAACTGTTCTTATTCACAACGTGCCCAATGGGCACCGCCTTGAACCCCAAGGCAGCCCTCAGCCTGACCCCCACCTCGAGGTAACGCCAAGCATCTTCCCAGACAACTCCCACACCTGAATGGCAAGCACGGCACTGCCGGGACTTGCTCTGGGATGGGGCTCGCAGGAGGGACCGCTGGGGAGCAGTCCCAGGAATGAATTAAGCCTTTTCAACTTTCCTTGGAGGAGCTGCCCACCTTCAGGGCTTTTCCTGCCTGCAGTGAACCTTCCTAATGCCCCTTAATCCCAAACTGTAGCCTCTCACTCTCTTTCTGTACGTCTGTTACTCAAACTCATACCCAGTCCTTGGCCCACTCCCACTCAACCAGCCCCAACTTGACTTTGCTCACTTCTGCAGCCTCATTTCATCCCCAGACTCCCTTTGAGCCCTGCAGTCCATCTCCCACTGCTGCGCCAAAGCTTAATCTCTGCTTTTCCCACTCCAGAGATACGTTTTTGCCCTGTCCCTACAATGCTTTCTGCTGTTCACACCTAGTATTGCGCATACAGCATGGGTTTGCCGGTCTCACCATACTCTGCACCAGCACTGTCACGTACACCAACACCTTCTCAGAACAAGGCTGAGGTCACTGCAATAATTGCTGTTCGTGAGCCATCTGAGGATGTGGAGCTCTTTGCAATCCTGCGACTCGCTCTTCTCTCTTCCCCAAGAGCTCTTCAAGGCTAAAGCATTTACTCCTTGGTTATTTTTCCCCACCAGCACATTCCCAGGCCCCGTGACCAGCACCCACTTACCATAGTAAAGATAATGGCACCAAGCAGAGCATAGATCGCGTGGAGCCAGGGGACCTAAAGGAAACAAACCCGTCAGCCAGCGCCTGGGAGAAAACTGGTTAATTAGGACTTGACACAGAAGAGGGCTTAGCTCGCATGTGAAGGGTACACATTAGGGAAAGTGCTCTAATAGCTCAGGATGGACTTGCACCATTTCCAGCTCCAACGCAGTTTCTGATGTTGAGCTTTTCATGGCAAAGAGCAGGTCACCCTGCCTCAGTTTCCCTTCTCACTGTGGCCCTTGTGGCTACTTGGCTTATAAGCTCCTATATCAGGTCCCTGTGTCTCCGAATAGCCTACTTCAACACAGCTGCTGTCTCTGTGGAAATGCCTCAGCCCTATGCTGATGGAAACACAGTTTGCAGCAGCCCTAGGTGTTTATTTACCCAGAGAAGGCTAATCCCACTGTAAGAAACACCACACTCTGGGGGCCAGACCCAGCTTAAATTAACAAGCATAACTTAAATGTCTTCATCTGCTGGAGTCACAGCAGGAACTTCACTGGAATTAAGACCAAACCTCAACGCCTGCTTGCTGTGGCGCAGCAGCACGCAGCGCCAGTGGAGAAGTTGCCCATATTGCAGGAGAAGGTGCCCACATGCAGAGCTGATTCAACCCAGAGATCGCAGCCTGCCTCCCAGATAGACAAGCTCATTACAAGCTGCCTCAAGCTATGCTTATCTTGACAAGCTGCAAGATAAAGAGCAGTTGTCACAACAGTTTAATGGCTTGGCGCTGTGAGCTGCTTTACCCTCATATTTGCAGGAGGGAGAGGTGGATCTCAAGCCAAGACAACCCAAAAAACAAGGTCCTGGTTTTGGAAACGCCAGCCTGTGCATTTGTCCATCAGACCAACTCCAGGGCTGGTACCAGTGGGAGTGTCTCCTGCAGGTTTGGCCCTTAAAGCATGACTCAGGTTCCCAGAGAAGCCAGGTAAGATGCGAAGGGTTTGGAGGTCACTTAAAGGCTGCCGTGATCAAAGCCAGGTGCCTCCATCTCCAGCGCAAGCCAGCATTCAGGGTGATTAATGGTGGCTGCACAGCCCCACACACCTTCCCTCTTTCATCAGAATCTCCCAGGGTCTGTCTGAAAGACAACTCACCTAATGAGACACTCTTGGATGGAGACCAGACACTCCGTGCTGCCACGCCAAACCCTCTATCAGGTGTGGTCACAACCTGCTCCGAGACTTCAGGCGGGCACAGCCAATGCCAGCAGTGACCGGGGAAGCCAAAGGAAGTGGCTGGACCCGTGCAAGAGGGACTGGCAGCAATTGGAGGAGCGGTAAGGTGGTCACTCATCATCAGGACTTGTCCCTAGGGTCTGAATCACCTCCCAGAGATGCTTATTTCTGAGAAATTTGAGCCCCAAGATTTAAACACTGCAGGACAGTGCATGGTGTTAGTGTGAATACAGCCAGGTCTGGCCAGGCGGGCGCCCCACTGCACTTATCCAGAGTCCAAGTCCTGCCCTGAATCGGGGCAAGAGCCCCATTTCGTATGGGACAGGCCAGCGCTTTAACGTGCTCACTACCCTGGTTTTACTAGAGGGGAAACTGAGGCACAAGCTGGTGATGTGACCTGCTCCGGGAACAGGAGCAAAACTTCCTCAAGCCCCAGGCCAGTGCTGCCCTACAACCTGCTACCTGATTGTACAACAACCAGGCAACGGCCACCTCATCTTGCCTTTTCTTTCTGTCAGTGTTTCTGCACACTTTCAGAGTGTGGGCTGGGACACCACTCCCAAGCCAAGCCCTGGAGTTTGCCCACTTTAGGCTGATCAGTTCCCAGCCTTGCACCAGGACTGGTGGCACTGGGCGAGGAAGGAGGGGCACAGGTCGTTACTCACATATTGGTAGGGCAGTATCACAGCCAGGATGATGCCACCAAAGAAGAGCACCATGAGCATCACAAAGAGGACACCCTGGTAGGAGGTGAAGTCAAACTGCGGAGGTAAAGAACATCGTGTTACAAGTGCCGAGCACTGGAACAGGATGCAGCAAGGGAAGGCAAACCTCCCCGCGCCCACAGCGAGGGCCTCTCCAGCAGCACACCCATCTTGCTGCCACGTGGCAATTGCTTCATCCGCATCTCAGGTCCTGTGGCCCAACACCCACCTGTGTGGCACACAGAGCCAAACACTGACCTTTACTGCCATGGGCAAGAACTCGGTACCCATCGCATGCCTGAAAGCCAAAAGCCCATCCTGCACATTTGTGCCGGTGCCCTTCTGTGCCCCGCAGCCTAATCCTCCAAAAAACCCACCTTACCCCCATACATCGGCATCTTCCAGCCCTTATCTATACCCGTGACACATTCCTCACTCCAGCATCTGTCCTAATCTTCCTGTAACCTTCACTTTCCAGCCCAGCGTCCCGCAGGCTGCTCCTGCATCCGCAGCCCTACAGACCTGCCCCGTCACACCTCACCCTGCGTCCTACCCCTGGGAGATGCCTCTCCCAGAGGGACTGCTCAGCACAAACTCACCTTGGTCTGGAAGCTGAAGATCGTGACAGACAGACACACCAGGGCTGTGATCCCCAGGCACAGAAGGACCGACTTGGTATTGTAGTAACTGCAAAATTAAAGACAAAACCATTTTTTCGGTCTTTCCCACAGGGACCGGTAGGAGGAGGGATTAAGACAGGCAGAAGCTTAGCAGAGGTGTACAGGGAAAGAGCAAGTCCTAGGGGCACAAATGGCGCTGACATTATCAGTGTCCCCCTGTAAAGTAAAAAGGGAAGGATAGAAAACACTAAAAAAAGACTAGATGGGGTTTCCTCCTGCCTTAAATAGAAGACGATAGGCAGGAGGGCATGTCTCTGCCTCCTGAGAACTCATGAGCAGCTAAGATGGGGGACTTACTATAAAAACCTCTCTGTCCGTGGCCAGATGGAGAAGGGGGAGGATTCAAACTGGGAGGTAATAAAAATAGGATGACAAATGTCATTGCAGCACAACGAGAAATCCAAAAGCTGCAGCCCCTGTTACACTAATGATGTGCTTGTAACGGGGGTTTGGGTCTTGGAAAACTGCAGGGAAGGAGGGATTTGTACAGGGAGAGACTGCAGGCTTAGGGTATATTTTTTTTGTACATCTGACTCCTGATTTTGATTGCAGCACCAGGCTCAGCCCTAAGAAAAGCCAATCCCCACTCCCCTTCGGCTTGATTTGGTAGTGATATCACTGGTATTTTCCCCGCGTTGCTGAAGCCACTACTTTCTTTGTCCCCAGCACACATCCGTCAACACCCACTGGCTCATCTGCCTCATCACCAGGGACCCACGTGAACCGGGGCTGATCTTGCGAGCAGACTGTAACAGTAAAAACACAAGCAAAAGGGAGGAGAGGCTGTAGACTACAAAACCCACGAAACTGCTGGAAAAAAACGCCTCGTCTCTCTCCAGCCCCATCTGCTAAAGTGCTGCTTAGTGGAAAAGGTGAGATCACAGCATACGGCAGTCCCCTGTAGCCCGTTGTGCAGGCGCGGCCGTGTCCCTGGCTCTCCAGTGCTCTCCTACGGGATATAGCATAGGCAGGAACTACGCTGTGCCGCCCCAGCCGTGACAGGGGAGGGGATGCCACCATAGGCCTTGGAGAGCTTCTTTAGGAGGTGTTTTCAAAAGGGAAAGTCAGGCTTTGTGTGGCTACTGGAACAGCTCCAAAGAGATCAGGCGGCCCATATATTTCAGAAGTAGGGAAGGTTGGTTGTTTTGGGGTTTTGTTTTTNGGGACATAGGACCAGAAAACCACCAGAGTCCGCGTGCTCAGCCTACCTGGAGAGCATCCCAGTGAGATAAGCCATGGAGAGGGTCTGGGAGGGAAAGAGAACCACATTACTCCTGCGTTCATGTCCCAGGGAGAGACACGCAACAGATGAAATATTTCAATTACAGTGATGATGACAAGGGCAGTGAAGCCTCTTAAACGGATGCTTGAGAGAAGCAATTTTTACATAGTTTCTAATCCTCCAGTGACTAATATCCACAGGGCAGGTTAAAGTGAGGGCAGGCCACCACCCTGAACGCAGTCCCACCTTCTCCATCCCTCTACCCCTCTTGCACAGGACTCCAGCACCCACCACCCTCCGCAGGGAAAAAAAAAAAAAAAAAAAAAAAAAAAACCCAAACAAACAGAGGCTCCCTTCTTTCCTGCTTATCACATTCTAGTTCAATTACAGCATTACAGCTCCTCAGCCCAAGCGTGGGGCAATTAAAGGATGAAATTCCTGCTTTCTGCAGGAATCCAGACTTGACATCTCTCCCGCCTGGAGCCATGGTGAAACCCACGCTGGTTGCAGGGGCAGGGCAGATGCTGTCCAGATGTGCTACTTACAAAGATGCTCAGCAGGATCAGATTCCATGGGAAATACCTCCTGCAAGTGAAGAAAGAGGGGCTGGTCAGCCCTGCGATGCAGAGGGCAGAGGCAGTTCGCAGCGCTGCACAACAGGTTGCATAAGATGCTGCACAGGCCATTAATTATACAGCACAAGTGGCAGGGGTGGTGCAAGGGGATAGTCATCCTTCTGGGAATGAAAGGGCACTCGGGGTGCTCCTGGACCAAGAGAGCAAATGCCCCCATGATATTCCAGCAAAGAAGCCAGCAGTGCCCTGCTCCGCTGACAGCAGAGACGACAGTCCTCCGCAGCACTTAATAATGAGAATTTGGAGTTACGCAGCGATGCAATTTTTGCTGCAACGTAGCTTCCTTTCCCGTTGCAATTTGACTTCGGCTTTTAGTGCTGTGTTGCAGCAACCCACAACTTCATCAGGCCTGAAAATCCAGCTGCTACCTCGGTCCCTACGTCACTGTGTCAGCATGACCCCATCCCATCTCCGCAACTTTGTTGGTCATGCTTGAAACAAGAGGAAAAACATTCATCCTTCATTTCACAGGGCTGTTTCAAATCCCAAAAGAAAATATTTTACCTGGGTCCAGAGCAGCAAGCAAGAATCAAGTAGGTCACAAAGAAAACAGCACTGCGAAGAAAAGAAAAAGCAGTTTAGGGAGGAAAACCCAAGCGTTATGTGTTGATGCAGGAGAGAAGTCTCCAGCTGAGAAGTTTTGGTACTCTGCTGCGCTGTTGAAGATGCAAAGCACGGTGCCAGCAGTTGAGGCTGGGAGGGAAGCTCGGCAGTAACTACCTCTCGCTGAAGCGGTTCTCCGCCCGCAGCTGCCTACTTTGCTTGTGCCACTCCGAGGTGGGACCGCACAACCACCCCCGAAAAACCCACAGGGAGGTTTTAGAGCAGAGCAGGGGTGGCATTCAGGCGCAGGATAGAGGGAGCCCCCAGACGTGTTTGCTGTTGACACCTCGCCCGTGCGTGCGTCGCTCATACAGGGGTGGCCAGGCTTTGCCCCTCATCTCCAGGCACCTCCTGGCTCGGTGGGATCAGGGCATCCCGCTGGGGTTTCAGCAGCACTTAAACCAGGATTCACAGGCCTGGTGGAAGTGACTTGCCTAAGGCCAGAGGGAAGGTCTGGGTCAGAGAAGGGAACCGGTCCCATGTTACTGCGCCAGCGCTCAAGGAAGAGTTCAACAGCAGAAGGATCCTCTGAGGTCGGCGAAGCTCGCAGACCCAAACCTAATATGCTGTTGCACAAGCCATCCCCAGCTCACCGGAGAGTTATTTATCTCACATGACTTGACCCTTCAGCAAGGCAAAAAAAAAAAAAAAAAAAAA
>VZSZ01003707.1:206181-253178 GCA_013398815.1 Ibidorhyncha struthersii
TGCAGAGCCAGGAGTGTGGCACCAGGACCCTCCCCAGCCCTGGGAGGTGGCATTGCCCAGCACAGCAAGCTGGGAGAGGGGATTTTTCCCATCCCAGTACTGGGAAGGAGCGCAGGGACAGAGCACCGGAGTTTAGTCCCATCTCAGAACGGCAGTGTGGTCTAGTGGTTGGGCGAAATGGCTTTTGCATATAGATATAGACTTATATTGCTTATAGCTGCAGCTCTGGGGTGAGCTCTACCATGGACCAAGCTGGGCACCGCATCCCTGGCTCCCGTCTTCTCTACAAGCCTGTAGGGAGGATCTCCGCACCCCTCTTCCCCCCTCTGCGGGGGCTCACCCTGGCTACAGCCACAGAAGGACTTACTGGGGTCGACGTAAGCCCAGCTGGGGTGGAGCGGGACTGATGGGGGAGGAGGGTAAGCACCAGACTTCATCCCTTCTCCCGCTGTCGCCTCCTCGTAGGTCGGAGGAGCTGGTGGAGCCGTGGCATTGTCCTTCTTCTCCCCTTGCCCCTCGGAGTTGGGGGGTTTGTTGTTCACAGAGAGCTGCACAAAGGGCAGGGAGGAATAGAGAGGTTAGACTGTAAAAACAGCACAGGAACTGCCCCGCAATGGGAACCCGACAGGGAACAGAGGTCGGGAGGTCCCTCTGTTGGACCCCAGGAACTGGGAGGACACCCAGTAACTCCTGTGAGCTGGCAATGGGCCCATACCTGCACCCCCAGGAAGGAGCCTCCTCTGACGGGACTGAGGAAAGAGACGGGAAAACACCTGACATGTTAAAGGGGATGAAAAATTATAGGCAACAGGTCTGAGGGGAGACACAGCCTTGCCCAAGGTCCTCCACAGTGCCTCAAGCTCATATATGACTGCAGAGCATCTGAATAATTATCTGCCTTTCAGCGTGCTTCTTTCTAAATTTCCCCTTATAAAAAAAAAAAAAAGAGCTTTCAGTTAGTGGGCAGAAAAGCCCAAACTCCTTCACTTCCACCCACATCTGGGGGAGTTTGTGCTTGCCCCCAAGATGTGCTCTGGTTTGGCCCTCCAACATTTTCTTCTCGCTCGTTCCTCTCTGCCCGTGCAGAGGCTCAGCCTTGCTGCTTTCCGCAGTCTGAAGAAGCGGGTAAGGGACCTGGGACCCCACGTCTTCAGCCTGTGAAATCCCAGGGAAGAGCCAGCCTCGGGCCATCTGAGAACTTGCTTCTCCTTCTAAATGGAATGTTATCCATTTAACCTTCTAGATCTTTGCCATCCCGGGGTAAGTTATGACCCTGGTGGCCTGCCTTCGCTGCCAAAGGGGATGCCAGCTCAGCATCAGGGACAGCATCCCCGTGGATCACCAGGATGCAGGGCTGGAACCACAAAAAGTCCAAAATGAAGCAGACAGACTAACTCGCCCTGCAACAGACAGCACAGTCCCTGTAAGAAGGTCTTAAATTAAAGGTGTAACAAGCCCTTGAAGATACAGCCAGGGTACCAGGCTGGGATGTGCACCACGAACAGACCCAGCTGCATCGGGATGACTGTGCCACCTCCTCTGCCAGCTCAAAGGGACTGTCCTCCCCCTGTCCTCCATGACAGGGCCCTTGGGCATAGGGTGGCCAATATCATGGAAGACCCCTAGAGATACCCAAGGAGATACAAGAGGGATGGTGCTGCCTGCATCCAGGCAGCCTCCAGCATTGTTGTCATGGCAATGGTGCACCGTGCTGGCAGAGGATGCATAAACCCCCCACTCTCTGGTCTCTGAGCATTGGAAAAAAAACCCAAATCCAGAGCTCCCTGGCCCGGGAAGGAGGTGCTCAGGGCAGGTGCTAAGTGCTGACTGCTGGGGCCATGGATGGGAGAGCACAAGCACCCCAGCGAGCTCCCCGACACCCGCACAAGCACCCCAGCGAGCTCCCCGACACCCAGGATGGGTGGAGGGAACAGCCGCTGGTCCAACAGCAAGGCTGAGCTCCACATCCAGCAGCAGGACAAACGGCTCCCAACCCCACAATGACACAGCCCTCCACCCCCTCCCTCTGCTGGAGACACCCCCATGGCAGGGGCCATGCATGGGTACCCAGCTCCCCCCTCCACAGCCATTGTTTAATTCCTTAAATCCCCTCCCTCCAACCCATTTCCACACCTCCCCCCCCAAAAAACATGCAGTAATTATGCAAGCAGGACGACTCATCATCCCAGCACTGGCCACCCACCTACCTTCCCCTGGGTCATGGCTCCTCGCTAAGGATGCTGCTGGACCCTGTGAGCAGCGGCAGGAGGGAGAGGGCCGTAGCTGAGCACGAACCTCCTCGCTGGGTCCCGTCCGACCCCTCTCCCAGGGTGATTCGGGGCTGGTGACAACCGCCGCAGCCTCCGCAGCCTGCGCCGATGCCTTCACCTTCTAGCAACATCCAGGATAAACGGGCGCTGGAGGGAGGACCGTACCATTCCCAGCCTGCAGCACAGGGGGCAGCCGGGAAAAAAACAGCTAAAAATGGAGTCGAGCAGCCACCAGCAGCGATGGGGAGGACGCGCGGATGTGGCGATGGGGAGGATGCACGGACGCGGCGCCCGCAGGGTCCCACACCGCAGGCTGGGAAGCGGCCGCCCCAGAGATGCTGAGCTCGGGGCTGGGGTTGCAAAGCGGAGGGAGACGCGAAGGATGAAGGATTCTTTGCTGCAGCATCTCTCTGCCGATGGCGGAACAGCAGCTTCCACAGGCCCTGCATGGAGGGCGATGGCGGGGGGCTGGAGGCTCCCCTGGGGCAGAGGGGGAGTCCTGAGCCATGCTGCGTATGAGAGAGCAGGAGGGAGGAATCGCACACAGCCCTGGCTCCTGTCCCGACCCTTCCTGGGCTTGGCATGGAGAGGGGGGATAGGGAGGATAAGGCTCAGTCGCCCCACACGCCTTGACCCGTGCAGCCCCAGCTGGGGGGCAGGAGGAGGGTTCGGAGATCTCCCAGGGCAGCCAGCAGACCAGGCGCACCACACAGCCCCCGTCCCCAAATCAGTGTTATTAATTCAAGCACAGGAAAGGAGGGGGCTGCCTGGGGGGGGGGAGGCAGCTCCCAGCCCAGAGCACGTCCAAGGGAAGGGGCACAAAACAAATGAGGTTTTACACCCCACCCCCCTCCCCGTGACAGGGTCTGAGAGGGAATTACAGTCCGGAGAGCGCAGTGAGATGAAGATGTCTCCTCTTACCCCCCAGCCACAAGCAGCGGGTGCAGGCAGGGGGAGGAAATTGTCCTTTCACATGGGCAGAAAATTTGTCCAGGGCAGAGGAAGAAACAGGCAGCGCAATCACAGCACACCCTCTGCCCAACACACGGAGACACAGCCTTGTGATGAACCAGACGCGTCTTGCGCTGCGTTCCTGAAAAACGACAGCACAATTTTGGGCGGTACTGGGGGCTACACTCAGGCCAGGAGCTGTGCCCCTCCATCCCAGCTCCCCACGTCCTCCCTCTGGTGCTTCCCCAGCCCCTTCGAGTCATTTATGGCTTGTCATGCCAGAAGCACGCATCACACCTCAAATTAGTTGCCAAGTCTATAATACAGGTACAAAAAAAAAAAAAAAAGAATTAGTTCATCTGTTTACGCTGCCACAAAAAGGGCCCTGCCACATTTTAGGCTCCCTAAACACAGTCCTCCAGAAGATGAGGAACAGGCTGTCTTCAAGGAAAGGAGGTTGAAAAAAAAAAGCCATTCGCGGCTTCTGCGGAGAAGCAGGCAGGGGAAGGGTTAAAAGGAAAGCGTGAGCTGGAAATGAAAGAATGCAGCCGAGCAGTGTACAGCTGGCATCCACACAGACCTAGCCCCAGCTATTCAATTGGAAAGAGAGGCGATTACCACAAGGACTGCAAAAACTTGTCAGGATTATTCAGAATCAATTAAGTGCCTGTTAACCACAAGCTCCTCAAGGGCTTTCATTCTCCTCAAGGCTGAGCAGAGGCAGAGAACTGGGCAGGTCCCCAGCGAGCGAGGGAGAGAGACTCAACCCAGCAGGTGGGGTTCGCACCCACCACCAGGAAACCACGCTTGGCTTGTTCATCCCCTTCGAGCCGGGGACGAGCCAAGGGGTCAAGAGCTTGGGAACAGAAACTCCAGGCAATGAGTGACATTGCGGGGAGAAAGGAGACACCCATTTGCTTAACCAACCCCAGAGGGACTCATCCCAGCCACGGCCCCTGGCAGAGCGAGATTCCTTGGTGGGATAATGCGGGACCCCATTTGCTCCATCCCAGGCTGAAGATGCTTCAAAGAGTTAAAATACTGGGACTGGAAGAGAAAAAACCCTCAGCAAAGAAAAGCAGATGGCACTGCCTACCGCAACAGCCTCCCTCTAAATAAAAAGCAGCAGAGAAGAGAAACCAAACCCTTCTACCGCCCTGTTGTCTAGAAGGCCCTTTCCCACCCCCTGAGCTCCCAGAGGGTGTCTCGGTCTTCCCTCACCACCCAGCGCCCAAACGCATCCAGCACTAACAGGGAATGTTTTCACGGGGCTCTGAGAAACCACCGTGTCTTTGCAGAGCTGGGAAAATGAGCTAGGAGAGCCCATGGGCTGCAAGGCTTGAAACGAGCCTCGTCCCTGCCATGGAGAAGGCGAGGATGACTCTGCCTAGCCGACAGCGATGAAAAGCAGAGCCCTTCAGCCCTTGCAGACACCGTCCTTCACCAAAAAAACTGCTCCAAGCCTGGTTCTTTGCTTTCCTGTTTGAGCTGGAAGCTCTTAAACATGCCAGAGTCCTACCAAAAGGGTAATTTCCTCTGGATCTTCTCATTTCCCAATCTCCCAGATGCAGCAGGAGGATAAGTGCACGCAAGAGCCGGATTCCAGACTGTGATGCTCATGCACAGCATCATGGCAACCGGTCAACATCCCCCAACCAGCTCCCTGACCAGCCACCAGTCCAGCTCAGCATCGGGCGGTGTGGGGCGGCCATTCGCCCGCACACACAGACCTTTAATACTCAGAAAAAAAGAAAAAAACCCAACCAAACAACAACCTCTGACAAGGCCACACCCTGCCAAGTCCATAAGGGATTTCACAGGGATTAAAGCAACTTTGCTGAACACTCCATCACATCAAAAACATGGCAAAGAAAACCTGATGAGATAATTAAGGGATCTGCTGCACCAACATACGTGATGGCACACCCAGGAGCCCTCTGTAAATATGTTTTCCCCCATCCCCAAGAGAGAAAAGCCCCCACTGGCAGTGAACGTTCTGCCATGGACTTCAAAAAAATAAAAAACCAAACGTTAAAAAAACCCAGGAATTTACCCTAGGCTTTCTGGCTGCTGAATTATCCATGGATTATTAATGCTAAATCCTGCCACCAGGCTTGGTCCCTAGATGGGAGATTACCAGGCAAGCTGTGAACACCAGGGCATGCCTGAAGAGGGGTTTGGAAGGGTAAAAGAAAGAACAACACCCTTATTCTTGAGGGGCAAAACCCTACCCTCACCTCCCATCCTGCCAGCGTGCCAGCACAGGGTAGACAGGGGGCTCCCAGTGCCTCCCAGCCCCAAGAGACCACCCCACAAGAGGTGGAAACCTGCTCCCAAGAGCCAGCATCTCCCTTCCTGGCCAGCTCGTACCGTCTTGTTCTTGCAGAGAGTCCTTCAGCTGATGTAGCCCTCCTTCCTTCTGAGCTGTTCCTGACGAGCAGAGATGACATCCCCTTAACATGCAATGTAAGGAGCTGGACAAGCCAGAACTCTTTGGGGTGGGATGTTCTCCTCACCGGCTCCCACAGCGAGCATCAGCCTCTAGCTCAGGCCTTGGCAGCCAACACTGATGCCTGAGCTTAAAAACAAAACCCAACCCTCCATCACCCCCTTTATACCATCAGTTTTCCATTGCCTGGAAGAAAATCCTGCCCAGGTGAGCTGTCACACCTGATCACAGCCCCCCCAGCTGCTGGGTAAAATTAATTTAAGCCCTCAGAAGGGCATTTTAATTAGAGAGGGCTCAAACCCCAGTGGTGGGCAGTAGCAGCCGCTCAGCTGGGGACCATTATCTGAGTAAGCTTCTGGGTTGTTTGCAGTTGTTTGCCCATGCCATGGGGCTAAACAGGGCCAGGATTTAGGTGCTTTGAGAAACTTCACCCTGTTTGTTTTTTTTCTTTTTTCTTTTAAACGCCTCCAGAGCTGCGGTGTGTGATTTCGGTGAATCGCAGGGAATGGGTCCCGGTGGTGAGGTTAAAAAATAAACGGAAGCAAAATCCGCGATACCCACAAACCACGTCAGAGAGTAACAACAACACACGCGCATACGCCAACCAAGCAAATAGATAAATACAAACATGAGGCACTCCCCAGGATTAAATTGTTCAGCTGCTCAGGAGCACATTTCACTCATCGCTGCCAGAAGAACATGTTCTTACCACCATCGTGTGCATTTGATGCTGTTAAACGAAAGGAATTGCACAAGTATGCAAACTCTCCTCGCTGGGAGTGGGGGAACAGAACAGGTTTGGGTAACGCTTGGAGTGACACCTTCACACCACCGTGCAGTTTCTTCTTTAAACTATTATGAAGGAACTTTATATAATACGGTCCAGGGATGTGCACAGGAATTTTTAAAATTCTTAAGAGCCCGTGCAACAAGTGACCCGTGGCGTGACGCAGCAGCCTGATGCCGGGACCCATCCGCAGGGAGAAGAGATGGAGGAAGGAGCTTTGCTGCATTTCAGAGCCTCAGTTTCCAGCTCTGAAACTGACCTAAAATCCAGGTTTTGTGGTGCTGTCCTGGAAGGAACCTCTGTCTTTTGCCCTGGAAGCTCAAAGTTAGAAGTGAGGGCACTTCCCGTCTGCCCTAGTGACGTCCCAGGAGGAGCTGGTAGTGTGTCCCCTGTCCTTCAAGCCCACGACATCTGCCTACATCCCTGAGCGAGCAAACACTTTTGAAGTTCCTCCTTCACTCAGGTCCAGAGGGAGCCGCCTCTTTCTTCCCTTTTTTCCTTAAAACACATCTCTCCCGTAACATCCCTGCACACGTGACTTTGCTGGGTCGGGAGACTGACATCTGCCGTGCTGAAAGTACCTTCATTTCCTCAAACCTGCCTGTCCATCTGCAGATTCCTCTCCCACTGTTTCTCACGAGCAATCTGATTTGCACTATTGTTTCCTCCTGTAGGTTGTCCCCATCCGAGACGGGAGCTCCCGTGCTCCACAGTGACCCGAGGTTGAAGGTTTGCAGGCTTGTTGTGTGCTCGTTGAGCATGAATTTCACAATTTCTGCTGTATGACAATACTCACCCCCCCACACACCCCCCACAGTGAGACCTGACCCCTCTTGGATTCCCACTGCAACAAATTTACGAGCCACATCGGACCAGCAAAATGAAAAGCAGAGCTCTCCGAGCAGCTCAGTCCCACCCAGGAGAGAGCGATGCCTTCCACATGCCGGACGTCACTGGGGAGGTCTCGGAGGAGCTGCCAATGCTCCTTTCCGCTTCATACAGTTCAAGGAAACGAAGCTAATTGCGCTGACACCCCAGGGCCAGATCCCATCAACGTGGGCATCAACGCAGAAGGAAATTAGTGCAATAGCCCAGATTAAAAAAAAAAAAAGTCCTCAAAAAGTCATTCTACCAAAGTAGGATGGCAATTCACGCTGCTGACAGCCCAATCCCTGCGCCGCGCCCAAAAACCCACACAGAAATCAAGTAACTAACCACAAACAAAAATATCCCACGCTGAACCTTAATGCTTAGAAGTGGGAAAGAGCCAGAGGCTCTATGAAACCAACTTTGCGGTTGCCTTACTGCCACGGCCTTGGCATGGAAGCTGATGTCTGGGTAGCACCATAATGCAGAGAGAGAAAGACGCACACAGGGGAAAAGAGGCTGACAGGTGATAGAGAGACTGAGAGGTAAAAAAGGATAGAAGGAGGGAAGAAACCCTTTAAAATTTTAAAGAAATAGGTTGCATCTTCTCCATATCTACATTCCTTACGTAAAAGTATAAGTTTTAGGAGCAGTTTCGGGGTCTGTCCTAGCCCTTTCCCAGTGTATGTTGATCCCATGGACCAAAGGAGACTTCTGCAGAGTCCAGCATGATGGAAAGGGCCAACGACCAGCTGTGGAGGCTGTTGAGGCCTTTCCATGAGTGGTATCCAATCTATTGAACCTTTTTGCTCCTCTCCCTCCTTTTCCCGCCTTCCCAGATTCAACATAAATCTCCATCTGGGGTGGGAGGAACGTCCTGAAGCAATGTGGAAAACATGAAAAGAATAAAGGTTTTGTTTGATATGAAAATGATCATCACCAAAGCAGCTCTCCTCTAGCAGCTCTGTGGAGAGGACCTTCTAGGAACTCACACCAAGGTCCTAATCTTGTTCCTGATGCTGTCCCAGAACAGAGTAATGGTTTCCAAGCCAGTCTCCAAGCCCCTGTAACGATAATTTCAGGCAGAGGGAAGCTGGTGGATGCCCATGGCCCTTGGGCAAAGTCCTTCACCCACACAACTGTTCTTGCCCTCATGGCTCTGGGCCAACCATCCCGTTCACCTGCTGCACTGCTTTTCCCTGGAGCCCATCAAGGGTGGGAACCCAACTTTTTGTTAACCGTTCAGCTGATTCTGCACAAACCCCACAGGCCTTTGGGCACCAAGCACTGGAAAGCCCAGGGTGGAGGATGAGCCCGCCGCAGCTGGGAGTCTTCCGTAACTCTGCAAGTTAGGGGACACACGGCACCACTTCATGACCACACAATGGCTCTGGGCTGCCGGGGAGATTGCATGTGTTGGGCTTCACATTTTTAGGGTTGTGGTGAGACTCTGAGTTGAAGACGACTCTGAGCAGTTGCAGCCAGCGGCCCCCTGGGGCTGCCGCCAGAGCCCAGCTCCATTCCCAGAGCTCAGCTCTGTGCTCCACTAAAGCAGAGGCAGAAGCAGCTTCATACTCAATAGTTGATTTTAAAATGACTGTTCGGTTTAAGCTGGGAGGGATTTAACGTAATCTGACATCTCGTCTGGCTTTCTGTCTGTGATTGCTGCCACTAGAGTCTGAAAGTGATACTTCTTTTCCCCCTGTGACCACAAAATTTCTTGCGCTGCTCCCCTTATCCGGCTATACAACAAGGGCCACGTCACTGACCTTGGTCTCAGATGAAAAATGTTGTTTTCAGAAGCTAAGCACTTTTTTTTTTCTTTCTCCATCAATCCCAGCTGGCGGTTAGAGGGATTTTCATGAGAACTTACTTTCATCTGCACACCGTTCACTCCTCGCCACACGCACCAGCAGCTCCCCAGGAAAGATGCTGGGACAACAGCCTCTTCTGGAAGGTAAAGTTGCCAGACACAGTCCCGCTTCCCTCCCAGCAAAGGTCAAGAGAGAGCAGCCAAAAAAGTCCAGCAGCACCAGTGAGCAGTCAGTACACAAACTGGTACCCACAGCATCGATGGTGAGATAACACATATTGCAACAGCCTCCTGCAATCCCTCACAGCGATGCACATCTCCCATCCGCAGGGCTGCAGAAGACGGGACAGGAGGGGACAGGGGACATCGCTTCGAGGGCCACTGGCAGGACCAATTCCTGGCAGTATCTAACCTCATGTTTTGTTTTGTTTTTTTTTTAAATCCAGGAGAATTACCCAGAGAAAGGCATCTGAATTGAGCTCGTTCACTTCTCCTTCATGGGCTTCAGCTTGATTATTTCTGATTTACACCAAAATGCGGAAGATTTTTTGTCCAGCCAGACACTGGATGCTCTCAGTCAATGTCACTGCGGTGATGTCAAAGCCACGTCCCCAATTTACACCCGCTGGGAGTCTGGCTCATTAGACGTGATTTGTTTTGCAAACATAACACTGGCTATCCAGCGAAGGGTGAAGCTGAGGTCTCCCGCTCAGTTCTGTCACCTGAGGACGATGGTGCAATCTGGTTGATTTTAACTAATGTAATATTCATGCCTGGGTAAGTAGCACGGAGCTTACAAGATCTGGTGAGGCCACGGGGTCTATCTCACTTCAGAATCTGCTGGCTATATGGATCTCATGGTGTCCGGCTTTGTTTCATGGATTCAAGGGAAAAAAAACATTAATTATTTTCTTATAAATGTTTATGCAAAATATGCCCTCCACTTCAGCGCTCAGACAAGGGAATGACGCTCTCCTTTCTTCGCCCCTTCAGGCGTGATTAAACAGAGGTCATCGCCTACCTCAGCCCTGTCTCCGACCTTGCAGAATGTTGGGATTGGCCATATCTTGTCTATTAAGTCTCTGTGCAGAGGCAGAAACCACAGTTTCTCCCTCTCCCTGCTTCTGGGCATTCTGGGTCTCTTTAACCTGTTGTTAGCAAAAGAAAAAATGTATTTTCCTGCAAATCACAGGAGGAAAGAATTAAATCCCTGCCTAGGTGCTGCACAGAACCAGATCATGCTGGGATGGAAGGCTTTGTGGTCTTCACAGATGTCAGGGTGTGGTACAGCCACCAGAAACGTGGGCTGATCCTGACATGATCCATAGCCCAGCCCCACCGATGCCAGAGTGACGTGAAGACGGTGAACCGTCTACCTTGACTGGGCAAGACCCTGGGCAAACATTCAGGACTGAACTTGCAAGTCCTTGAGATGGGACAAAAAAATAAAATGAAGCCTTCTCCTAAGACCCGGCCCAGCTCCTGGCCCGTGCTCAAGCTCAATTCATTGAAGTCAGTGAAGGAAATCAGGGCTGCATTAATCCTTCTGCTTCAATTAAAACAAGAACAATAAACACCGCAAGAGCCAGCAGAAGTTTTGCATGAATAGGGATTTACATTTGGCCTGAAATGGCGGAAAAGGTGTTGATTTTTTTTTTCCATTTTGCTCCTCTGGGTGAATGTCCTTTTGATGTAATATGACAACGGGAGATTATTACTTTTCCTGATGGTCACCTCGCTGTGGGGAATACGGACATTATCCTCCACTCTGTCTGTTCTCCAACCAGGAGCGGGAGAGAGGTAAGACTTTCCTGAGACCTTTATGAAATGCAATTAAAAACATGCCTGGGTGTGCATTGCTGCTGCGTCCCATCACGAACCAGCCTGGAGCTAAAAGGGGTCTTAACGCACCCCAGCGATGCTTTGCAGCTCCCTGGGAGCAGCCGTCTCCGTACACCCCATGCTGCAATGGGCAGCAGGAGCCCAATGGTTAACAAAGTCAGCCTCGAGGAAGGCGAGGGACGCGTGTTTGGTCCTTTCCCTGCCAGTGGGACCCACACCCACCGACCCACCTGCCTGGGTGATGCCCATGAGGGTTGGGATGTTCAGGGTGGAAAGGTCCCTGGAGCCAAACTAATGCTGCAGAAGCTCCGATTCCCAGGTGCAAAGCCAGCGGAGGTGTTTCTGCCCCTGCCAGTCCTGACGCAAGCATCTCCATCCCCTCGTCCCCACCTGCTCCGCTTCCCCACGCGTCCTGGCAGCCCATGGTTCCTGTTCCCTGCGCTCCGCTGGCGGCCATGGATGGAGCCGAATGCACTGGCACGTCCATTTATCCAGGCAGCAAGCAGAAAACCTCAACTGAGAAACAAGAGGATTGGTCACGATATTAAAATAAAGATTTCTTTTCCTTCTTATCCTTTGGCTTCTTTTAAAGGCTTCCCCTACAGAACTCTTTAGTTTTATACCTCCTTTCTTGGAAGGAAAACATCTACTTCCACGAACAGCAGAACCAGTAGTAGCTGGGTTTGTATAAAGTTTTCTCTCAAGACTTAGTCCTCCTGTGGATTCTCTGGTGTCTGATAAAAAGGGCATTTGCTGCCCATGTGAAGCATGGGCGCGAGCTGGCTGTTCGGCTGTGGGAGAGGAGGGGGGAGCTGTCTGCAGGCCCTCTCTAGTCACAGAAAAGAGCAAAAAACGGAGCTTCCAGCAAGGTCTGGGCAGCACACACACCTCCTGCGACGGATCGGATCCAAGCAGGAAAACTCACTGTTGTTTATGCAATAAATCTTTTATTCTCTGTGGCTCGGAGGTATTTTAGATGGAATGGAGATAGCGTAAAGATGTTTATACTTTCCTGAAAGCCAGGGAAGCAAAGATATCTGAGCCATCTAAGTCACTCGAGAAGCAAGTTGTTGTGCAAGCATGGTTCCCTTGCTTGCAAAATGTTCTTCAAAAACATATTACCAGGCCATTTTCTGCCATCGGCAGGAAGCACAGTGTACCGACCCTCCGCAGCCACCAACACGCTCTTAATGAGCATTTGCATTTGATCCCAGGGGAGGGCTGATAATGCCCTTACACTCCGAGGGCTGTGGATTAAAAGGTAAAATAACACACTTTCCCACCTCAGACAGCTTTGCCATGGGGCTGCAATGCGCTCCCAAAGCTGCAGCACGCGGTGTAAGGTGTAAAGCCACATTACCATCAACACCAGAGGCTCCAGGAACCCCTCCTAGAGATGAGCAGAGCTTCAGCAACCCAGTACCAAGCTCTTCAGCTTGCTTGGTCTCCCCTTTCTCCGCTTCCCAGGCACATGGCAGGACGCACGGCCACGGCTCTGCCCCTGACTCATGGTGATACCAACATCGTGCCATGGACCCTCTCTCTGTAAAACCAGAAGGATTTCCATCACTGCAGTGCTGGAGGTCTCTGGGTGAAAGCTGGGGTGTGTTATTACTCTTGCTGGAAAGCAGCATCCCACAGCAATAGTTTGCTCGGCCCCGCAGCGAAGACCCCGGGAGCAGAGCTCCCTTTCAGCCAGACGACGCCACCCTCATCCTTTCATCACGGTGCGCAGCAGAAACCCACCGTCCGTAGCACAAACATCTCAAAACACGGCATAAACAAGAGCTGCAATGAACGTGCACGTTGCCAGATAGAAGTGAGGACCATGAGGCTGTGTTAGGTTTTTAAACTGCTCAGAGCTAATCCTGCTTACTTCTCTTTCCTTTTAATTAGTCTTCATTAAGCGCTGATACATCACAACTTGCTTGCCATGAATAACTATTAATCAAGTAGGGTATCAGCTCCAGTTAATTGCCCATATTCGTTCTCTGTCATTCCCTGCACTAATAACAGCCTGCATTCGTAATCAGACATAACTAGTTCTTGAGGAACGCTAAGCTCGCAAATCTGCACCAGGTAGGCAGGAGCAAGAGTCTACAGACTGGATGTGACCACGTTTCCTGGCTCATCAGCACCCCAAATATATTTAGCCTCACAGCCTGTTTCGTGAGATTGGCTTCATTGTTGGAGAACCGGAGGCTAGAGCAAAGCCGTGACAGGCCACAGTCCCCGATGAAGACCAAAAGAAGGATTTTCAAAGGAAAAAGTTGAATACAAGACTTCCAGGCTCCAGATTCACCCATGGACTGGTCTGGTTCTCCCCACAATCTCTCCCTTGTTAAAAGCAATGTCCCTGTAAGTGTCTTTTTTAAAGAGTGGAAGAGAAGATGAGGAGAGGAGAAGATGAGGAGAGGAGAAGATGAGGAGAGGAGAAGATGAGGAGAGGAGAAGATGAGAAGATGAGGAGAGGAGAAGATGAGGAGAGGAGAAGATGAGGAGAGGAGAAGATGAGGAGAGGAGAAGATGAGNAGTTTGAGAAAGGTGCAAAAAGAGGGAAGAAGATGAGGAGAGGAGAGGAGAGGAGAGGAGAGGAGAGGAGAGGAGCAAAGCAGAATAGTTCAGTTGGAAGGGACCTACAACAATCATCTAGTCCAACTGACACTGTTACCCACCTTTTGTGGAGGAAAGGACAGGCGTTCATGTGTCCTTATGGGTCCCTTCCAACTTGAGATATTCCATGATTCTATGACATGATTTGAGCAATATGGAATATTTTGCATCAACCTTTCACATCAGTTCGGTGACACTCGCACGGTTCCTCTGGAAGGGAAAAATATTTGGTTTATCCCACAGCGGCAGCCTTTGTTAGAGCCAAAAAATGTTCTGGTGCTCTGGGTCCCTCTAAAATAAAATGGTCCTTTCAACTCCAGCTCTACCCTGGGGGAGCACGCCTTCCAGCTCACTGTGCTTTAGCAGACTCTGTAGTTATTCTAACAAGGGGAAAAAAAGAAACAAGTGCTATTTTTCCAGCAAACCCACCAACCCCACTGACAGAGGGAGCAAAAGTCTTTACAGACATCACTCAAGAATGGGCAAATGTTCCCCAAGCAATGGAAGAAAAAGGAAAATGGACTTGTTGGATGGTTTGATGTGAAGAACCATTCTCCAGAGAAGAAAATATCATTCCTCTTTCGGCATTTAACACTAAGAAGTAAAAAGACGTTTCTGAAGAGCTGAGTTGGCCAAAATCCCCGTAATTAAAGCACATCTGGTACTCCAGCTGTGCGTGTCATTTTTTCACACTAGAATTTCTTTTCTTCCCAAGAAAGTAATTTCTTGGGGCTGGTTCCCATTTTTCTGGGTAGGAAATCTGTGCCCAGGCTGTAAAATTCTGGTACTCTGAGGAGTGGAGTTGTAGTAAGTCCCTTGGAGTTTTGTGCCTCTGAGAGACTCCTTTGTATCCAGTTTTGCCTGGTTATTTAATCACAGCCCACATCTTGCTTTTCAACACAACTCCACCTCAGGTCCATCTCTAGCTCTACAGACACCCCCCCCTTGCTTGCTCTCCTCTCCATGCTGCAGGTGGTGGAGCTCGGAGAAGAGAGGAGCAACGAGCACCGCTGGGGATAAGACCCCGAGTAAGAGCACAGGAGAAAGGGAGCAGTGCTTCGTGGCATTGCTCGAGGCTGATTTATGACCTCCCAAGGGTGGCAAACTCTGCATTCCGCAGCTTTAATAGAGGGGGCAGGGTCAGATATTCCCTCAGCTGGAACACAAATGAAAAAAAAAAAGCATCAGGTTTCCTAGGACCACAATCCCACCTCCTTCAGCAGGTGATCCTTCGGCCCCCCGCATCCATATATATACACGTTGTCCCCCTGTCATCCTCTATGGACACAGCAGCCGCGGTCGCAATTGCCTGAGGACACCACGGGCAGGGTCAGTCCTTGCAGCCTCCAGCAGCCGCCACTCCATGATGTGGGAACTGCGATCCGTAGCCTTCACCCGGGCTGTCTTTGCAGAATTTCTGGCAACTTTGGTCTTCATCCTCTTTGGCCTGGGCTCTGCTCTGAACTGGCCCTCAGCTTCCTCCCCCAGCATCCTTCAAATCGCGCTGGCTTTTGGCTTGGCCATCGGCACGCTCGTCCAAGCCCTGGGGCACATCAGTGGAGCCCACATCAACCCGGCAGTGACGGTGGCTTGCCTCATCGGCTCCCAAGTCTCCTTCCTCCGCGCGGTCTTCTACGTGGTGGCCCAGCTCCTGGGGGGTGTCGTGGGGGCTGCCATCTTACACGAGATCACCCCTGCAGACTCCCGGGAAGGCTTGGCCATCAACAAGGTAAGACTTCAGCCTATCGATGGGCTTGGAAGGCAGCAGGAAAGATCGGGCAGGGCTTTTGGAAAGGCTGAGGGATGTGAAGAAGGGGTTTGTGGCCAGCAAGGACCCCCCTTTATTTAGGGTTGGGTAGGAAGCCACTGTCAGTTGCAGCCTGGCACCATGAACTTGCTGCATCGAGGGTCCTTCCAGGAGCAGGGACAAAGGCAGGAGTCCAGGCTGGCTCCTCTGCTTTTTAGGGCAAAACCCAGAGGTATGACCCAACTGGCCACATTGCCACCTCCCTTAGAAGACAAAGCCACCATCATCTCAGTTTTACTTAGGGCTGTATTGTGGAGGAGATGGATTCAGAGGAGACCCAGGTGTTTAGGGGAAGACATGACCAAAAACATCACCTCTCCATTCCTCTTGCCCCAAGCTTGTCCCACTTCCCACTCTTGGTGTGGGTTTTCTCCCCTCTGTGTTACGCTATTCCACTATTTACAGGCTGCTGTGCCAGGTTCCCAGCCATGGGGATGTTGTGCCAGAGTGGTGGTGGTGGTGATGGGGTGTCTAAATTCCAGCTTTTCATTAGATACACCGCTCGCCAAGCTGCGAAGGGATGGCTACACCAGGTCCAGCTGGTTCATCCCAATGCCTGACACACACGGGTGCCCGGGCAGTGCCACCGTGCAGTGCCAGAACCATCGCAAGGATTCCAAACTGGTTTCAGACATGCAGGGGGAAAAAAAACTACCTTGGAGAATGCAGTGGTATCCCAACATCCAGCATCTCCTTCCCCACCCAGGCACATAATAAAAAGAGGGGGGAAAAAAAATTTAAAAGTCACAGGGTTCACTATCCCCTCTTTTTTCTCCATGCCCCACCACTCCTCTTCAGACGGATGCAGGCAGCTCTGCCTCCTGTAGAGACTGGGACCAGCATCGCCCAAACTAAAGCCGAACGGAGAGGGAGGAGGCGGGCAGCGTGTTTTAGGAAGCGGCACATGGAACTCTCCTTTCTTGCAGCAGGGAGGCACTGCCAGGACCCGGCTTTGCTGCCAAAGAGATTAAGAGGGTTGAAAAAGGGATTGAGGATTAATCTGAACAAGACTATTTAGACTGATAATAGCTGAGGTTTAATAAACCCAACAAAGCAAGTAGGAGTTTTAAGAGAGACTTTCGAAACACCCCGCTCTGTTGTTTTACAGCTTAAACCACCTAAAAGAGGGAATAGGGATTTTGTTATTTTTTTCCCCCCATGGGCTGTTCTTCTTGTAGCTGCCTGCACAAATTACCCATGGAAAAATGAAAAAAAGGGGAATATCGGAGAGAGGAGAGCAAGCAAGATCCGCCTCTGGATCTTGGCCAGGAGAACATCTGCTGCCTTTGTGGCGTCACCGAGCAAAGTGGCCTCGGGATCAGCATTTGGGAGGATGCGCAGTGTCCAAAGCAGAAGTGTCACGGGGAAAGAAAGGGCAGAGATGTGCCAGGACGAGCTGAGGGAAGGAACAGCAATGGGAGACCACAGGCAGGCGGGACTGCCAGCTGCGGGTCGGGTTGACAGTGCTGCCAGATCTGTCCAGATCTGGATGAAAAATCACCAAGGAGTGATGGTTTTTCAGTCAAAAAAGTGTGAGAAGGGGGAAGAGAATTATTATTTTTTTTTAATGCCCAAACATTTCTTTTTGACATTTTCAAAATGCAATTTGTAAACTTTTCCAAAAGGCATCTTGCATTTTAAGTTTGAGGAAAAGAAAAAAACATCCCCAAGGGGGAAAAGAAGAGTGGAAAAAAATACCCAAAGAAATGCAACTAAAACATTTCCTGCCATGTCAATCAGGTATTACCCATTGACCCACTTTTCCTTTTACCTGGGAAATTTTTCCTCCTCTTCATATTGGTGCCAAAAATCACACCTATTTCCTACGTCCTTTTTGGTTCTCCTTGATTTGGGTTTCCCCCTCCACATTTCCAACCCAGTCCCCCAGACTTCCCCATCCCTGAGTCACATTTTTTCCAGCTGCACAACGAGACGACGACGGGACAGGCGGTGACCGTTGAGCTCTTCCTCACCTTCCAGCTGGTCCTGTGCATCTTCGCTTCTACTGACGAACGCCGGGAGGACAACCTGGGCTCTCCTGCCCTGTCCATCGGCCTTTCTGTTGCCGTGGGACATCTCCTTGGGGTGCGTAGAACGGGCTAAAACACAGCGCTTGTTAGGTTGTCTTTGCCTTTGTGCCCAAAGCCTGCTTGGCCGTGTGCTCCAGGGTGGACGGGGCATTTTTAACTCACGTGGTGCCCATGGATTTCCAGCAGATAGAGGAGAAAAATCCCACCAAAGCCATAGTAGAGCCATGGCCTGAGTTTGGCTTTTATTGGGCATGAAAAAAACTTAACCTGCCGGGCTCCGTTGCTCCTGGAGACCCACAGGGAGCTGCCGGTGATCAGTAGAGTCTTCTGTCCTGGAGTGAATGTGTAAGCAACTGAAGCAGTCAAGACCATGATAAGACTGGGATGGGCACCCAGGGAAATCCCTCCCGGGTGACAGACCAAAGCAGCCCCTGACCCTCCCAGCCTCCCTGTGCACACATGAAAACAGCGATGTTCGCACCGCATCTTCCATCCTTAACGACCTGCAAGCCCATGTGTCTACGGGACTATTATTCTCCCATCCTCAGTGGCAAGTAGTAGTGATTTGCTCCAGGAACAGGCACAGCAGGAGCTTGTCCCCGCAGTCCCGGTCACGTCACCCAGCCTGCAGCTGAGCTGCACCGTGCACAGGACACATGTGCTCGTGCAGAAGATGTGCCAATACAGACAACTCATCCATGTTGACTCAGGTGCTGGAAGCTGTTAGTATGGAACAGGCGTGCTGGAGGGTGAAACAGCAGCTCAGTGAATGAATCATGCTAATAACATACCACGATTTTTTAAAATGTGCTAAAAGGGCTTAATGCTAACAATGTGTGGTGTTTCTCGGCAGATCCGTTACACGGGCTGCTCCATGAATCCAGCCAGATCTTTCGCCCCTGCTGTGATAGTCGGTGACTTCAGTGACCACTGGGTAAGAAGTCAGGTCTATGTGGTGTTTTGGTGGGATGAGCCCCCCAAATTACCAGTATTCCTAGAAACCCGCGGAGCCAGCCAGATTCCTGGCATTTCCATGCCACCTCCCAGCTGGAGGAGAGATGTAGAGATTAGCAAAAAGAGGTGGGGCTGCTGGGTGCTTAATTGGCTTATCTAAGCAGGGTGCGTTGCAACAGGAAAAGGGTGTGTGATTTGTTGACCGTGACCAATGGAGCGTGGAGCTCTTCTTGCCCGTCCTGGGAATCTTTGCTGGTTCCAGTTGGATCTGGGCACACAATTTCCAACAGCTCCTTTGGGCACACCCACAGGCATTTCCATCTGCAAAGAGAACAGTTGGAGCCAGAGCTGTGGTGGTTCAGGCTGACGTGCTCAGAGGAGTCCAGCCCAAGCTGGTAGCCTCCTCCTCTCTATAGTGATGTGTAAATGGGTAGGAAGACACTTCTCCAGAGGAACCCAAATCATTAAGCGTGCTCATGGTGGGCCTATCATTAGTGAAGATCACACAGCTCTCAAAAGAGGAGGAAAGACAGAAGAGGTTGGTTACGTATATTCAGGCACAACAGCAATGGATGAGTTGAGGTCAACAGCAACGGCCAAGGCAGAGCTGGTTTCTGCATTTTGCTCCCAATGCACGCAGGGTAGGAAGGAACATAAGCCCCCTGCGACGTTCTTCAGAGACCCTGGTTCCTCTGCATCCTCCAAACTCAGGCTGGTTTTTGCTCACCCGATCCTTCTCTTTCCCTTTTCCCCAGGTCTTCTGGGTGGGTCCCCTGGTTGGGGCAGCAGCAGCCTCCATCATCTACAATTACATCCTCTTCCCACAAGCCAAAACCTTCTCAGAGAGACTCGCCATCTTCAAAGGCTTCGAGCCAGAGGAGGACTGGGCAGAGCGTGAGGTCCGGCGGCGGCAGTCGGTGGAGCTTCACTCTCCACAGACCCTGCCGAGGGGGATGTCTGAGAAGGTGTAGCCAAACCTCCTCCTGGGCCAAGAGAGGAGCTGGCGAAAACTCTGGCATCCGTTTTAGAGACGGTGCTTGCTCAGATGAGAGTTCACCTCTCCCCTCTCTCCCTTCATTTTTGCCAAAGGACTAATGTTGACTCATCTCCTGGGGAGATGCACTGTGATGGCCCAACCCACCTTCTGTCACCCAGCTCTCCCCGGGGCCGGTGGTTTTCTGATACTGGGGGAAAATGTCATTAAATCAAAACCACCAGTGTAGCAACAGGAACAAGGACACTGGGATCCTACCCCAGGCTGGCTCCTTCCATGTCCCCTTTGCAGAAGTTAGCACTCGGTGGAGTTTGTTGCCCTTCACGAAGAGCTCCGAGGCGCTGCCGAGAGTTGTTATTACAGCCATTTGCTGGGTGTGGAGGTTGCCACCCGATGCCTCATTGCTGTTGAACTCCACTCACCTGTCTCCCATTTCTTCTCACTGCTCGGCTGTTTGCACACAGGAGCGCTCGCTCCCCGCCACAAGTATCTTACAAACTGGAAGTTTTGCTGCTGCCATTTACAACCACCCATGGGATGCAGACGTCTTTCGCTCACGTGGAGGCTTTGCTGAGAAGACGGGACTGGAAGCACAGCCTTGAGTCCCTTCTGACCCCATTGGGGAGCTCTTGCAACTGCTCTCTCCTGTGACAATGAGAAACCTCCTGATTTTCATCTCAAATTCATCCACAGCTCATTTGTTCTTGGACCAGTGTTGTCCTTTAGCTTCGATGCTTCACCTCTCCCTGGTTTTTGCTTTTGTTCCTCTGTTCCTGTTCCGCTCTGATTCATAGATGAGTAACACAAAGCGTTTCAGGTGTGATCTTCTCCATCACTTGCTTCCTACAGCCCGGACCTTTTTCATGGCTGCATCACACCAAAGCCTCCTAACCATCCCAGCGCTTTCTTCTGCTACGTCAGGACCTGGTTATGGTCCCCAGCTTAGTCAAAGAATTTGGGTTAGTCTTTGGGATGCAGCTTTGCTCTTTCAACCACTAATTTAATCCTGTTTCTGTTACTTAGCCTAAAAGTCATACATTTCTGGCATGACATCCTTGCGCTTTTTTCCGGTGGTGATGTCTCCCCAGCATTGCACCGTCACAAAATGTCCTCACCACATCCAGGCTTTTTCTGCTAAGGCTGTTAATGGAAATATTCCGTAAGATTGGACGCAGTTCCAAATCATAAGGAACATCGCTGATCATTTTCCTCCCTCTGACTGTTTTGACATGAACTACCACCAAATGACGCTCTTCTTTTCCTCTTTATCCACTGTGCTCTGCTTGTACCAGTCTCCTCCTCCTTTTGAATTCTTAATTTCCTCTCTTCCTCACTCAGCTCTTCCTCAAACACGCGCTAATAGCTATTGCTGGAGAGAAAAGGAGTAAAAACAGCTTTGATCTGACCCAGACAAGGTGTTATCATGGTCTTCATTTCGCCCTACCGAGTGAGGCTGAGAGCACAGGAGCTCATTTGCTGTCCCTGACACCATGCTGCGAAACAAGGGGAGAAATGCTACCACAGATACCGAGCTTGATTTATTGCAGCCAAGGGTCCGTGTTACTCTACTAGTTGATTAATGCAAATATCCCCAGAAGGCGGCTATTGAAGTGCAGCGGTTTTAGCACTGGTTTAACCCATCCTCTGCCACAACGAAAAATATTGATTCTGGTCCTCCGCTTTGTTCCTTCAAAGGAGCGTTTGAATATTATTTCAGAAAAGGCTTTTCAAAAATCTGCCTGTCCTCGGCAATGGGGATTAAAATCGTGTTTCAAATCAATCAGAGTGTAAAACTGTATTTAAATCACCAAATACTCAGTTTTAAATTAGCTTGCATTTTTGTAATTTTCAAAGGAAAACAAATCCAGGTATGTCAGGAAAACCCAAAGAAGCTTACCCAGAAGTTATCCTGTCAATGATCTGCTGCATAAAATGCCATTACAGCTGAATCGTTGGGGTTTTTTTGGCCAATGTTCAAGTTAATTACATGCCTCTTCCCCTTCAGATCTAAGCATTTAATTTATTATTTATCCCAACAATGTTTAAGACTCACGTAAACTGCACAGGGCCCCAAAATAAGTTTTGATGTCTGGTAATTGCTGTACTCTTTCAAATAAAGTGCTTTCATTTCACTTCTGACCACTGAATTAGTATATCTAAATCAAATAATGAGACATTTATGGTCATATAACATACATACATTCATATAAATTAACCTCCCAGACCCTAAATCCCACAGCTACCAGTGCAGCACAGCCCTGTCCGTCTTCAGGTGCAGCTGCCTCGTGCCAACAACCTCTTGATGTGCAAAAGTGACATTAAAAGAACACCCCCCCGTCTCCAAAAGAGGGACCTGCAAAATAAAGACCATCCCCGCTTCAGCGTCCCTTGGTGCTCTGATTTCTGACCGCGGCCGGGTTCTGCCCTCGACATACCAGCGTTGACACCAAGCCATCTCACTAAACCAGATTTTCGGATGGCTCAAGCAGCCAAAGTCCTCTCGGGTCAATCTAACGCAAATTCACCTTCTCTCTGGAGTTGCGTCATTGCCTTCAATGACACTTCCAAAACTTGCATCGTCAGGAAACCAAGCCAGTCATTCCAGATTTACACCAGCGCAACTCGAATTAGAGGGCAGGATCAGCAACCCAGAGATCAGAGCTGCCACAGACCAACCTAAAACCTCACTAAATTGATAACACTTTGTATATTAGACCTCAGCAGGAATGCTTTGAGCCAGGATTTGAAACCAGCCAGCCATGCCTACCCATGAGCTCATGACTTTCCACAATAAAGATGTGCAATGTTTATTGCACCATACATTAAGCTTTATGGGGTTCATCATGGACCTGGGATAAATAGTACAATCATGAAATCAAAATGAAGATCACTGTACAATGTGTCTCAGGTCACATATTACTTCTTACGTCCTGCCATCACTTGAGACCAAAAGGCTTTCCTTCACCTCCTGTTGTCCCACCTCTGAGTTCTGGAGGTCCTCACCATGACCAGGTTGGGGGTGGTCGTTCTGCAAAGCCCTACAGGATCCTTGGGGTGCTGTGAAAATTCAAGAGCATTTTGGACATGTCCTGATCCCTTTCCTTAACTTTGCTGCTTCGCTGCCATATTCAGCTCATCCCATTGCTTCAAGATACCAATTAAATGCCATAATACTGTACGTCTTCAGCAGAAATATGTGATTTCACAGAAAAGCCATTTGGACCACTGGGTTGTCACCCAGGGCACAGTCACATGGTTCCCTAAGAGGATTCCCCCAGACACCTCTGATAAGCTCCTCATCCCACCGGGTCTCCAGGGGTCCAAGACTACACAGCCCAAATGCTGCTGTGTCTCAAGACCTGGAGATCTGGAGAGGCTGCTGGGACCAGCATCCTGGGAGGTGCTCCACAGCGCGGCGGCAAATCAAGGCACCACGATGTTTCCCAACACAGCGACCCTACCCGGGGGAGGAAGGACAGATGCAAAAGGTGATAGAAATGTGCAAAACATTGTTTTGACAAATATCATTGTATTTTCAAGCGGAGGAAATCTCCCCATCTGTACATTCCTGTGCCTTCAACATCAGCTGTTTGCCATCAGCCTCATGAACTGCATCCTGATGCCTTTTACAGGCGTCTTGTAGTGAGTAGCGAGACGTTCCCTTGTTTCAGCATTTCATGTCCATGAAGGAGGGTTGCAACGCTTGCCTACTGATTTTTTACCTTGTGTGGAGGTGGGTGAGAGCAATCTGGAAGCATCCAAATCTCTGCTCTGGATAAAGCTGAGGTAGCCTGGCCTGAGAGCGCAGACCTCGAACCCAGCGCCTGAATTGTTTCTTCACCACAGGGCTGGAAACGGGGAAGGCGCAGTACCTCATCTGGGAGAAAACGGGAAGAAAATCAACCTGGCTTGAAGAACACCAAACCCACCGGTACCTTGGAAAATGTGATGCAGGGCGAAGCACTTCACTCCCATAGAGAAAGTGAAAGAGCACAGCCCAGCTTCAAACCTCGGAGATCAGAGCTGAGTTTTCTGCTCTGAATTTCTTGGCCTGACCTCATACAAATCCACCAGATCCTGATCTTCAAGGCCATGTGAGCACTCAGCTCCCATCTGGCACCTGCCTTGCAATGGCATGACCTACCTAGGATGCAGGCACATCATTACTTTTATGGATCTATTTATATATGTAGAAATATTTCCCAAGCATGTTATCCTTGAGGGGAGGCGTCAGGAGGCCAGATCCATCCAGGAGAGCAAGAGGAGGAGGTATGGCCAGGTATGGCCTGGGAGAGGACCACAGACCTTCTCAGAAGGTGGCCGGTGCTCCACTGGGGAAGGCAAACACCCAGCTCGTTCCTTTATCTTCAAGGCTTTCAGCGAGTCCCATTTCACAAGGCTCTGCCAAAGGGTCTGGGTGCAAGACCAGAGGATCTGCTTCAATTTTCTGTCTGATTTTCCAGGAATACAAACAACCTAAAGAAAAATCACACACTTCTCCAGAGGCCACTCAGTGCAAGTGTCTTTAGCTCTGGGTCTGATGCAACAATGGATGCTATCGCCACGAGTCTCTTTAAATCTTTATCAATATATACTATCTACATCTTTAATTTGAGAAATTTCTTGATGCATTTGCACTGGGTCTCAGAGGCAGAATGGGGTGAAAAACTGATTTTCCAGTTCACCAAGGTAACCGGCTTTCCGCATGTTGTCACCAATATTTTGCTTCACAAAGTCTTAGGCCCTTGGACCCAGGTGATTATGCAAGAATTTGAGCTTTTAAGAGCTTCCAGATTCCTCTCTGTTATGTTATTTATGGCGTTTATAGGTGCTTTGGAGTCTGGTTGAGCTTTCAATTCCCCTCTGCCTTGATGCAACTCAACCACCTCCACCCCAGGGCTGGCCCCAGCTCTCCAGCCAGCTCCGTGCCTTCCCAGCAGACGCACAGCGGGGTGGCATTGCCAAGGCGAAGAGGGGACACGGCTCTCCCGGCGGCAGCTCCCTCCCCGCATCACTGCAGTGTTTATTCCCACATGTACTCTTTGCACTCTTGAAAGGAGACTGCATGGGCAAAGACGACGTTTCCACAGCAAACACATTTCAAGAGGAAAAACACCACTGCCCCAAACACAGCGCCGTCTGAATCCTGAGGACACCGATAAACGGCTGCTGACCCATAAGAATTCAAAGTATTTATCTAGATGAGCAGAAAAGCAGCCTCTTAATGTCGCTGATGCAGGTGGCTTTGCTGGAGAGGGCTAGACCTGAAAATCAGGACGCCAGGCTTTCAAGCCCAGCTTTCCCACTCTGTGATCTCCTACAGGTCTTTTTTTTATAACCGGCCCTTTGCTTTCCCTGCTACACATTATTATCCCCATGCGAGGATTTAATGACGATTTCAATGCGAATTAATTATTCAGGATGCTGGCATTCCCCTTGCAGACCAGCCCCAGAGCGTTTACCTCCGTTTGTACGCCTTAGAGACTGTCAAGTAATTTCCAAGCAAAGAGCAGAGCAATGCTGTAATTAGGCATTAACACTATTCATCATTTAAACAGCATTATCCCTGTTTACAGACTCACGGGTTACAAGGTCACTGTGACCACCCAGCTCAGCGCAGCAGCCACCGAGGGCTGGAGGACATCTTCAGGACTGGCTTCTCCAGCCAAAGCAGTGGGACAGCAGAGAGGGACGTGGAGACACCCCCAAAGTCAGGGGGTTTTTTTGCTCCAAAGCTGGGTCAGGCTGCCTGGGAAGCAAAAGCCTCGTTGCTCCAGGGCAGGAGAAGATGGAAACACCATCAACCTCAGGCCAGCAGAGGAATCCCTCGCCCCTGAAGAGAGCGCGGAGAGGTGGGGTAGGTACGAGAAACCCTTGAAAACCACATCCTGTACGGAGACATCACGTTGCACTAGAAAGTGCAACTGCGCTAATCCCACCACTTTCCCTGCCACCACAGCAAGAAGCAGCCCCAGGAACTGAGGATGAGGGGGGCGAGGTTTGCTACTTCTTGCTTTAGTTTTAATTCCCAGTACATTTTTGGTTTGGTTGTTTTTTTTTCCTTTTTTCCTTGCTGCAAACTCCCAAAGCTGAGCCAGCAAGAAACGCCCTTTCTCTTAAAAACAAACTAAACCAAACTTTCTCCTCTGGCCACCTAATCCCAACTAATCCCAGATTCCAGCGGAAGGAGTTGTCTCCTGTTACTATTATTATTTGTGCTTCTATTATTGTGCCAGTTTTGATGAAGGTACAAAGCNTACCATCTGCCAGGCTTTGAGGTCCAACGCGGAGCTGAAGTCCTCAGAAACCTGGGCTGCCATGGAAGTGACAAATTAATAGCCGCCCCGTGCGGGCTCAGAAAATGAAACCAGCAAACTGGGGACGACAGGGACTGACACACGTATTCAGTTAATAACACACGCCTCCGTGGGTGAGGCAGAGCCTCGGGAAGGCCCCGGGCCAGGATGAGGCGCCAGCTGCCTTCCTCCCACCTGGGCATCCTTCACCCTAACCCAGCGGTGGGCTCGGGTCCCTCTCCCCCTCCAGCACATCGTCCCCAAGCCGTGTGGCCCCGCAGTTGAGTGGTAGACGTGGGTGGGTTTTGGTTGTCTCGTTTGCCTGCCGACAGCAGCGAGGAGGAGGAAGAGGAGGAGGAAGAGGAGGAGGGCTGAACCTGTCCTCCTTGCAGAAAGCCTCCTCATCTGCTTTCCTCCAAAAGCCTAGGGCTGAAACAAGGCGCGGGTGATCCCACCACGTAGGTGTCCGTCTGTCAGCAGGCACCAGCGCAACACCTGCTCAACATCTTGCCCAATGCAATTTCATTTGACACATCAAAGGCATTTTCAGTTCATACGGGATCCTTGGAGGACATGTGGCCAGGGAGAGGAACAGGAGCCGTCCCAACGCCTGCCCGACATGTTTAGCCCACAGAGGAGCCAGGCAGGAATGCCCCGGAGAGGAAAGTCTAGCAAACAGCCTTGGGAAAATAGGTTTTGCATGGCATGTTGTTAGAGAAACATCTCGTTTCTCTCCGGAAGTTTTCCCCATCATTTCTGACCCAATTTGATCATATCTCCTAGTCCGCCAGAGGATTTTGCTAGGAGGTTGTTACCCGCAGCCAGGAATCCAGGAGAGCATCTTTTGGCTCATCGCTGCTTTTTAGCTAAAGCGAGGCGTGTGGCGGAGGAGCTGCCAGCAAAACACGGCCACCTCGGAGGGAGATCTGTGGCGGGCACCTTACAAAAAGGTTTGGAGGATGGGAACAAGGCGCGTTTTATCCAGCTGGAGCCACAGGCAGGGCTGAAGGGAAATGGCAAGCAATTACTCCAGCTGGAGTCTGTCCAGGGTGTCTTGAAATACCAGCTTGCAAAACTTTCACCAAAACATGCCAGCGGACCGGGTGTTTCTAGGATAACAGATCTGGTCTTTAACTCTGCAATCTTCCCCAGGATCAGCAGAACCAGGAGAAAACCATTATCAGGAATTAATTCTGTAATGGATCCTCCATCCCTCGAGACTCTCCAGGTCTGTTTGCTGAGCTCAGGACTTTGGGTACAGCTGGAGGAGAAAGGCTCATTTATTTTCACCTCTGGAGGAAGAAGTCCCCTCTTCTTGCTCTGAAGAGGAATCCCTCCCGGCTGTTGACCCCACAGAACACGTGCAGATCTGACTGCACCCACCAGAAGGCAGCAGTGAATGCAACTTTTTAAATTTAAAGAGGGATTGAAATGATTTTGCCAATCTCTTGCATGTAGAGCTTTGCTCACTGCGTGCTGGAGTGCGACTGCTTCTGCTGAGGCAGCCGAAGTAACCCCAACCCGGGCTCGCTGCGTTAGGCATGGAGAGATGGCATCACTTGAGAAAGGCAAGATGCAATCAACCAAGCAAGGAGAGATCTGGCACCCAAACCCATTCGAAAAAAAAAAAAAAGAATTAATCCTGGCACAAGGCTGCAAGGACTACAAGGGAACCAAGAACTCGTTGTTTAGTGTCACCAGAGCCTTTTTCTGCCCCAAAACCTCAGTCCCTGACAGCTCCGTGTTGCCCAGTGCGGAAAGCCTCCCCCCTCTGCCCCCTGCCAGCCAAGGATTTGCAGCTGGACAGATTTAGGATGGAAGGCAGTGCCACAGGAACATGAAAGGAGATGTGCAAACATGGCCCGTGTCCATGCAAAGCCTGTGGCTTTATGCTTGGCATTCCCAAGAGCAAAATCATTGACCTCATTGAGTAATAGCTTGAAAGGTGAGAAAAGAAAAGAAAAGAAAAGAAAAGAAAAGAAAAGAAAAGAAAAGAAAAGAAAAGAAAAGAAAAGAAAAGAAAAGAAAAGAAAAGAAAAGAAAAGAAAAGAAAAGAAAAGAAAAGAAAAGAAAAGAAAAGAAAAGAAAAGAAAAGAAAAGAAAAGAAAAGAAAAAAAAAAAAAAGAAAAGAAAAGAAAAAAGAGCCAAAGACGACAGGGGTATGATACACCCTCCCTGGCCACAGGCACCGAGCACCTCCCGACCACCAACCCACACGCTGGTGAAACCCATACCCGGTGCTCTGTACAGAGCAGCAAAGCAGAAAGGCAGCAGAGAGGTCCCCGGGCAGGGTCTGCAGCGATGAGCCCTCCTTATCCGAGCCACGCCATCCCACCCAGCCTCCATCCAGGTGCCTCGAAGAAGCCCCAGCTTGCCTACAGCTCCTCGGCCAGGCAAAGCGTCCCCCAAACCATGCCCTGCTCCCAGGACCACTGCAAACCACTTGGTTCCTGGAGTGGAGCTGTCTTGACAGCCTGGGAGCCACTCCAGGTCCTTAACTTTGCTTTACATTTTGACATCCCGTGTCAAATCGAATGCACGGGGACCCTGCCCCGGGAGAGCTCCTCCAGCAACAAGACTTTTCAAACAGAAATACTCTCCTCTCCAGTCTGCAAGGACAACAGAGGAAGGGAATATTAACTACACCTCTGCTAACGAAACATCCAGCACCTGGCGAGAGGTAGTAAAAGGGAAAATCAGAGGAGGGAGCACAGCATCGTTATGCAACCGCGTTATCTAACGACCACAGAGACACCCTATAGGGGCTCTTTGTTTGCAGAGGGAAGGAGAAATAAATGCCACCAATATCTGAGTCACTGGTTCACCAAGAGGCTCCGAAGTTATTTTCAGATGGAAACTTTTCCAGTTTCACATGATAATTTGGGAGGGCTGGCTAATTCCCTGGCTCCACCCACCGCCTTGTAACACAGCTCCCTGCTGCTCTTGCATATATAGATAGGTATGGCCCTACAACTGGGTGCAGACAGAAGAGCCTGGAGACAGAGGAAACCTCAACTTTCTTCCTTCCTAGCTGCCCTCCACCCGCTCCCACCATGAAGAAGGAAATATTAACCCTGGCCTTCGCTCGATCCGTCTTTGTCGAGTTCATTTCCACGCTCATCTTCGTCTTCATCGGCCTCGGCTCAGCCCTGAAGTGGCCGTCCGCCCTCCCCAGCATTCTTCAGATCTCACTGGCATTCGGACTGGCCATCGGTACATTGGTGCAGGCGTTTGGCCACATCAGCGGTGCCCACATCAACCCGGCGGTGACCATCGCCTTCTTTGTCGGGAACCAGATTTCCTTCCTCCGGATGCTCTTCTACGTGATCGCCCAACTGGTCGGGGCAATCGCTGGGGCTGGTATCCTCTACGGCGTGACACCCGTCAATACCCGTGGCAACTTGGCCATCAACGCGGTAAGTCTCCCTACCTGGAGATAGTTCAACATGCTGTGCAGGCTTTCCTTTCCTTCTGAGTGAGGAGCTGGTACCGGCGCCAGGCTGGAAAGCCAAATCCGTAAGGTTGGTTGGTCTCGGCACATTGTCCTGCATGCACAGGAATGGGATAGAAGCAAACACCGGCGTAGCCAGCAGAGTATTGACATGACAGCTTTATTGTGTGGGGTAATGAATGGCATAGTTTTTTCCTCCTTAATAAGCGCTTCCTTTATCCTAAGGGCCTGAGTGAGTCACCCACACCATAGGGATGTTCTTGACTGCAGCCTCTCCACCTGGAGATTAGCGCTGGGATAGGAGCTGCGCCAGGACAGAGAGGGGAGGGCAGGGAGCAGAGACCAGTCAAACCAGTATGGGCAGGGGGAGCAGAAGCCCACTGTAACCAGTGCACTGGGGGAGCTGGGAAACTGAGGTGGATGGAGAGAGGTGGTGGAGAAGAGCTGAAGAAGGAGCAAGGCGTGGGAGGGTGCGGAGAGGCTGCAAGTAGCAGGGGCTGCTCTTGGAGGAGGAGGGGAGACAGTGAGACCCTCTGAGATAAGCAGGGATGAGGAGCACGTCTCAAACCCTTGGGGCAGTGCCGGGAAACCACCTGAAATGGGAGCGGTGGAGCTACCGCTCCAGCCAGGGCCAGGTCTGGACCCCCCGGAGCAGCACTGACATATTGTAGAGGGATCGGTCACTAGGATGAGGTGCTGCAATGCATCTTATTCCCACACACTCACCATCCCAAACCAGTCAGCTTTAGCTAAAAAGCAAGCTGCGATGGCTTGAGTTGCTTTGCCCTTCCCATGCCCAGTGGGGTCGGGTCCATCTGACAGCACCCAGTGGTTGGTGCAGAGGCACTGGGACAACAACAGCCCATCTTACCCCCACGATCGCACCCCAAGCTTCATCCCGACCCTCACCCTTCATCCTGTGCCCCTCCATGGTGGCTGCCGGCTGCTCCTCAGCCTCCTGGGGAGGTGCTCCACAAAGCAGAAGGGAGAAGAGTCAGGATACGACAGCTTGCAAGGATCAAAGGGGAAAGAAATGCAGGGAAAAAAAAAGGAACAAATAGGTGTGGGATTTGGTGGGAAAGCGCTGAGTGTTGCAGAGACAAGCAAGGGGAGATGAGGAGAGCTCCCGGGAAGGGTGGGGCTTGGGGGAGAGACAGATTTTTGGAGCATTAAACAGAAAGAAAGATCATTTCTTCCCTTTCAGGTAAAGGAGCCATGAGCCCGAGCAGTGGTCAGCACAGCACCTTGTGCCCCAGGGCTGGGCAGGGGACCTAGCGTCCCACGTGGCTTTGCTGACCCAAATCCACCAGCAAAGCACCTAAGAGCCCTCACAGTGGTGCCGAGCCCCAGGGATGGTTAATTATTGTCACTATCGATGGTTCACAGCTCAACAACAACACGACCCCGGGCCAGGCCCTCGTGGTGGAGATCATCCTCACCTTCCAGCTGGCTGCGTGCATCTTTGCATCCACGGACAACAGGAGGAACGGCAACGTGGGCTCGCCGGCACTGTCCATCGGCCTCTCCGTCGCCGTAGGCCACTTGGTGGGGGTGAGTGTCCAGGGAGGAGGACAGGGCAGAGGGTCCTGCTAGGATGGGGCTCCCCAAAATACTCTTGTGCAGTTGGTCCCAGAGGGAGCTGCATTGGGAGAGCCAACACGGGACATACTGAGGCTCCTCCACGATGATGGGGGGATCTGCACCTCTCTGCAAGAGAGGCAGCATCAGGGGCCATTTCGTTTCCCGCCTCTGAAGAGTTGCTCGTATCTCCTAAGCAATGTGGCGCGCCTTAACCTGGTCTCCTTTCCACACTGACAGATCTACTTCACCGGCTGCTCCATGAATCCAGCCCGGTCCTTTGGGCCCGCGGTCATCGTGAGGAAGTTCAGCCCAGCACATTGGGTGAGCATCGGCAGCACGCCAGGACCGGCTGGCCGAGAGGCTGCCATGGCCAGATGCTGAGGGGAGAGGGCAGCAATTGCCACAGGGACTACAGGTGTTTCAGAGCCCATCCCAGGCCTGGAAGGATAAAAGGGGGCTGGAGAACAAGGGAGGTTGTCCCCCACCTTGATGCATGGGGAACAGGTTATCCCCATGGCACAGAGCCAGCAAGGGGACAGGCATAAACCCCCCCATGCGATGGTGCACACTGAGCTAGGGCATCATCTGAGGTCAATAAAGCCCACAGAGAGGCCCAACTTAGCCTTTCCACTTGCCCAGCGCTGCCTGCAAGCTCAGACCCGGCCTCACAGAGCAGGCTTGGTGCCTCCTTTCCAGCACACCACATCTCTGCGCTCATAAAGAGCTCCACGTCTTCAGCAAGCAAAGGTTGAGGGGATTTCAGCCCAAGAAGTGTACTGGAACTGATATTTGCCTCTCTCCGTGGGCTAGGAGATGTGGAGCAGCGAGGGACGCTGGTGTGATGGTTGGACCTGGTGCACCAGCCTCCAAGCCCTGCTCTCACCTTCTCCCCTGTTGCTTTCTAGGTGTTCTGGGTTGGACCCATCCTTGGGGCTTGCTTGGCCGCTCTGCTGTACTTCTACATCCTCGTCCCCTACTGCATGAACATGTCGGATAGGGTTGCCATCATCAAGGGCACCTACGAGTCAGAGGAGGAGTGGGAAGAGCACAGAGAAGAAAGGAAGAAGTCCATGGAGCTGACCCCACCGTAGGAACAGTTGGGAAAAAACAAGCAAAAAGAGGGGAAGAAGCCCCACACATGGGCTCATGTGTGCACCAAAGCCGGACAATGAACACCTCCAGCTACAGTAGACTCTTAAGCAAAAGTCTTATAACTCAAAGACCATCTGTGACTAAGAAAGAAAGGAGTATTGCAGTGTCTGTGTATATAATCCCTCTACGTGAGTGCGAGCGCTAGAACCTCTCCTAGCTTAACTGCAGCCAGCTAAGCCCAGCGAAGGAGTCTCAGCCCAGGGCAGCCCCTCGGCTGCGGTTTTACACCCACTCGGCCACATCCCTGCCCTCCTAGGTGTGAGTTTTGCGTGACTTTCAGAGGCCTGAGACCACACGTTCTGGCACACGCAGGATTTCACCCCTGCGTCCGAGGGCCCAGGGGATGGAAACGCCGTGTAGATACCAGCAAAGAAGAATGACCGCTTCAGGCAGGTGGGTGCAGCAGAAATCCCCCGCTTTCTCCCCGCCACAGGGCCCACGCTGCTTATAGATGCTCTTTCATGCATTAGCTGGTGCGTCCTATTTATTCGTGGCTGCAGAAAGGATGTGATTTTTGGATTTTGTGTTGAGATCTTTGTAATATAGTATATTATTTATTGTGAATAAAGGAAATTAAAAAAAGTGAGAGGCACAGATCTGCTCAGGTGTCAGACTTTAGGAGCAAAAATGGGTGAAGCTGGATGCAGAGCATCCCAAAGAGCCAGGGCAAGAGCAAGTGCTTGGACCCCAGATCCCAGGGCAGCTGGCACCACGTGCGGATGGTTGGGGAGGTGATAGCCATTAGTCCCGAGAAAGAGGCACTAGTGTTGGAGTGGGGTGAGAGCAGGAGGTGCCTCACGACAGGGTGCCAGGTCCAGGGCAGTCTGAAGACCGTCTCCAAGGGTGGCACGAGCTGGGAGGAGCCAGCGGCAATCCTTCACACACTTCGCCGGTTTGACTCAGGCACGGCTTTCTGCCATACCAGTTCTCCCAGACAGCTCCACGGGTGCCCTCAAAAACTGACCCACAACACTCCCCCAAACCCACACCTTCGCCCTGACCTTCCGCCGTAGCCCTGCTCTTCCAGTTCTGCCGCAACGCTCTGCCAAAAAGCGTCGCGCTCCTGACCTGGGCATGGGGACACCGTGTGCTGGCACCATCCCAGCCGTCCTTCCCCGCAGCTCCCTAAATCCGGCCCCGTGCAAAAGCTCTTCCATCACAGGCTCTCTTCTTGCCGCAAAGACGAGGTTTCTGCTGAGCACGGACCTCCAAGGGGGTGGGAGACGCTCGCCTGGGAGCTCCCTGATCCCCGATGCAGCTCGATCCCCATCAGACGGGTTACGCCTTCTTTGCACAGCAGCACCAGGGAGGATAAGCAGCATCACCTACATTTTAGCGTGCCTAAGCAGATCTGCAGCCCAGGCTGTGGCACCGCACGAGCCTGGGTAGCAGCAGTGCCTTGTCCCTCGTTTTCCTTTGCCCCTCCAGTTGTCAACAGAAGAGGCTGGTGACAAGCTGGAGGAAAAAAGGAGGTGGAAAAGCCCTTAGTTTGGGTCACACAGGTCAGCAGCAGAGCTAGAAAGCTAAAAACACAACCCTGCACCCTGCCTTAACCCTCCCACCTCACCCCTCCTCAGGGATGGGCAGAGATCGACGACCCTCCTGTGCCTCAGTTTCCCCTTCCATAAGGGAGAAGACTATTAAGCCTCTTCCTCATGGGGAAAGGGCAGCACGCTCACGTGGCACAGGAGATGCTCTGCAGCCGCCAGCCCCAGGGAAAAGTTAAAGCACCTCCAGATCCCAGAGACAGCCCCCTCGGAGCGACCCGCAGTGAAGCACGGGGCTGGGGCAGGTCAGCATCCCCCAAAGCAGCGTCCCCCAGTCTCCTTCCACTGCACCCCTAGACCCTGCAGATGCACCCAAAGGTGCATTCAGACACCACCACCACCCCACCCCCCCGAGCAGAGAATCCTGAGCATCCTCCTTGCTTTGCTGCTCTAATCCCATCCGCCCACTCAGAGAAGAGATCCAGGAGTCCTGGGGTGTCCCACACCCCATCCCATAGTGGGAATCGGGGGCCTCCACAGCACCCCGTGGGGGGTCCAGCCCACACCAGTACCACCAGCACGATCAACAACCAGGAGAAGAAACCCAGCCTGGGTGTGAGCCCTCCCTGAGAATGAATCAGAGGATCTCGTGGCAGCACAAAGAACATCCAGGGCCTGGCTCAAAAACAGGGGCAGGATGGTCCCAGGCAGGGCTGGGGTCAGCGGAAAGGGGGGGCATCGGCATTTCATCCCCTTCCCCGATGCACAGGCGGGGGCAGGCCCTAAACCACAGGGTAAATGCGGGTTGGAGCCCGGCGAGCACGCCGGTGAGGCCAGCAGCATCCTTACCTGGTGCAGAGGTCCGGGGCTCGGCATGAGCCCCAGTGCCCCTTCCCAGCCGGCTTCTCGCCCATCCACATTGCGTTTAATCCAGGCAGAGAAGTTGCATTTAATCACGACCAAACCCTGGCATCCAGCAAACGCGGTGACCTTGCCTTCGCCGGGACGGAGCCCAGGTCCGGGCTGGGAAACCCTGAGGTCCTCCTGCCTGTTCTCACCTGCCCAGAAACAGCAACGCTTCAAAAAAAAAAAAAAAAAAAAAAACAGAGAATTATTTTTAAACATTCAAGCTTCTTCATCCTCATTTTTAATGAGGCTGTTACCGCTGACCACAGCCTTTCAACACTCCCTCAGCAGAAATAGCCATTTCGCAGAAAAAAAAAATAATTACCTTTATTTCAGCAGACACAGCAAGGGCTGATCTAATCCCTGCGCGTTCAAACCAGATTTACCTGTAGCGCACAATAACGCAGTCACAGCTGCACCACGCTCGTTTTCCCAGCTTCTCCCCCAAAACAGGGCTTTCCATGCCAGAGAAGCGTCTCAGTCCACCCCCATCCCACACCCTCACACCTCCCTACGGCCGCACACATCCAGCCCAGCTTTGGTTAGAGAAGTGAACTATATTGATGCTTTGTATTACCAGCTTTTTTTTTTTTTTTTTTTTATTTTAGAGGTATATCACCAGCTGAAATTATTACAGCAAAGCACGTCAGCATACAATTCTTGGACATCTTTGCCGTAAATAAGCAGAGGGGAATGGATGCGGTTATTTCCTAAACATGCCTACGAGCAATTTCTTTGCACTAAGAGGATTTCACAGACTATTTCTCATTCCTGAGTATCTTTTCCAGTAGCAGTAATTACTGCACAGCTTTAAAAATGTCTTTTTTTTTTTCCTGGCATGGAGGAAAACCCCAACTATTTTCACATGTTGTAACAATCTAGAAACCTTTTTTCTTTTTACACATCAAAGGGCTTTCAGTCTATTTAAGGAAGGTCTTTAGCAGCTTTGTTTGCGCATCAGTTAATGTCCCTCAAACACAAGCTTGCTGGGCCATTGCGGAGACGGGGGAAGGAACCAGGTGCTTGAGGAGAAGCGAGACCCAGTGGCAATATCTCAATTAAACAAAGATTTTTCTGAATTTTCTCCGGCACCTCTTTGCTTCAGCCCCCTGCAAAGGGTGACACCCAGCTCCCTCCACCACTCTGCCCCAAGTGAGAAGCAATACCGCTCCACAATTTGGGAGCGCATCCGCTCTTACCCTGCTACCATCGCGGGCTATTTTGCAACCTTAAGTGCTTTGCCCAAAGCTGCGGTTTCTGACTTCACATGAAAAGCACGAGGTTGGGTTCACCTGGAGAACAAAGCAGAGCAATGCCCGGTCCTGCACATTGAAAACAGGATGAGAGATGAAAAAGAAACCCGGGCAAACCACAGAGGAGATGGGAAAGCGCCGCAGAGAGGTATTGCGACATGTCAGCTCTCCCCAGAATGCCCAAGCAACACAGGGCAGCAAAGCCCATCTCCAGGAGGATTTCCACCACTTTGCTGGAGAGCCCCAGGCATCCAGGGACCGACTCCGGAGCAACATGAGCCACAGAGAAGCCGACCCAGAGATGTCCTCCCTCCGCACGGAGCTCCACGCCGCACTGGGAGATGTGCGAGGCGTGCGAATAAAGACGTTTCAGTGCATCATCCAGGGCCGATGGGCAGAAGTGCTGCCGACGGGGGAGAAACCTCCGTGCAGCGACATGAGGCAGGCATGGGTGTTGGTGTTAGTCACGGTATAGGCTGTGCCAGCACCCACCTCCTCTTGAGCACAAGCACCGAGTCCTCCCCCTCCTACTCAGCCTCTGCCCAACCTGTAGTCGCTGTGGTACCAATTCATTGCGAGCCAAGAAACAGCTCACCTGGCCATTGAGGGCCAGCAGCCACCCTTCCTGTTGTCAATAGGCATCACCCTGGCCAGGTAATGCAGCCTCCGCCTGAAGATCAGCTGCCATAATTTGTATTTTGCTCACCGGCTCAGATCATGCATGATTTGGGGTTGAATGCACACTGGGTCAGGCTTTCGCAGCCACCGACAATGGCCACCAGTGCGGTGAGGTGTCAAACAGGAGTGTGAAGCCACCAGTGCCCTGCTTGGTCCTCGCTGGCTTCAGCATTGCTGCTGTGTGCATGGGCAGACCAAGGGAGATGCAGCACCATAATACATGGAAATCATAGAATGGTTTGGGTTGGAAGGGACCTTAAAGATCATCCAGTGCCACCCCTGCCCTGGGCAGGGACACCTCCCCCCAGCCCAGGGTGCTCCAAGCCCCGTCCAACCTGGCCTTGAACACCTCCAGGGATGGGGCAGCCACAGCTTCTCGGGGCCACCTGCGCCTCAAAGGCGAAAGGGGAAATTTCCCTCAAAGGGAAAAATTTCTCCCTAATATCTTATCTCAGTCTCCCTTCTTTCAGTGTAAAACCATTCCCCCTCATCCCATGGCTCCCCTCCCAGATCCAGATTCCCCCCCGCCCCCAGCTCTCCTGGAGGCCCTTTAGTCACTGGAAGGGGCTCTGGGGTCTCCCCAGAGCCTTCTCTTCTCCAGGATGAACACCCCCAACTCTCCCAGCCTGTCCTCCCAGCAGAGGGGCTCCAGCCCTCGCAGCGTTTCCGTGGCCTCCTCTGGCCCAACTCAAACAGCTCTGTGTCCTTCTGCTCTTGGGGCCCCCAGAAACAGGAAGAGATGAGTGTTGACCCCACAAAACCATGCAATTAAAGAGAAGAAGGGCAGAAGATGTCCAGAGACCAGTCAGGGCCAGAATACATCTGCATGGTGTCTCCATTCCCACCTCAACACCCTCCTACAGCCCCCAAAATGCCTCTTAAAGCTCAGAACTAGAAGTCATTAGCAAGTGCCCCAAGGCGGGGGACCAGAAGAGGGCAGGGGTCAACCTGCCCTGGCACCAGGCATAGATGCTCTGGAGCAGCACCCATGGAAGAACGATGGGTGCCTGCTGCTGGGATGCTCCATGGTGAATGGACACAGGACCGGGAGATCCCGCAGCCAGAGCTAGTCCACCTGAGGGAAACCCCTCTGCTCTTGCTTCCACCCACCTTTCCCCAAAGAACCACCACATCACCCATGTGAAAACAAGATTCGCTCCCTCCCCAGCACGTGGGGACCGCAGGCTCAGCGCCGGCTGGATCGGGGCTCCCTTTCTGCTGCCAAGTTTCCTCTTGCTCAAGCTTTTGGCCTTCGCTTTCCAGGATACAGCCCGCCGCTGCCCGTTTGTTCTTAATCTCCCTCCTGCAAACAAGCAAAGTCCAACAGCGGTTCGTATAATGGGTCCTTGTGCTGCTGGGTGGTGACATCAATAAAAAAAAGGGTAATAAATAAAGAAGGGAAAATAAAATAAAACAAAAAAAAAGCAACCCCGCAGCCCTGAGGTCTGCCTGACAAAGGTGCTTTGTTGGGAAAGGTCAGCTCCGGAACCGGGAGGGTTTCCCAGGCACAGCCGCCGAGAGCAAGGAGGATGCGGGGATTTAGCGAGCACGGAGGGGATTAAACGCAGCTTTGTTAAACCACAGCCCAGTGGAGGCCTCTGAACTGTCCGAGCTCCCACCCAGGGGGGATGCACGCTCAGGATTTGGGCTGATTTACTTCAAAACAAGAGGTCTCCAAGCTCATCGCCTCCAACCAGCACCAGGATGCACAGGAGCGAGGGAGGAGGCGTCCTTCGGGACCCTTCCCACGCAGCAAAACTGCAGGGCAGGAGATCGGGGAACCAGTTCAGCTCAGTGGCAACCCCTAAAAAAAATAACCACTAGCCAGCAAAATAAAACAAATCCTCTGGCATGTGTCCTCCAGGATACAGGCCCTTCTCTGCCGGCTTGACATTAATCCTGGTTGGCAAGAGAGCAAGAGCTCTTTTGCCCACAAGCAAGGTGCAGCTGCAGGTTGATATAATGCCCTCTTGTGCAGCCTGGAAAAAAAAAAAAAAAAAAAAAAGGANCAAGCTTAAAATGTCCTACACAATTTGCCTTTTTTTTTTTAAAAAAAAAGCCACAAATAAAGGAAAATCAATTCTCCTTCCCCAACGATTCTTTCAACTTTTAAAAGTTGGGATTTTCCCCTCATTCCCAGGAGCTGTATTTATTTGGTGATAGAGCAGCTGTTTCCCTGCCAAAGCAGCATCAGCCAGAGAAAATGAGCCCTTTCTCCACTCTTTTCAAAAATTCCTTATTTTTAGGCTATTTATCCAAACAACCAATTGCTTTCTCGCCAAGAGCCATTGCTCCCCACTTAGAGATCAGAGTCCATAGGAATTATGGCAGCAGTTATCAACATCGGTCACCATCATAAGGGAAAGGGATATAAAACGCTATCAGCTTATTTTGTTCCCAGTAGATAAGAAAACATCTATGGGTGTTCCACAAAGAAACCCCATAAGAACAGTTAATCAGTGGATAAAAGCTTTGTTTAAGCCAAGTGTGTAAATATGCACTTACAAGCACTAGTGACATCAACTGGCTCTTTATCTATACGTCTTTGTCCTGGATTTCTGCCACATTGTCTGCGTTAGGGTTTTGCTTTGGGTTCTGAGCTAAAAACCACAGCTGAACATCATTGACCAGCAGAGCTCGGCTCTCCCTCTCCGCAGGCATCATCCCTGCAAGAATGAGCGCCTGTGCTTGAGTTTACTCATCCCTTCTGTATCATTCAGCCCCCAAATACTGATTTTTTCTTCATGGAGACAGCAATGCATCTGAAGAGCACACCTTTGCTCCGGCAGCCACCCCAATTTTTCAGCGGGGCGAGCAAAGCGATGCCTTGTTGCATCGATAAGGCTCTTCCCCACTGCAGAGCACGTCCACCCACACCGAGGTGCACGGTCCCGGACCGTCTGTAAGCAGGATGTCCCACAGCACCAGGATGGGCAGGAGCAAACCTCCAGCAGCAGATGAGCTGCTGGGCTTTCAGCTTCGCCGTTGCTGTTTAACACCAACCCTACAGTCGCAAAACGAGACCAGAGCAGCCAATTCGGGCACCCCCGACTGCAAGGGCGTTTCTGCCCGGGCACAGGAGCTGCAGGTCTGAAGGAAACCCCTCTACAAGGGGGTTCCTCCACCTCCTCTACAAGGCTTGAGCACCGCAAGAATAAATTCCATGCTAACATTTCGGAAAAAGGAGGGCTCAGACACAGAAGGGCTCACAGAGTTGCAGACTGGTGGGGGTTGGAAGGGCCCTCTGGAGCTCCCCCAGTCCCACCCGCCGCCAGAGCAGAGGCACCTCCAGCAGTGGCACAGGACGGCGTCCAGGGGGGGCTGGAATGGCTCCGGAGCGGGAGACTCCCCCACCTCTCTGGGCAGCCTGTGCCACTGCTCTGCTGCTCCCAAAGGAAAGAAGTCCCTCCTCAGGTTGAGATGGAACTTCCGATGGTCGAGTTTGTGCCCGTTCCCTCTTGTCCTGTCACTGGGACCACTGGACAGAGACTGTTCCCACCCCCCTGGCACCTTCCCTTTAAGGATTTATAAGCGTTGATAAGATCCCCCCTCAGTCTTCTTTTCTCCAGACTAAACAACCCCAAGTCCCTCAGCCTTTCCTCATCAGAAAGATGCTCCAGTCCCCTCATCATCTCCGCAGCCCTTTGCTGGACCCTCTCCAGCAGTTCCCAGTCCTTCTTGAACCGGGGAGCCCAGAACGGGACACAGCGCTCCAGATGTGGCCCCCCCAGGGCAGAGCAGAGGGGGAGGATGACCTCCCTCCACCTGCTGGCCACGCTTTTGATGCAAAGACAATTCCAGCTTGCCAAAAACCAGTCAGTGCAAGCAGGCAGACAACACTTCCAGTCTCCAGGTGAAGGAACAGAGGCCAAAGGGTGCGAATTCTGCAGCTGCAGCGGGGCCCAGCACCCCGAGTTTATCATTTGACATCCCCTGGGGTAGATTGAAAACCGTAACCAAACATCCCCGGCTGAGCAAACACGGCTTCTCTATATAAACAAGCAAGTGAATCTTGAGGCATAATTTGTCATCTAATTACACCGACACACCCAGGATTAATTGTTGCATTTGAATGCGAAGAAGTTTTGATTTATGGCATGATCGGGTTTCATCAGTCAGTTACCAACGACTGCTGCCAAAATAAAACCCACTGCAAACAGCCAAAGAAGGTCTCTCGTAGGGGATTTTTTGCAGAGCTGAGGAGTCAAGGGTTACTTAATCACACACGAGCCTGCTAAGGCCCCGCAGAAATCAAGAGGGTGAAAAAATTTCTGCCACATTTGCTCCAGACTCTACTGAGGACTTTTTAGCCCATACGCCACGGTAACTTGTCTCATTTGGGTCCAAGATTTTTCTAGTGTTACGTGCAGGAAGAAGAAAGCGGGTGAAAAAATAACTTCAAGAAAGTTTTCCACATTTCAAAGCCACGGGGACACTTAGCAGAAATAAACTATTAGCCACCATCTCCCTTTGTCTCGGATAAAGAAGGGTAATTAGAAAAACCACCCTAATCCTAAATCAGGATTTTGGCAGGCTGCAGGCACACAACCACCGAACCTTCCCACAGCCACCCAACCCCACGGGCATCACCCCAGGCGCTCCCCACACGCTCACAGCTTCACTTGCCCAGAGCTGCCCCAGTTCGGCTCCCACAGGGCCCCAGTACAAACCAGCAATCGCTTGGTGCTGCGCCAGGGTGCCCCAAGGGACCGAACCTACTCAACGCACCCACAACTTGTTCAAAACCACCTAATAGCACCTGGCACAGCAACCGCTCTCCTCCGAAAGCAAAAGGGAAGCACCCACTTTTCATCACGGAGCATCACGCTGAGAGTGCACAGGGAGCACGGGACAGCCAAGGAGGGCCGAGGGACAGTAGAGACGCCAGGCTGGCAGGGCTGAAGACCACCGAAGAACTGAGCTCCAGGTTCTGTAGACAGCAAGGACTCAGCCAGGTGCCCCACATCCTGCTCTACCTGCCGAGGCTGATAGCTGGGCTTTTAGCCAAACGAGGTAAAATGCATCAGTTAGCCCAGGTGAAAGGACAGAGCCTCTAATCCAACCTCCACATGATCCCCAACAACCAGCGGCTCCCACTGATGAGCACACTCTTGCAGCAGTGTCACCACAGCTGGATGCCCACCAGGTGTCCAAATACCCCACACCTGACCCTGATGCTCTTTGCCTGCGATTCCCCATTAGCTCACCCATCTCTCAGCCCGGCGTGGGTGCAAGCTGGTTTCTTGTCCAACCATCCACTAAGGAAACCTGTTCCACTTCTCCAGGGTCATGTTCAAGTTTCCCACATGGGAAGCGCACCCTTGGCCGTGGCACCCAATGGCTTTCCTTGCCATGCACGTCGCACGGACATTTAGTGCTCAGGAAAGGTGCTCAGGGTCAGGAGAGCGATGGGAGGTGGGAGCAAGAGGGATCTCACCCAGTTTCCTTCTGCTCTGTTAACAGCAAATGGAGAAAAGTGATAGATTCATCAAAAATGGAGATCCACCACAGGGTAGGTAGAGCTTGAGCGTGGTTTCGGGAAAGGCTAGATGGCATTGACTCCTATTCATAAGGGTTATGGCTCCAAACGAGCTTGTCCCAGCCTGCCATGCAGCTCAGCACCATCTCTGCGTCCCACCACACTCTTCCTCCCTGGCATCAAGGGTCGGCTGCGATCACAAGCCAGGATGCTGCGCGCTTTTGACAGCAGCATCAAAGGCAAATACTCTTTTCTGCCTAAAAACACATGCACAAAGGGGAAAAGGCAGGAAAATAATCCATGGCCCCTCAGAGCTGCCAAAATACCTTTCTGGGAACGCAGAATATCTTTCTTTAATGGCCCTCCCTTTGCTCTTAAAGAACACCTGTAAAGCAAAACATGGGGAAAAAAACCCCAAAGATGCTGAAACTGAAACCGCGCACTCAGCGTCCCCCTGGAGGAGGTGTTTCAGGTTAAACCACTGACCCGAGAAGGTCGTTCTTTGGCCAGTTACACCTGGGCAGTAGCCGCTGCCAGCGGGAGGCAGTGGGCTCTGACGCGTGGGTATAAAATTGCCTGCAAGCGTGGCAGGGAGGGAAGAGGCCACCAACGCCTTCAGCGTGGGGAAGATGGGAGGGGAAAGAGCTGAACCATGGGGCAGCAGACTCCGAACTGTGGTTGGGGGGATGCAGAGGGGAAGGCTTTTCCGTCCCCCGGGCTCTCTTGCACTGGGTTAGACCCAAAATGCACCCCTGTGGGAGACGAAGATCTCTTTGTAGAGGATCCAAGAAGGTGAAGTCAAAGCCTTTATTGCTCCTCGCTCGCAATAAATCCCTCCAAAATTAACTGTCACCTGGTTTGACTGCACCTGCAGCTACAGGACAGTAGTATTGGAGCAGTTTGATGTATCTAAGGTGACTTTGTGGTTGCCTTCAGGCTGTTGCATCAAGGCATCGAGGCATGGAGACATGCCAGCCTGAGCCCATCGTGCCAGAGAGGGAAATCGAGGCCCAAAACAGGAGATGGCTGGTGGCAGAATGAGGCCCGGCAGGTCTGTGATTCATTTACGAGTAGGCTTAAACATAATCTCGCCTTTTTTACAGCCTGATTTGGGGCAGCCCAGTGAGGCCACGTCCCACCATCCCCACCAGAGCCGCCTGACTCCTCCTGCTCGCAGAGACCAAGACTGGCAGAGGTGGGCATGTCCTGGGGGACCTCATGGGAAAATGCAGCAAAGGTCGGATGGGGTATGGATGAGTTTATCTAAGGGCTGGTGGACGTGGAGTGCGGTCCAGAAGTTTTCCCTTATCAACTTCTTTGGTCCATGCTCCGTCAGCGCAGGATGCTCATGGGTCCTCAAAGGCGCTTCTCCAAAGATGCACCCGGAGCGAGGATTTGAGCCAAAACCGCCCCAGCTGGGCTGCGGCATCACCATGCCACCACCGACAGCATCCCCCAGCCTGGGGCCTTCCACCCCTGAAGAAAGGGACATGACATCTCTTTGGTCTTTGCAGGGACAGACCGGGTGTGTCAGGAGCTGTTGAGCAACGAGGAGGAGGCTGCGAGGCAGAGGAAGGACGGGCAGAGGAAGGCTGCCACCTGCTGTCCACAAAAAGCTCTCCGAGTCATAAAACACGACAAAATCCGGATCTGCATGTGCACCTTAAAACACGGCTCCACGCCGCCATCACAGAATCACAGAATCGCAGACTGGTGGGGGTTGGAAGGGCCCTCTGGAGCTCCCCCAGTCCCACCCCCCGCCAGAGCAGGGGCACCTCCAGCAGTGGCACAGGACGGCGTCCAGGCGGGTTTGGAATGGCTCCGGAGCGGGAGACTCCCCCCCCTCTCTGGGCAGCCTGTGCCACTGCTCTGCTGCTCCCAAAGGAAAGAAGTCCCTCCTCAGGGTTAGATGGAACTTCCGATGGTCGAGTTTGTGCCCGTTCCCTCTTGTCCTGTCACTGGGACCACTGAACAGAGACCGTTCCCACCCCCCCGGCACCCTCCCCTTAAGGATGGATAAGATGCCCCCTCAGTCTTCTCTTCTCCAGACTAAACAACCCCAATTCCTTCACCCTTTCCTCATCGGAAAGATGCTCCAGTCCCCTCATCATCTTTGCAGTCCGTGGTGCAGTCCTCCATGGCAGCAACTCAACCTGGGTGGAAAGGGGAAAACCACAGAGGACACTTGGAAAGGGGACACCACCACATCCCAACGGGCTGGTGAAAATCACCCGCGGACAGCGGGGTCCTCTAGGTCATTTTTCTCCAACCCACTCTGACACTGGGAGCCGCGATTAAGAAAATCAAGAAGCAACACGACACGCACTGCGCTGGCTGAGCCGAATTTCTCTTCTCCTGAGCCCCCCACTGCCGCAGACATCTCGTGTATCTTCCTGGGCCAGGGGGACAGCGCAAACAGTGTCATCATGAGCTAATTAATAAAATACGCCATCCAAGTGATGGGGAGGAGATCTGGACCTCTCCTCCGAAGGCTGAGCTAATTAATCTCCTACCTCCTTCCTCTGGTGTCAGGCTTTGTCGTAAGGCCATTGTTGGCCCTAATTAAAAGGCTCTTCAAGATGAGTGTCCCCTGAACACCAGCCGTATTCTGACAGTGACAATAATTACAGAAATCTCTTTGGTAGAATAATAATAATTACCCAACCGTGAGAAGAAAGGTCCCAGGAGGAGAGGACAGTAAGTGGCGGAGAAATCAGGACTTGGAGCCCTCGTCTCCTCTGGTGGCTGGCGTTGGGCGAGGGAGAAGCGTGGCCCAGTTTCCTAAGACTTTCTTCTCTCTGCCCATCGACTGTGCCTTTATGAAAAGGGCACATTCAGTCCCCCGAGTACTGAACTGTAGATGTTTCTTAGCCAAGAGCTCCCCAAATATCTCAAAACTACCCCAGAAACGCAGCCTCCCCTCAATCCTCCTAACGAGCAGCCCTCAAAAGCTCATCCGACCTCCCAGCGCCTGCAGGGAGCTGAGGGCTTTGCGCCATGTCCACCTGAGCTGTGAGCGCCCTCTCCTCCAGGGCCCGTCCCAGTTCTTTATGGCTGCCCTCGGGTTTGCTCTTCTCAAGCCTTTTTTCCTTCGCTGGACTCGAAGATTTCAAAAAATGAGCCCAGTTCCCAGGAGACGCCCCTGCGAAACTATTGTCCTCAGCCTGATGAGTTCCAGACATTCCCCCAGGCTGAGCCTGGGTGTCACGTGGAGAAACACGCTGACCCGGAGCCGCGGCCACCCACGGGGCTTCCCGTCATCCCCAAACCAAAGAAATGATGGGGAATGGCCCCAGTTTCAGATCTGACCTTGGGGGACAAAACCAGGCTCGGATCTAGCGGGAGGTGTCCCTGCCCAGGGCAGGGGGTTGGAACTCAATGATCGCCAAGGTCCCTTCCAACCCAAACCATTCTGTGATTCTGTGATGGTGTCTGTCCAGCTGATGAGCTCCCACCGGAGTTTCACGCGGCGCAAAGCAGCAGCCAGTGCCTGGGTAGCCACATGCTTCTTTTACATTTGTTTTCGTGCTTGTTTCTTAATGTTTTTTAACTCAAACCAAAGGTGTTCGAAAGGGCAGCCCCGCAGGCAGAGAAATCGTTCCTCCCTGAGAGATGTGCTGTGGCATCACGGGGCCATCTCACCTGAAAGGAGGAAACCCATAGGTCACTCCTTTGGTCCAAGAAGTGGAAAAAAAAGAGAAAAGATAAGAGAAACAGCAACAACAACACAGACACCCAAAAAAAAAAAAAAACAACAAAAACCAACCAACAAACCAGCCCCTCGCTGAAGGCGTAAGGTGGAAAATATGGCAACAACTGTATTTTTTGCAACAGCCTCACTTAAAAAATGCTGTAATGATTCATAATGACCCATCCAACTAAAACCAGGAGTACCGGTGACCTACCCGTCAGCTTTTAGCATCCTGCTAACAAGCTTAAAAGCACCGGTAAGGAGAAGAGTTTAGCCACAACCAGCTTGAAGGAGGAAAATAGGATCTTGCTTTTAGGGGAACAGTTGTCTTTGCAGAAGGTAAGTGCCTTTTCCTCCCTTCTTTGCTACCAATCTCTGAAGAAATTAAACCAGAGCAATGAAAGTGCTTGTTGACAGGCAACCAAAAAATCTGATTTTCAGCAAATAATGGGTGGGGGTTTGGCATTTTGCTCCCTCTGAACCGCTGAGGCATCCAGCAAAGATAGGAAATGTAAAACTCTAATTAATCAACTCTTTTAAAAGCTGCTTTTCTGAGCGGTCGGGAAAGTTCTCCAGCACCCCAGTGATAAGCTCAAGATAGAAATATTGCTCCTACCCAGAAAAGGGGAGGTTTGCGATAAAGTTTATGGCGGTGAATTACATCTTTAGATTACACAAACCTGCTCCGGCGGCTGCGTGCCTGCGCCTAAGCAACAGTAAGATGTGCCGAGAGGTAATTGCGAGGACGCAATTTTCACATGGACCCAACAAAACGGTGCCAAGACGCCTGGGAAGGAGGTTGTCCCACACCAGACCCATCCCGTGCCATGCTGCCGGGGCTCCCGCAGGGGCTGGGGGTGGGGGGCGGTGGTGGCGATCGCAGCCCGGGACCTTTCTATCTCAACTTCTGCCTTTTCCAGAAAGACAAATGCAGCTCATCCGGTGGCTCTACCTCTCCGGGCTGGTGTTTGCCGTGCTGATCCCAGCAGGGTGGCAGATGGGCCCCAAGGACTTGGATGACACGTCCAGGTACGGGGCGCTGGAGGTGGCCGGCGGTGGCAGGGGCTGTCGCAGCAGCTCAGCTCTCTCCGCTCCCGATGCTGACGGCTCTCCCGGCTCCGGGGCTATTTCTTTTGTATTTATCCGGACAAGCTCCCTCCTGGCTCTCCACCAGCCCACGCAGGGCCATTGCTGTGTGTCCCCCCCCTCAGCATTTCTGTGTCAGACCGGAGATGGGGACGCGGTGTGGGGCAGACCAGGACGGGGCGATGCTTTGGGCAGGGTGCTGAGCCCCGCTCCGCGCCGGCGGAGACCTTCAGGGGATCTTCTGCCGGGGTGAATTTGTGAAAGGAGGGGTGGACACCAACATGAGATGTCCATCCTGGAGCCGGGGGAGTTTGATCTGAACCTCGGGGCGGCACCGTGCTCCCTCCCAGGAGCTGCAAGCAGGGACCAGGGTGGGGGCACGAATCCCCCGCGGGCGAGCAAGACGTGAGGCAAACATTACAGGATTGGATATTGCATATATTTGATGTTGGGAACAGCCCTGGCCAAGCTTGGTAGATGCCCCCCCCCGAAACTGAAAATTATTTTAATGTATTATTAGCAGTTATCTTGAGGAAGCGCCACTGAGTAAAGGACTTCAG
>VZSZ01003708.1:0-171625 GCA_013398815.1 Ibidorhyncha struthersii
AGATCCCTTCCAACCCTGACTATTCTGTGATTCTGTGAATAATGATGAGACAGAACTTTTTCAGAATATTATTAGAACTAGATATGAATTCTGGAGCAAAATCATTTAGGAAGTCAGAGGTTAAGTAAAATCTGTATGTGTGAAGAGATCTCATTAAAGCATAGAAGATCTGTTTTGTATGCTCAGGTATGCATTTGACTTGTGTTAATTATGTGCATTTAATTTTTTGTTCATTAATAAAATGAATTCTCCAACAAATAGCTGCCAAATCTTGAACCTGGAGATTTTTACTACCTGAGCTCACTTGGATTGGAATTCCGTATCCTTTAGACACTTTGTGTGTTGCACACTGTCCATCAAGTGATTTTTCTTTATGCATCTTTAAAAAAAAAAAAAAAGTTGGATGCAGAACACGGTGAATGCATGTGTGTGAGAATTAGGGTGTGTATAAATAAGAATGCATCTGGTCTGATTGGCAAGACTGTGCCTAATGAGTTTCAATAATGCAAGAAACATTTCCAAATGGTCAAATTAACCTCTAACAATTTTTGACATAAGGATTGATGGATTCCTGGGAAGAACTCAGTTGCTAGATTATTTTTTAACATAGCTTTTCTTACAGTTATGCAGCTTAATTTAGCTTGTAGAAGAAGATTTTTCAGTTGTTTCTTCCTAAGTGTAATTTTATTTTCTGTGAAAATATAATTGGAAATCAATGATTTTTGTAAAGTTGTTGACAAAGTAAATGATGCTTTAGAAAAGTATGCAGAAGATGTTCCTGTTCTCATTATAAAATATAAAAGACCTGGCTACGCTGTACTAAACAAAATAAATAAACATTAACTGCAGCTGTAGACAGAAAAATATTGTATAATGTAAAAAATTATATGCAATGTGCAAATATTTTATATGGCATGTAAGTTCATCAAGGTAGAGAGGAGATAGGAAGTCTTATATTAGTCCTGCTAAAGGAAATGGGATGAGGGGAAGATGAGGTTTTGTGTATAGAAGGCCTTCTTTGTTTGCCTGTTTCCTTTCATCCCATATGTGCACCTTACCTTATGTTCTTAGCCAGTCATAGCTACGTCACAGTACAGTTGTGTAACACGTATGTATATTGGTCAGGTTTTTCAGGGTGTTCAGCTGCCAGGAAATGCTGCTTCAGGTATATTTAAAAAAATATTTCCTAAAATACTCAAACTATATTGGTTAATCATTTTGCAGAGTTGTTTTCACTTTGTTTTTGATTCTTCTCTTACTTTATAGCTTGTGCAGGAGCTAAGCTCGTCTGGGGATCTGTTAAAATGAGACATTCTGAGTCTTCTTGAAGACTCTGGCCCATTTCAATTTGAACGCTCAGATGCTGTGACCATCCTAAAAAAGTTGGCCTTTGCATAAATTAACAAGGTTAAGTTATAATCTGAGTGGATAGTAGAAATCATTTTTTATGCATTTTCTTTCACAACCTATGTGAAAACCTAAATGCTCTTAAAATCTTCTAAGACAGTTTCCCTCCGCATTATTTTGGCTCTTACTTTAATTAGAATAATAGGTATAGGATTTTCAGTCTATAATTTTGGTGGTGCCTTTTAAAATACTACATTTATTTTCATTTTGGTATCATAGCATCATCTAGGTTGGAAGGGACCTTTAAGACCATCGAGTCCGCCCATTAAACTAACACTGCCAAAACCACCACTAAATCATGTCCCTTAGCACTTGGTAAAAGCTTTTCAGCTCTCATCACATCAAAAAATAAGCAAATAATCAAAGTAGTCAGCAGGAAACAAAAGTTCAAAGAGTTGTACGTCTTGTTTCATACTTTATGGCTTCTAAAACTTTGTGTGAATGTGCTAATTGGGAAGGGAGTTTGCCTGTGACCTCCACCTGGATTTCAGATGATAACACATGGACTTAAGTAAACTTTATTTTCCAAAGGGGTGAGAGTTTTACTTTCTGCTAGTTCTGATGTCTCTTTATTTAGACCTGTTACAATTACCAGCATCAACACTTTCAAATGCTTAGCTCAGCATACAGCAGATACAAAGTTAGCTGTACAGCTGCTGCCTTGATATTGAAACATCTCAACAGTGGCAGTGTGCACTTGAGCAGCTGGGAGTTGAACCTAAGATATTGATCTGGCAGACCTCTGGCACCCCTTGGCTCTTCTGTCATATTATGTGGGTCTTGTCCAATTCAAATGCTGCTTATTTATAATGATGACAACTTTTGCAGTATGTTTTTTTCTGAATCTAACTCTAAGACCATGGTATGACTATACCTTTTTTTTTGTATTTTGATGAATTACTGTGTAGTCCAGTAAAGTTTGTAGTACTCAAGGACAATCTTTAATTTATTTTAGAGGTAATTTTAAAAATTACTGTACTACTATTATAAAACTTTATAATTTAATTAGTAAAGATGTTAACATAAAGTTGTGAATGCACATGAATCCATGTAGGGTTCACACTGAAAATCTAGGGAGTTTTGCTTCTCTTGGCAATTGTGTTCTGCTCATCTATCAGTAGCAGACGCTAAGTCTGGGTGGAGCAGGCCGTTTTCAGCCTTAGCTCTTAATTTGTGGTAGAGATTTTTAGTATTATTTGCTTAGAAAGGTACCCTGAAATCAGTACGTATTTTTAATATGCCTGGTCATGAATCTTCATCTTGTAGCATTATTTCATAAGACAAATGAAATTTCTAAACCAAAATAATTCAGTATGAATTTAATTTCACTCTTTATATGTATAACCAACCAAGTGAAAACTTTAATACGGCTTTGTGTGCCATTTGTCTCTTCCAATGTTTTATTACATTCCATAGATTTAAGAGTAATCACCTTGAGAGAGAAAACATATTTTTCCTTGGAAGTTAATTAACCATTAAGGGTATGCTCCACCACATACTGTGTTGTATGCCTGCCTTTCTGGGTGTACAATTATCCTGATAGTAAGGTGCTAATTGCAGTATGACTTATTCCTAAAGTACCAGAGATAAATGGCATTTTAATAATTTCATATAATTTTCTTACTGTAGCTAATTACATTAAAGTAATTACGTTACACTCATGATGTGAGCAGAGTTGTACTATTTCATGTGAAAGCCACAACCCTTATGGCAGCTGTTTAAGTTACATATAGCTATGTATGGTTAATCACAGTAACAGGAGTGAGTCATTCTGATGCTTTAAGTTTGTACTTCTTCATCCTCTGGTTACTTCATTCCTACATCCTTGCCTAAGACCATCTTGATCCTGCAGAGATTTGTGTGCTTAACTTGATGCACTAGGGACTTCTGTGGTATTTCTCAAACTTCATACATGAAGTAAACCTTTGCAGGAACCTTTACTGAAAGTTGCTGCAGGACTCTTTCTCTTCTTTCTGCATTCCTGATTAAAGCTGTACACTTCCACTTACCACAAGATGCAAGTCATTAGAAGTTAATTATTAAACTAGCTTTTTATTGAGCCATCTGAATTATGCAGGCCTAATAAGAATAACCGCGCGATTGTCAGCCTTGTTTTTGTCCTGCGCCATGGTATGTAATCTCCTCACTGTTTTGTACGTAGTTGTGGAACAGTACCTAAGTTAGGTGACCAGCCCCTCTAAGAGGGAATCTTGTTCTGTTTGGCTGTCAGGAGGAATGTGTCATTCGGCATTATACATATTGATGCTTCACGGATGTCTGAGTTTAGGTGGGAAAAGTGTTCCTAAATGAAAGATGTGTTTGTAATATACATTTGGGATGCCCTGGATATGAGAATTATCTGATGGTGACTTCTTCCAGTATATGAATCTGATTCTGTGACACAAAATCATATTAGCGTTACATAATTCTCTCCTTCTCCCCCTCCCCCCCCGGCCCCTTTCCTTTTTTTCCTTTAAATAGACTGCTGACTTCTAATTCCTGTTTTAAAATTCGTAGCAGGTCATGGGAAATCTTTCAGCTCACTTCTAAGCAAAAAGGTTTTTGGCAAGTAATGTTTGACAGGATCAGATATCTGTAGTAACGCTTGCTGGAAGAATTTTTAATTGTTCAGAGGAAAAATAACACCACACAACAGTAATCTGAATGCAAATACAGTGAAAAACTAGCTATCTTAAGTTCTTTATGTGTACCAGGTTACTAATTGCATTATTGCTTTTAATTGCTGCTTGTGTCCAGTTTAATTCTAGAAATTATTTTTCTTGTCTGGTTCTGCAGATGAGCATTAGAGCTAGTGAGGGTAATGGTTCAATGTTTTTCTTAATGATATCTAATTGCAGTAAGGCTGCACCTACATAATTCATCAATATTCAGTTATAACATTTTGCAATAAATATATGAATGTTTTTATCACTGAAGCTGTCTACCTTTCCTTTATTCTTAAGGTGAACATCTAAGGAAAGCCTGTATTTTGTCTTGTTTTCCTCCCATATTGCCTTGTAGAGGGCATATGACCGTATCCAAAGCCTGCAGTGAGCGTTCAGCATCTGAATGTACTTGTGTCAAATGGCTGCAGTGATAATAGGCTGCGGATGATGCAGTCTGCATTGTTAAGTCTTCAGGGAGCCTTGCTCTGATAAATCAAGCTTCATTCCACTGCCGCATTTCAAAGAGTAAAGGCAGCAATGTTATAAGTCTCAGATTAAGTTAGAGAGATGCACAATGTATGAAAGAGCTTTTTGGTCCATGACTAAATACACATTTTTTCATGCATGTTGACTGTGTAAGAAAATAAATGTTAATATTTTGGGAAGTATCTTACCTCCCCCAACTCTTTGCAACTTTAATCTGGATTCAGTAGCAAGGCTGTCAGCCAAACTTCTTGCATTTTCACAGTCCTTCCCACCTTTACAAAATATTTGTTGCCATGAAATAATTCAAATTTTTACAGTATTGCACTGATCTGGAAAGATGTACAAGAAAGAAATCCGATTAAGTAGATTCTTATGTGATGGTTTTCAGCAATGTTTTAATAGCCCAATTACTATTACAAGGCTTGACAAATAGTTTTAACAGTAATTATTTACATAAGCTAAAAAATAGCCTGCAATCTTTGAAATATTTAAGTGATCTCATAGAATTTCAACTTTTACAATATGACACTTAACTCTTTCCTTACTGCAGTGGAAACAACAATACTACTGGCCTGAGTGTTGGGGCTAAGTGCATTAAAGATGTATTGTTGCTACAGTATTGCTTTATTGTTAATGAAACTGAAAGAAGTGAAGCCTTTATCCTGCTTCCCTTTTCCTCCTGTGTTTTGAATGTACTATGAATTCCTATTGCTTTTCATCATTTTCTAGCAAGAAGCTGATATAAGTTGTATAATAAAGAAATGTAATGCAAATCTCTCTAACTTTAAATAAGTAGCTACTGGAGTATGGATAGCCTTGGATCTGAAGTAAATTTGTTTGTTCCTTTTGCTTCTCTGCTGAGTAATTGTCTAGAATTGCTGCCAGCAAAGCTTTGGCTTAGCTTCTGGCTATAGCTGTGCAGGATATATAGTTTGTTAGAGTATGAGTACAGTTGGTATGTTGAGCAGTAAGAGTTGTTTGTTTTTTGTTTTTTTTTTTTTTTTTTTTTTTTTTTTTACCTTTTCTGGACTTTCTCTATTTATATATATTTATATATTTATGTCTTAGTTATAAAACCTGAGCCTCAGTTTCTTAATGAAGGCTGGTAACACAAAGTACTAATTGCCACTGCTACAAACTGTGCCTCAGCCCTTCTGTTCTTCGGAGAAGTAGCTCCCCTTTCCTCTGCTAGCTCTCCCAAAAGATGCAGACAGATTTCAAGCCCAACACTGCCCAATTGCAATTTAATGTAACATATAGCTTGTGGACAGGAGCTGGGTGTGGGTAGCTTAGTGTGCCTTTAACACATAGTGCCTTGTTTCAGCCTGAACTCCCTGACCCTGTGGTTTGTCACAGTGTACGGAGACATCAGCATTCCTTTTATGTAGTTCTTAGCAGCATGAAGAAGCTTGGAGCTGCATAAGAACCTTTGTAGTTTTAGCCCTTTTGTTGTGCCCTTTTATTAGCAGGGTGTTTTGTTGCTTCAGCAGAAAATATGAATTTAAAAGACTTAACTTCTAAACACGTATCAAGAAAATACAATTTTTTTGAAACCTTGCTCCTAGTGCTTTTGTTGGAATACGGAGAGAAATGAAACTTCGCAAAAAAGAGAGTTGTTGTTTTCTTCTTTGTCTCATTGTGTTTTAAATGTTTGTATTTTGCTAGTAGAATCAGATCAAGTGAACTGTACCTGCAGTAAAAGCTGTAGCAACCATAGGCTTTCAGAGCTGTATTTCAGTTTCAAGAAATAAATCTTGAAACAGTAGCTATAAAACTCCTTGCTGAATATTTGGGTTTTTCATGGTTACCCTTCAACATTGTCCAATTGCTGTTTTTTTTTTTTTTTTTTGCTTGTGATTTGATTTATACAGCGACTATGGAAAATTATGAATAGAATTTATATAAATTAAAAATTGTTTTTCATGTGTATAATATTTAGAAATTGATTTTGTTTGATGTAATTTTGTCCACCAGCCTTTTACGTTGATTATGCCCAGACTGACTCCTGTATCAACTTCGCAAATTTAGCAAAATCTACTTTTGTGTTGGTTTATGTTGTTACAACTAACTGAAGCTTATCCCATGGCTATTCCTTAGCAAAAATGTTACATAAACACTTATTGCTATTAAACTGATGGAGGTGAAGAGTTACATTAAATACCTGATAAAATTCTGCTGCGTGGTCAAAAATGTAGCATAGATAATGAACAGAGATGACTATTTTGATAGACTTTATACTCTTTAAAAATCTCTCCATAACTTTAATATCTCTGAGATGAAATTTTCTTGCAGACTTCACTCTGTCATCTCCTATGACAATTCCAAGTGTCAACACGACCAACTATACGCTTACAACGTGTTCTTTGCATAAGAAACAAGTGAGTTCTGTTCTTGTACTGTTTTTGTGAAATCGCCAAGGTAGTACAATGGAGATGGAAAAGAGCAATGGAATTCAAGCACACTTGTATATGTGTGTATTTGCGGGGAAAAAGGAGTATGTGGGCTGTTAGTCATCCGGAGTCTGTGAATACATGTTCATGATAATCAATGCAACACAGTAACAGTGAGTTAGCTTTACGTCCTGGATGGTAGTTTTCATTGCAAACAGATCAAACCTGTTACCTCTAAGTCTGTGTTTCTTGAATAAGCAAAGGACGTAGCCACTAAATGGAAGAAGATTGTGCTAGTTACATCTAATTTGGACCATGGTTTTCACAGAATAGTCAGGGTTGAAGGGACCTCTGGAGATCATCTAGTCCAATCCCCCCGCCAGAGCAGTGTCACCTACAACAGGTTGCACAGGACAGCGTCCAGGCGGGTTTTGAATGTCTCCAGAGTGGGAGACTCCACAACCTCTCTGGGCAGCCTGTTCCAGTGCTCCACTACCCTCAAAGGAAAGAAGTTCCTCCTCATGTTAAGATGGAACTTCCTATGTTCAAGCTTGTGCCCATTACCCCTCGTCCTATCAATGGGCACCACTGAAAAAAGACTGCTGTTTTCAGAGACTGTTTTCTACATGGTGTTCTGCTTAACTTGTTTTGTTCCATGTGCCCGTGGGTATGCCAGTATGGAAAGTCTATAGGCTTACATTCATCTAGATGAAACTTCAAAAAATTGATAATAAGGACTTGATAGCTTTCAAAAAAAAAAATTATAAGATCCAGATGCCCTGGGTATATCCCCTTTTCCAATGCTTATCTTCAAAAAGCATACTATTTCTTTCTGAAGAAATATTGATACAAATTCTTATTAGGGTATTTGATCAAGTGTGCAACATATGAAAAAAAGCAGGGATCAGTAATCATCTCAGATTATGCAGTAAATAAAAGTCAGAGTTCTTTTGTCATAATTTTTTTAAAGAAAGTTAGCAATGTAGCAGATATTTGGTAGCCGCTTCAGGGGATATATTTTTGTTATTAGCTGAGACTGTCTGTTCAGTTGCTCTTTCTCTGCTTTCCGGCTTCTGGTATTTGTTGCTTTCCAAGCCTGTATCCAGAGGCCATGACAGCATCATGATGAATGATAATAGAGCAAAAGGTAGTATAACATACTTTGGGGTGTTGTAGACTATATGGCCAGGAGGAACTATTGTAATTTTGTTGTTTAACCTTCTGGTTAGCGCAGAACACTAAACATCACTGACTAAATTCCATCCCAAATTGCTGCTAATCTTTAAACAGGAACAAAATATCTCTATGATCTGAGTACTTTGTCCTAATTCTGATAGTTGAGCTTATATAAGGTTATATATACATATCAAATAGGGATAAACATTTAGAGTGAAATTGTTCTTAACAGTATTTAATGTATGTGCTCTTTAACTTCAGAAGCTCTGAACAATGAAGCCATATGAAAGTCATTTGCACATTGATGAACTCTATTCTTCCTTTCTTTGTATTTGATCTGAACAGTTTTTGTGATTGCTTACTTTTAGTGTTTTTCTTTGTGATTGGTTTGTTGTTGTATTTTTTGGGGGGGTTGGTGTGTGTGTGTGGTTTTTTTTTTTTTTTTTTTTTTTAAAGGCATGGTATGCCTTTATTTTGAGAGCCATCTGATTGCATAGTATAGGAGATTAGAAAATTTCAGTGGGGATTTTTGACTGTTGTGATACATTATTTTTCTAATGATAAGGAAACTGGAAGGATGGAATTGTTTTGAGTCTTGAAGGCAGTTGTAATCTTTTCTCACCTTTCCTTGTAAGCAACATCTCTGTTGTGGAGAGAGCGAAATTCAGAGTAGAAGTGGTGGCCGTTATGGATTGGAGTGAATCAAGCTTTGAAGGATGGGAGATGCTAAGGATGCAGAGGGGCAAAAGCTGACATCATCTGTGTATTGTTGGGTCCTGCATGTTGTATAGCATGTTTCTGCTGCTTAGTGCTGCAAAATGCTTTTTGTCTTCTATTTCTAATCCAGAATTCTCTGAAGTAAAGCTCAAGCTTTTCATGAGTGGTATGTATTCTGCGTGTCGCTTATCCAAACTGTAAAGGCACCACTGATGTGTTCCCAGATTAAACAATGGATAAAGTGTAAGAATAAGTCTAGGATCTAAAATTAGATATGCCTCTATTAGACATAAAATATTTAATTTATACTTCATATTTAAATCCTATACATCAAGTCACAGAAATTCAGAAGTGAAGAAGAGAGAATTGTTCAAGTACCCAGTATGATGCCTTTCAAATTAGAAGTGGTAGAACCTGTGTTAGAAACACTTAATAAGCTTTAAAGGCAGGGTAATACTTGATTCTGCGCTAAGCCATGTGAGCAAGAGTTTTTTTTTAAAACTGATTGCAGCGGGTTCAGTGTTTACTCATGATTTGATAAAGGTTACTCCACAAGATGGTTCTATCTTCTGCAAAAAACTAATCTTTATTAAAAGTAAATTAGCTGTCATATGGCTAACACTTTGAAATAAAGGATAAATGCAAACTGTATATAGTATTTCCTTTGCTACCTGTTGTGAATCATCTGTGAAAAGCACATTACGTTCAAGTATGAAGATTGTCTTATTATGGCCATCTTGATTTTGGTGTTTTTTTTTTTTTCTTCCTTTTTTCTTCCCCTTGGAATAAGGTATATGTGTAAAGTTTATGGGGAGACAAACTGAATAAGATGCTGTGTATCATTTATGAATGGCCATACATTTCAGATTTCAGTTTAATTTAGATGAATCAAAACAGAGCTTGTGTGGATCTCCAGAAGGATTAAACCAGCCTGAGGGACTTTAACTTTCATCTGCCATCACATTACTAAGACATGAGTGAGAAACTGTTTATGATTCAAAGCATGTATTTTTATGTGTAAGGGCTCCTAAGTGGGGAGGTTTCATCAGGAAATATTCTTTAGGTTTTTCTAGTTAGTTTAATAAAGAAGATTATCTAGTACACAGAAACCAATAAAAGAACAAATCAGATATATTAGAAAAGGAGTGGAAAACTATACAGAAAAACAGTTATTGTAGTAAGACTGATTTGCTGTTATTACCACTTCAGTATGGTGTTAATGAAAGAAGTTCATGTAAGGATATGAAACAACTGTTGTAATGACAGAACTTCAAATGCAGACAAAGTGTCTGATATGTAAAAGGCAATTTGGCAAGGTTTTAAGGACCTTTCTCTTTTGATAACTGTAATAATACTAAAGTTAAAATGCTTTGCGTGAACATCCCTTAGCATGATTGCCTTCTGGAAAAGAGCTTGGATGAATTACGCAAAGTAATGAAACATATTGTCAAGGCTGGTCAGATACTACCCTTAATATGTTGCTTAATATAAGGTGAAGATGTGTGGAATGTTACTGCATTGTAAATTTGAAAATAATAATCCTTGCTGCAGATGCAATAGAACTGGAGATGTCTGGAATGTAAAGAAAAGTTAAACGGGTTCATGAACCCCAAATCTCACAGTGGTGGGTTAGTTGCGGGCCAGCACCAATGCAGTCGCTTGCTCGCTCCCTGCCCTGAATGGGATGGGGGAGAGAACTGGAAAAGCAAAATCAAGAAAAAACTTGTGAGTTTAATTAGTGAAGGAAAGAGGTGGAGTACCCCCCCTACCAAGTGATGCAGAAGCAATCACACCACTTCCCAGAAGCAGACTGCCCAGCAAGTTTCCAGGCAATGGCTACTTTGGAAAGACTGTCCCTCAGTTTTTATTGCTGAGCATGATGTTACAAGGTATGGAATATTCCTTTGGTCAGTTCAGTTCAGCTGTCCTGACTGTGTCCTCTCCCAGCCTCTTGGCCATCCCTAGCCTGCTCGCTGGGATATCAGGGTGAGAAACAGAGACACCTTGACACTATGCAAGCACTGTTCAGCAACAGCTAAAGCTCTGGTATATTATCCACACTGTTTTAGTCACAAATCCCAGAACAGAGCACCTAACAGGCTACTATGAAGAGGATTAACAGCTATCCCAGCTAGACCCACTATAGTGACCGATCAATCTTAGGCACTTCTGAAGCACGCTCTCTGTAGTGCATAAATACTGATAATACTGTGTATAGACTTGTTAACAAAGGTCTCAGTTCTTTATCTGTGTTCATGAGGAGTAGCACATTCATCTTGTGCAGGTTCTGCATAGGTTGGGACTGCTTACCGGAAAAGTCTCAGAATCAGCTTTACACTATAAAATCAGTGATAATATCTCTTCTTTCCTTTTATGCTGCATTGCTGTCTACAAGATGGTATAACTGGACAGATGTCACTGTTACATAAGCTTCAAAGCACTTTCCTAAATATTTTGAAGTTGAATTGATTCTTGGATGAAAAAAGTTTTACAATTGATTTGAGAAACTGTGAACCTCAACCAAACTGTCTGAAGTTTTATTTCATATCTGCTCAAGTTCTGTCATGTTTTTAAAACCTGCAAGAGGCTGAATTATCTGGGGAAGTAAAATCTTATACTGAAACCACTACAGTCAAACCTGTTGTGAATCTCTGTTAGGGATTAATTGTCCATTGTTTCTAATTTAATTTCTCAAATGTTTTCATGTTATTCAGAAAAGGCATCATGGAATAATGCCTTCTCTCTTAATACTGTTTTCCAGGTTTTTTACCCTCTTAGGATGGTATTTTTAGCTACTGAATTCTTACCTTCTGAAACTTTGAATAGGTATGTGTGAAATGAACCTGATTATTTTTTTTTGCATCAAAATTCCAAATGAACATACCTCCAACTGGAGTAATATGATGGTAAATCAAGGTGGATGTCTGCAGTGTTCAGGTTAAAAGAACAATTTGGAGTCCTCCTAAACCTGAACTTGCCTTTTGATTTCTTACATATTTCTGCTCCAGTATTAGTCATATCTGATCAATCTAATTAAGTTGGGCTTTGTGCTAAAAGAGGATAAAATGAGATTTTTTTTTTTTTTAAAATGTTACCATTCCTATTCACACTTGTGTTTTACTTTTGGCATGTTTAAGGTTAACTTATACCTACACATGAAATTTCCAATTTCCAACTTCAGAAGTTAAAAATTGGTTTGGGTTCAATGTCTTGATTAAGCAAAGCTTCAGACAGTAACTGAGGATTTCGCTCCAGGTGTCATGGTGAAGAAACACACTGTGGGGCACACAATATGTGTGTGAATTTCCTCTTGAGGCTGAGAAAGATCCTCTAGCTAGATAGCATGTTCTGCTAAAGATTTTTTTTGGCTTTTTAGCAGACATGGCTGGTTAGAAAGGTAGTTGCTGACTCTGGAAGGGACATGACATTTCACAGTGATGAGTTATGCCCACTCAAGTGCTTGGAGTAAAATTTAGCTTCCTCTTAGTGGACTGTGACTTATGCAGAAATGATTAAAGAAAACAAGCTTTCTTTTTTTTTTTTTTTTTAANTTTTAACAGGTTTAAGATATAGCAACTACAACATCATGAGATGATACATGGCAGTTCTAAAGTTAGGGGAAATCCCCTTTAGTTAATGGTGTTATCTCTGGAATTTGCAAGAATTACAGTCAAGAACAAACTTTGAACCTTATTTTGGTTTTTATTCTTCTTTTTTAAAAAAAGAAATCTTCTTGTTAGACTTTCTTGAACTTCCCTTTCTCATTTTTGTTTGTGATTTCCAAGCCTGGCTTGGAACCAATATTTTGTGCTAGGTTACCCTGGCATGATGCTCTGTATTCTTAATATTTCTTTTTCATTACCTGTTTCTCAAATGACTACGATATAAAGTAATCTTTGCAGAAAGACATACTACTTTGTATTTGAAAAGCTATTATGAGTAGCTACTAACATAAACATTGTCAATCTTTAGGAGAAAAAAAAGTTGCTTCTCATATCCAGAATTCTGGCTGCTACCCACATGTCTCTTGTCAGGGGACATGGTCTTTGATTAAAACAAAAGAGGTTTTCTCTTCTCTTTGAGATTTACTAAGAGACACAGATGAAATATCCAAAAGAATTTTTCAGTGATTAATTGCTTATTCATGTTTTAAACTTAGTTGTTGTGTAAGACTTTTATTATAAAACATAATTATTAAATAACTATGTTTTAGATTACTAAGGATACTTGAATATACTTAGACTATCCTTTGGATATATCCTAAAGGACATCAGAAAGGATTTAGTTTGAGAATGGAATGAGTATGTGAAAGAAATGCTGATTTTTTTGTTAGTTGGTGTGTCAGTTTCTAGGCTTGTTCTTAATTGTGATAGCTTCCACTTGGAGACTATGATTTGTGGAATTATACAAATGTGCTGAACATGACCCTCTTGAAAGTCACATTCATTGTCAAATGATAAGAAATAAAGCAACTGATTTAATTAATACATTAATTTTACAAAGTTTTCACTGAAACAGATTCTTGATTACTGCATTTCCATTCCAGAACTGAAGAGCCAGGAGGCTCTCCAATAACAGCTTTAGGATATAGTGTGCATTTGGCATGCATGCGTATAACTTTTGTGCAGCTACCTAAATCAAAAAAATATAATCTTTTGAGGGGGAGGGCAGGAGGAAAAAAGGATTTTTTCCAAAATGATTGGTGGACTTAAGAGCCACAAGATCAAGTCATTTAGGTGCTTATGAAAATCCTACTCTGCAGTGCCAATGCCAGACTTTGGTTGAGATTTAGAAAAAGCTGGAAGGGTGGGGAGCGGGTAATGCTTTCAACCTTCTGTTCTTGGAAATAATCCTCTATTGCAGTAATCATAGGGGAAGGGAGAGGAAAGAAACTGTAAATCCCTTACAAATGCTAATCCTATCGTTGTTAAATTTATATTAAATGCCTGTGGATTCTTAACAAAGTTTTACTGTGTGCCATTTGGAAAAGCAAATGTTAATTCCAATGAATATATTTTAGGGAGAGACATATATATTAATGTTAAGGCAAATGATGTTAAATGCATAGCCGCTTCTGTTTAGCCAAAAAGCTTTGTCAGAGTCAGCCTGAAATTCCTGGTTGTCTTTGTGCCAGTAAAGAACAACTGCTTTTGTTGTCTCTTGTATAGATAGGTACTTGTGCCAGTTTGCACTAGAAAGGATGGTGAAGATCAATCATAGAATTGTTTAGGTTGGAAGGGACCGTAAAGACTATCTAGTTCCAACCTCCCTGCCGTTGGCAGGAACACCTATGCAAATCTACACAAATTCTTATTTATTTTAGAGAGAAGAATGACCCTTCGTAAAATGTATTTGTTACTGTTATTCTAATGTTTAGACCAGAATTACACAAATTCAGGTTTAATTAGAGTTGATTATTTCTTCAGTCTTGAGCATGTGGAAGTTAAGAAAATTGTTTGCCTGTAGCACCTTTGTTAAATAAGAGGAGATACATATATTGACCTTAGCTGAAGATAATAGCGTTTTTCCCTGTTTTGGGGCCAGTTTGTGGTAGTGTAGGAGGATGCTGGCTACAAAGAAATTAAAGACTTTATTTTCCAGATATTATCCACTTTAATGAGGAATCAAAATTCTTCTTACGCTGCTAACTACTTTTTAGCTATTTTTATTAAGATTTTCCATTTGCATGTGTCAATAGTACCTTTAAGTTCTCTAGATCCCAAAGAGCTCTTCAGATTTCCATTTCTAATATAAGTTAAAAGTAAAAAATGGATTGTTTTAAGTTTTAACTGTTTTTTAGGGAGAGTTTACTTGTTAAAACAAAGTTTTGTAGTCTACTTACTAAATGTTGCTGTCATTTCCCTGAAAAGTTTCTAGTCACACTGGATGGAGTTAATCTTACATTGATGTGTGCGTTGAAGGCAGATCAGATAAATTGCACCCTTCAAGGGTCTGTTTTCCTTCTTCTGATGAGAAGATGAGCTGCATGTAACTAACTCAGATGTCGGTATCTACACCATGGTTGTCTGCAAGATGAATTTCACCCATTTTTATTAAATTGGGATAGGAGAGATATCTTTGACAGTTCTTATCCCGGCGTTCATTGGTTTTTATTTGAAACCCTCAATCTTCTTTTTAGAGGGGACCATTTGCAGAAAGTTTTACTGCAAGACATGCATGCTTTTGTCCTGCTTCTTGTATTAAGCCTTTTTTCTAGCTGTTCTTGTTATGAGCCAGGACTGTAATGTTTCAGGAGTAATACGTACAGAGAACATGAAGATGGTCCTTGCATCAGAGAGGTCTAAGTTTAAAAATAGGAAAAGAAACAATGGAAAAATAAAGATGGAGAAGTTCTTGAGAGAACAATGTAAGCATGGTAATGATCTTATTGCACCAAGAGCCTAATACTGTTAAATTTTGTTAGACTTCTAAATTTTGTGTAGAAAAGAGATTTTTCTGAAAGCTGGGCTGAATGCCTAACTGTAACACAGCAGTTATTACCTGGTGACAAAAAAAAATATTAATTCAGGTAAAAAAAACTGTTTGGGAGTTGAAAGGCTGGAGTTTTGGAGTGGAAAGCCTAGTGGTTGTGTGAGTAATGGTGGAGTGGAGTCTTGTCTCAAGTGGCCAGTTTTGGGTGATGTGATGGGGTGCCTTGTTGAATACTGGCCTGAATACTGTTTTGTTGCAATTGAAGCCAAAGGATGTACTGTTGGATGCTTTTTTCAGTAATTTTCATGAAGGGGCATGGAGCAAAGCAAGCACGTTACAGATTAGGTGATTTTGTAAGGTCATAACATGCTTTCAGGGATAGCTCAGAGGTGTGCCAAAGGACTAGCAAAAGCCTAATGCAGCAGAAAGTTTTATTAGAAGAGAAGATAGTTACAGCTTTTTAGCATGCTGTTTCTTTTTCTTGAGCTTTCATCAGGATTCCTTTATTTCAAGCTGTCATTGCATGAGGAAATGATTAAGAGTGTGTTTTATGGAAGCCGGTGTATTTAGGTTTCGGAGAGTTACCTCCCTGCAACTTCCACTCACATTAGTTGCATCTACAGGTGCCCGATACTTCTGAAAAGCAGACCATATGTCTCTTTTTTTCAGAGTTTTTCTTAATCTAACTCAGATTCATGTGACATGGTTACTCTTTGACTTCTACATTGCTGAAAACAAAACTTCAGACAGAAAAACACAAATTTAACTTTAGACTGGGGGCGGGGTGGGGGGGAGAGTTGGTGGACATTGTTTTTTTGCTGATTTTGTATCTCTGTGGTAGCAGACACCAGAAACTGCCTGAAGTGGAGAGATTTGGAAATATGTGCGTGGATGTTTTGAGATTCAGTGGACTAGCATGAAAAAAAAAAAAAGAGGAAAAATCCCCACCTACCTGCAGTAGTGTCCCCTGAACACATGCTTCACTGGTGTTGGAGGGCGTTAATAGACTTTCGTCATTCTGAATTAGGGCAGAAAAAGTGTTCACTTGATGTCAGTACTCCCTACCTGAATAGAGCGCAGCTCAAAAGCCAGCCCTCAAAATTAAGAGGTAAAAGTCAGAGCATAGCTATGGCCCTGTGCTGCCAGTGGGGCTGGTTACCCTCTGGTCCTGGCACACTGCGTAGCTTTACTCCCACAGGTAGAGAAGCACTCAGGTAATTGAATGTCGCAGCACTCACTTCCTGCATGTGATTAACTAAATTAAAATCTGATTATTTCATTATTTGTTAATATGATTGTATGCTATTCCATTGCATGGTAGCTAGTTTTCATATTAAAAATAGCAGTCAGCCACAAAATCTTAGAACAGCTGTATGGTTGATGTTTTAGCTAGACAAAGGCCATTTCTTTAACATTTGAAAATTAAAATTATCTCATGTGTAACCCTATTAAGTCACTGCAGGATATATTTCAGATAAAATTATCTCAATTTTACAACTTCCCTCTCCCCGGTAGTTTGCAAAAGTATAATAATAAAATATTACCACAGCTAAACCTATTTTTAAGTATATGTGAGGACTCCAATTTCAAGATTTTTAATTTAGTTTTAAGTTTTAATTGATAATTAAACAAATGGAAACAGAATTCTTGGAATTCAGTAAAACTGATGGTCCCTTTATTTTTGCATCAGCTACCTCACTTTTAGATTTCTGCTGAATGTGGGCATGTATTTGCAAAGTAGTATACATTTTGCTGTGTCACCTTGTTTTGAAGAGCAATATAAAAAGAGTAGATTTTCTGTCTGCCTTGGTGTTAAAGAGGAAAGAATCCCGATTCTCTTCCTTGCTGCGCTAGTATGATAAGCTCAAAGAACGGTATACTTGCTAGCATAAGGTGAGTTTAAAATGCACAGCACTGCGTATTAGTATCAGAATTGTATAACATATTTTCAATACCGGTTCAGTCATGGCCTTTTATGAAAGCTATTCAGGTTTTTTAATTACATAGCTTATGTTTCAGCAGTTTATGTTGTAGGACCACTGCCCTTCCCTTCAGTTCCATACAAGACTTCTCGCAATTCCAGCAATTATGTACATGAAAAATTAATATGCAATATATCTATTCTTTAATCAGGTTTTAACTTCTTTAGAAGGAGTCATTGTAGAGACACGAAGTGAATCTCAGGTGTACTAGCTGAGGTTCTCCAGTTGTCCCTATGTGGTCCCTAGGAATATCTGGTCAAGGCTGTTACAGAGCAAGCAAGTAAGAAATTAATAATGTAGGGTTACAGTGCTTGGCAAAAGATCATGGATTGATTGAGTATTTCTAATTTTCTACTAAAACCTGGCCATTTCTGAGAACTTGGACAATTGACCTTCTTTCTCAGTTTCTCCCTTTGTAGCTATACATAATGGTATTGCCTTTTAACTGCAAAGCCACTTTTAAGAATGTATCTACTTTTTGCATGGCAAGTTAGAAAATTTATGCAAGTGCTAGTTATTTAATATTAGAACATTAATTTCAGATTTTTTTTTAATGGAAAACACTTTGCATATAAATAATCAGTGCAATTCTCCACCCTGCTGCTTGGGGTGAACAGCAAAAAGACAAATCTCCTAGATTAGGATGGTGAAATATATTTGATATAGGTAGAGTTGTGATGCATTTCCATCCATTGTGGCTTTTTCTCTGTCTGAGTATCCTACAGCACATGTGGATTTTTTTTTTGTCTATTTCACCTGTGACAGCTCTTCTACCGAGGAACCACATGTAAGAAGGTAACTTTTTTTTTTTATCTTGTTCGTTTTGGAGGGGATGTGGGGTTTTTCTCCCACCTTTTATTTTTTTTTTTTCCCCACTATTTTTTTTTTTGGTCTGCTTGAAGACATTGGCATCTCAGCTAAGGTTACTATCAGGAGTACTAATTTAATTTAACTACACTTATTTTTAGGTTGTCCCCAGCATTGAGAAGGAATAAAGACAAGATTTCATCAGAGTCCTTCCTTGGATTTGTTTGCTGAAATCAGGTTTTAAATGAAACATTTTAGCCTTAATGAACCCACTTCTGAAAAATCTGGTTTCATTAGGAAACGTAAACCTTACAAGGTCCTTGTGTTGCTTAGATCTTCTAACAGTCAAATAACAACTCAAAACAGAATAAATATGTCAACATTATGTTGATATTTTAGGTAAATGTTTGGTATGTTTTACACAGTCCTGAAGTGTGCCTTGCAGAGTTAAAATGCTCTCAGCATCCTCCTCTCTGAGGGTATCGTGCCAAGAGGCAGGGTGGCAGCCTCCAGAAGGAAGCAGAGGGAGGTAGCAGTGCTGTCCTCTAACTGTAGAGGGTCTGCCGTTGTCTGTCCAGATGTTGTGTGGCTGTTCTGTCGAAGCCTTCCTTGGGATAGCCAAATGTAGCTGTCACACATAGAGGTGCTTTTCCTTTACATTTAGTAGCATATGTTTATTCCAGTGGGGTAAGTATTGTATAAACTGATTTCAGCAATCAGTAACCCAGGGTGAAGCCTATTTAAGATGCCCTGTAGGTAAAAGCTGTAAAGATATTTGGGATTACATTCTCAAAAATCTGTATTCACCTAGCTCCTGTGCATCTTGGCTAGCTGGATTTGCTCTTGTCTGTGGAAGAAACCCTAAAGGTTTCTGAGAGAATGAGATATAGATTAACGCTTTTCAGCTCAGATCAGAGGTCTACTCACCTGTTTTGCTACTAAGCAAAGAGAGTATTTTAAAAATGAATTCTCAAATTTTGTTTCTATTTTGTGTGCACAATTGTACTTTACAGTTATCTTCAAAAGCACTGAATGTATACAGTACCAGTGAGTGTCATTTTGTACCTGGTATTGTGGAAAGCCACGATGTCTGAAGTTGTGCTCTTTTACCTCCCCACATGAAGTAGTACATCCATAACTCTACTGGAGTTAGAAGTTTGAAAATATTTTTAAAAATACTAGCTTTCATTTCTGACTGATATTCATCACATGAATGTAGCTATAGTACCTCACCATGGAGACAGAACAACTTCGTACATTGTTATTTGCATGTAACTTCATGCAACAACATACACTGTTACTTTTAAAAATATCAGCTGTTTAAAGTTATTTTATTAATGACAATTTTCTAGGTATCTGTTGGAATCTTAGTTATCCCTGTTGTGTTTGTCTTTTCGTAAAAAGTCAGGAACTTTTAATAACTGTGGCGGAGTATATAACAATGTTCCTTCATTTTAAAAACAGAACAACCTTGCCTCCTCCCAGCCCCAACCTGCTGAAAAGTATTGCAGCACATTTTTATGTGCTGTTGTATGCTACTATTTACTGTTGATATCTATGGGGTTAAATATTTACTTCAAATCGTCTTGGAAGAGACTTCCTTGCAGTCAACATGCATCTTTACCAAATAAAAGATCACATTTTGATTTGCTAAGCAGAGCCTGGACAGTGTTAGTTTTCCTTGTAATGTCTAGCGAAAGGAAAGCTTTGCACTCTCTCTCACAGTTCAGCACTGAAATGGAATACATAATTTATGAACTGACAAACAAGTTTATAATGTCTAATAGAATTTTACTTATTATTTGTATGCCTTATGCATGTCTGTAGCTACAGAGGACAGATAATGTACTATTTGTTAGCATTTTATAGAGATGCTGCTTTTCCATTAGACTAAATAATTTTGTGCTTCAGTATTCTGGTATCATCTTTGAAATCTTTTATGCTTAGTAATTAAGTAAAGATTCCTGTGTAGAATCATAATATTTAGAAAGAAATAGGGTATTTTGAATCTAGCTTTTACCCTGCATTGTTTTTTTCAGTGAATTGGTTTTGTTTCTATAGAGCCATAATATATGTCATAGCTGCTGATATTATCTGTTCCCCCCGCTGTTTAAAAAAATGACTGTGGGGAACATTAAGCAAATGCTGTTCTGCAGTCACTGCTCTATTTAGATTGAATGTGCAGGATTTATCCATTATGTTCGCAAGGTCTATTTGTATGTAATACTTTGAGTGTCTCTTACATAGCCTTGGAAAACATCTAATAATATTAGACCAAGGTAGAGAGCCAAAAACATGAATGATAAGGGTTCATGGAGCTTTTCATGCCAGACAGAAACGATTCAGGCGTTCTTACCTAAATAAGGTGAAAAAATATTCCTATAATATAGTCAAGTCTGGTTTCCTCCAAAAGCTTGTATATCAGTATCATGTTATAGGAGATAACCTTTAGTATAAACTGAGATGTAGTCAGAAGACCATTTATTGAAAAATAAGATACTCAGTTTTGTAACTGATGCTAGAAACTATGTGTTAAGGAGATAATTTTTTTCCAGAAATATTGGGAAGGAGGAATTGAAGAAATGAAGCATCCTGTGAGCTAAGCGTCTGGATTTTTTTTTTTTTTTAATATGTGGCAAAGAAATAGGCAAAAATAAAATGTTCAAGCTAGCAATCAGGGAGTTTGAAGCCCTAAGAAAAAGTGATGTGATGAAAAGTTTTATTTCTTCAGATTTTAATATTCTTAAAAAAAAATAATTCTCATGTTATTGATATATGAGTAGTACTGGAAGAACTCTTTCTGACTGCAATTTGTAGCAGAGGAAAAGCAGCACTTGCACTTAATCAGTAAATAAATTCATGGATTTCAGAAGAGAAGGAAAAAAGCAATGCTAAATACTTCTACCTCAAAGCAGTGGGTGTATTGTTTTGTCCCTGATCTTGCCACCAAAGTCAATCTCTTACCTCAGGTTTGCAAACCTGATTACAGATTCAGCCAAGTATCCCAAAGTCGAGAAGTCCTAATTGTGACATTAACGTTATTCATGCAGCTTTTTAATGGTAGAATAATATTAAGACATGGATTTAATTTCTGCATGAAATTAAAAGATAGACATCTCAAAGATCATTTGCAATTACAACTGATTTATTTCGCAGTTTTAAAGTTGTAAAACGTGTTGTATATGTTCCATTCAGACTATTAATCTCCCAATAGAGGAATATTAATGCTGTTGTGCAAATTGCTAGCAAAACTCAATCTCTTCAGGGAAACTGGAACCAAAATGAAGCAGAGGCAGAAGAAAGTATGATAGAGAACTTTTATTTTATGAGGTAAATGAGAAGATAGTAGCTTCTTAGTGTAGGACAGTAGAAGGCCAAAAGGAAATTTAATTGCTCTGAGAGGAATAATACATCAGGGAGGGAAAAAATAGAATTATATAAGCTCAGGAACTTTTTCTTATGTGAGCACATACACTGGATTAAAAAAAATGTAGGGTGGAAATCAAAATAAATTTCCTATTGTAATTATTACCCTCCCTGTTTGGATCTGTGTAAGAGAAAGCAGGTGCATTTAAGATGGAGAGAATTTAAGGGAATTACATGATGCGGTATTTGCAATAGTGGGGGATTTATTCATTAACCCAGGAAATCCCTTGTAGGGTTTCTTCTTATATCATAAACTTCTATGTTCTTGGACCTACTTTTTTTTTTTTTTAATATTACATGGTAGAAAGTATAGTTTAGTCACTAGACATGATTTTTGAAAAACTTCTATTAGATTTTTCAATGCTACATGCGGGTCTTTTGATTCCCCATGCTGAATACTACTATTACTAATAGTTTTGCCTCACAACTGTGTTTTAAAGGTAGTATTTCAACAGTAGTTGTGAGGCATTTGGATAATTCATCATTTAGGAACTTAATGTCATGCAAGATTTTGCTACCCAGCTCTCTCCTTGAGGCAATGACTTTTGCTCTGACAAAAAGTGGATGAGTGACTTCTGAGCGGCCCTATCCAATGCTCCTCTGCAAGTTCATGAGGAGAAGGGGTTTAGGACTCTTTCTAAAAAACCCAAGAGGCAGGTCTCGGTGCTTCTGCTGTCAGGTAGGCAATCCACTTGGGGACTTTCACAAATCTAGGGCAACTCTGCTCTGCATTAGATTGTCATTGAAAGCTGACAGAACAGCCAAAAAGCCTCTGATAAAAGCATAAAATAACACCGATAAAAGCATAAAATAACACCAATAAAAGTGATGGAACTTGTTAAGACATGGATCACTGGGTCTGAGCCAAGCAGGGTGCTATGGATAGTCTTAGTTCCTGGAATTTGCAAATAGACCCAGCATTGATTGGTGACTGAAGCCTGACAGATTTACACGCTTCTAAACAGCCTTAGTAATAGATCTGCAATCAAGTGTCATTATTTTAATGTAATTCCCTGTACAGAATGATTGAAAGCCTTTATTAGCTTTGTATCATGAAGTCCCAAAGCTAAAGATTGTCAAAATGAAGGAAAAGAATGAGTTTAATTATGCTATATCCTTTGTATGCCTCCTTATGCTTTCTTCTGTTACTTAGTTGTCCAAGTAAGTTGAGAGATGCGAAACAGAATCCCAGCTCCTGAGGTTTTTGTAAGTTGTGGGTAGCCTTGTTGGCCCTGTTGTGGCCTTGTTTACAGTAGTGTCATCTTTTAAAAATGTTTTATGACTTTCCAAACAACAGTGTTAAAATGTGTGGAAGTACCACATTCTTATCCCCATGTTAGGGATAAGGAACTGAGACAGAGTATTTGCTGTCATCAGAAAGGAGAAAATATTTAGGCTGTTGCCTTAGGCAGAAAGCCATCAACTCTTTGTATGTGCATTTCCCATTTCAGCTAATCGTAATATTTGAAGAATTGATGGGCATTGCCTCCCTTTTTCTGTGATACAGCATTTGTAAAGCAGAACCAATTCATTTTTTCCTGTTACTTTATCTCAGCTTGATGAAAACAGAATCAAGCTGATTAAGGATAGCTGTAGCTCCCATATGGATGGCAGCTGTGCTTCTTGTCTGCTGGAGAAGTTGTTTGTTTCTTGGTCAGGACTAAAAGGCAGCTTTTAGCTTGTCCTGGGGAAGGGGTCTTGTGCAGTCAGGGGTCAAGTTCATTTTGCTCACTTCTGGCTGAAGGACAAGTTCACACTGTAAGCTTATACTGCATGCTTCATTTTGAGGAGTAGAGTGATTTTCTGATTTCTAATTCTGATTTTCCACCAATTTGCTCACAGGGGAAGAAAAGTTAGGGTGGCAAAATAGGAAAAGCTAGACTGAATCTGTTTCTTAGTTTTTGGTGAATAAGGGCTGTGACAATTTAGTCCTAAAAATAAAACCCTTCTTTTTTTTTTTTTCTCTCATCTCCTCCCCAGTATCATGAGACATTTCAATTACTATTAGTTTTATAAAAGCTCTTAGTGTACGTGCATGTGTATTTATAAACAGTGTGTTTATAGAGTGGTAGCCCTTAGAGACATTTATCATACTTCAGATCCCCATTAGGTTACACGCTGCACAGACTGTGTAACAAAAATGCAGCTCTTGCTATGTGTTTATGTCCCCAGCATAAGGCAAGATGGATTCTAGAAGTGCATGAGCTGTAGACGAGCACACAGCAAAGGGAGGCGCACACACACAGAAGTATCTTTGTGATCCCCTCACTGATTGCTACGGCTGTCCAAAGAAGGAGCAAACACTACAGTGGGAGATTAAATTTTTCATCATGAGTGTCTGTCACCTTTCAAGAGCAGCATGAGCAAAGCTAATTTTGAAGCAATGCAGCATTTACAGGAGTCTGTTTTCATTTAACTGGGCCATCTGATTTTGCATTTGTTACATAAGGGTAACGTTAACTTTATGAGAATAATTCTAATGCTTGTTGCTGAAATAGTTACTTGCTCACTGGGAGAAATCCTTTATGTCTGGGAACACCACTGCCCTTCTAAGAGAAACTCAATTTGAAAATCGTATATAATACAAGCAAACAAATGTCGTTAATTTTATTACTGGTCATGACTTAGCCTTCAAATATGTTCCTAGTGTCAGATCAGTCTTTATTTAGAAGTTGCCTCAGAGGCTACTTTTCTTTCCCCAAACATAATTGCATAGCAAACTTCTAGCAACGACAATTGCTTACTCACAGAAAAATTAATGTTAAGTAATGCATATATTCATTTCTAGTTGTATATAATGTTTTTGAAAAATTTTAGTTGTATTGTTTTTATTTTTCATGGTATCATTTCCCTGTTCAGTTTATTCGGTTCTTTAAATTAAATTTGAGCTCACAATGATCTCCCACAGTTCGTCTACCACCTTAGAGTAGAAAAGTATGTGCAGCTGATTTTTCTCTTTGTTCAGACATCTAACCCTCCCAAAAATGCTGGAGTTGAGAAAGGAACATTGCTGGAGCAATTTCCAAAAGCTAGGTGATAAAGGGAAAGCCTTTGTACCAGGGACTGGCTTCTGGGTACCAGTACACTCAGGTTAACATTATACTCTGAACACTGTAACTATGTCCTCTGAACTTTCACTCTTCTGTTTTTATAACTTGCTGAGATTTTTAAACATTATTTTTGTGTTCCTAAGAATATAATAAGGTAAGAAATGCCCTGTTGGGTCAGACCCACTGGTCCATCTAGCTCTGTATTCTGACAGTGGCAGCGGAAGGAGTTGTTTCAGGATGATACGTGAGCCTGGACTCTTTCTACACTCTGCTCCCCTCATGTCTCCAGCATCCATAGTTGTTGCATTGGGGCTGTTAAAGGGTACATCAATACGTCTTCTCTTTTGTGTCTGTCCATGGAGAAATTACTGACCACCAGTTTTTCTAATCCTCTTTTGTTCCCTCTGATACTGTCTACCTATACAACACCCTGTGAGAAATTCTAGAAGTATAGACTCTGTGTTTAAAAACAAACAACGCCTCACCAAAAAAAAAAACCACCAAAACCCCCACAAATCAAACAAAACCCCAAAACAGATGACGGTGGGAGAATTTTCCTCTGTCTGTTGTAAACTTTGCAAAGATTTCTTCAAATTCTTCCCCTTATTTTCAGTACATTTGATCTGTCATGGTTTATGTGCTTTCCTCTCGCTGATTCAACAACTCTCCAGTTTTTTTTTTTAAACAGTTGACCTTTTATCTGAGATTATCTCCTTTACTTTTCTGTTGAGCTAAGAAGGTCTCTATCTGTTTGTTTGGTTTTCTTTTAGAACTGTGGTAGGCATTTTTATCTGGTCATCTAGTATAGTGGTTTTTGAACAGCCTGTGGGCTGTTTGCAGTCTTACTTCCTTTTTGGACCACTCCTTTTGGGTTTTGTTCATTTATTTTCACTACTTGTACCATTTCCACGTCGGATCCTTTCTTGAAATTGTGTATCATTATGCTGGATTTATTGGCATTCTCCATCACTTTTTTCAGTGTTAATTCTAGTTGTGTTGTGATTACTCTTAAAGATCAGTCCTTCCACTTAAAACAATCCAAGCCCTCTGCTCCACCAAAAGCCTAAAGGCCATCTCTTCTTGGGGGTTCTAAGACTAGATTTTAAGAACCAGTCACTGCATCCAAAACCTGTATTTCTGCATCTTGTCCTGATGTGACCTTAGTCCAGGCTACATGTGGGTAGTTGAAATTTGCTGCTTCTGCATGTCTTGAGATTGTTGTGTCTCAAATAACATCACGTGAACAAAATCACCGTTCTTGTCAGGGAGGTCCCAGGACTGTATTTTCATTACTTGCATACATAACTGACAAGGTTTTGCAATTATTTCTTTTTTTTTGTCTCCCAAGATCTTTTTAACCATTTGCATTTTTATTATCCGTTTATGTACAATCTCAATCCTTCACCTGCACCTCAATATCACCTGTATATTGCCAAGTCTCATATCCCACATCCTTTCACCATGTTTCTTTGGTACTGGCCATGTTGGGGTTGTCATTTGATGGCTGGCATTCCAGTTCTCCTACCTAAAATGTTTTTAGGCTTCTAATGTTGGTGTGGAAGCAACATATAAATTCTGCCCATGCTTTGTTGTTCACTATTGCATGTGCTAGTCATCTGGCGTTGCAGGTGGTCTGACTTGCCTTTCCCGTTTATTCCTTATTTCCCAGTTCCCAACGTAATGCCTTTCATCACCATTATCTCATGGTTGCATTGAGCCTCAGCCTGTTTCTTGTGTCCCATGCATGGATTTGGAAGCATTTTGGTTTCCTACATAAGAAACTGAATGTAGCCTTCAGAACATCCCTCCTACATTCCCCTTCTTCCTAGAGTACTGACAGGGATGGTGACCGTGAACACCTCTCCTTCATGCCCTGTTATAACTCATCTAACTTCCTGGCAAGTTCTGCAGTCTTTGGATTTGGTGGATGAATTATGGGCCAGCCCCCTTGGACTTTGCAAACCCTCTCACTGAGTCTCCCATTGCCACCACTGGCTTTTGCCTATTATGGCAGATTCCAACAGCTGCAGGAACCTCCTCAGTACAAGAGGATGCTGCAATGCTGGCTCTCAGTCCAGCATGACCACCGCTACTGCTGCAGCATTCTGCTATATCTCATGTGTGGACTTTGTTATGAAGGGTGCTAAAGTAAAATAGGCAAGAGACAGGACAGGTATCACTTATTAGTCCAAAATGTGATCAATGCGTCTTTCAATCAACCTATATGAATGCAATTTTGTTGTTGTTTGACAGTAAGCTGAATTGGAGCAATGACAAATGAAAGCGATCGTGTAAAAGATGCTTGTACTTTGAGAATGATTCTCACGTTGTTCTTTTGCATTAACTATTCATACAAAATAAGATGAGGTAGCTCTGTGATTGTGCTGAAGGATAGCTTTGGCCTAATATTAACAGTTTGTCATAAACCTGAACTTTTGAATATTTAAAACTTATTCTTTTTAAATAATTCTTGAAACGTTGATGAATTCAAGTAGTGTCTTTTAACCTATGCCAACATCACTTGTTCTGATTCAATATATTTGCATTTTTTTAAAACCCACATAATTGCTTCTATTTATTGCTGCCATATGCTGATATCTTCTGATATTGAAATAGTGATTGTTTCTTTTCCATATCACCAGTTCCAGCATTTTAGTTAATGCTTTGTATTATTAGTGGAAATAGCAAGGGAATATATTTTTTTGTTTGTTCTAAGTTGTGTAATGAAATGGCTGTAAATTTCTAATAAGCTCAGTTGTTATTGTTCTTAAGAAGAAAAATCAGCCAGAAGATGAAGTAAGTATCCCTCAGAAAGTACCATTCATTCTGAGCATACATTAGGGTTAAATTTAAAAAACAGAAACGTGAATGTGTTGGAATATAAGTATGAAAATATTTGTCCTTTTCAGATTAGGTAAGGGGTGAGGGAGTTAAATATATATTCTGTATAATTTTTATTTTAACTCGTAATGGTTATGAGTTTGTTATGGTTTCTCCAAGAGACTAGAAAGAAAAAATAATGAGGGCTGTTACAGGAAAAATACATTTCTTTTTTTTCCCTTCATGTACCTAGAAAAAAAATCTACACAGTTCAGAATATTTAAAAGTATCAGAGATTTTTTTTGTCTATAGTCAATATTACAAACAATTGAATTAAGCACTGTCCTGTTTTACAAGTGAGCTCTAACTGATATGTGCTTCACAGTATTTAAATTTTAGTGCAGTGTGTTTATTACTTGGAAATTATACTTAATATAGAGGACTTACAACTAGGCTATCTTGAAGAGTGAAAATTTTATTTCCAATAATAGTGCCTTGGAAATTACATTATGAATCAGAGCATTTTATTAAGATGGTTTTGCCAGCTTAAGTAAGAGATTTGATTTTGCTGTGCTGCATCTGAAATCATATATGTAAACCACTTAAGGCCTATATTAACTCTGTTCATAGAACAACACTGTCATAATAAATGTTTCTTACTTATTCTTTGATCTCAAATTGCTTCACAGAAGAGAGGAAGAACCCCTGTAATGTGAATGGGAAAACAGAGATGCAGAAAAGTGGCACAATGTGGTGAGGATATAGGACTGAGTGCATATTTTAAGAGTTAAAGCTTGTATATTGACTTCTCTACTCATTGTCTCCTGTCGGACCTGTTCTGTTTCCATCTGTGGCTAGACACAGCTCAGAATCAGCAAAACTTTTTGGCTAACTTCCCATTTATTTGAAGTAACGTAAACACTGAAGAGCTAAATGCTTTTTTGAAGGCAGGCCCCTGGAGGTACCTTCTTTTCTTTATTTTAGAGTCCTTCACAAGAACTCTGTATGTTACAAGCAGATTACTCTCTGGAATGATCTGTGGAATTGCTGAAGACAAATCAGCCGTCTGAGCTATTGGCTGGGCCATTTGGTTGGCATATCAGACTCCTGCAGATTGTTACACATGTATTAGAAGAGAGAAATTCTTTTTGTGTTGTTTTTAATGCTTAGTTTGTTGCTTAACTAACATAGATATTTGCCTAAACATTTATTTTTAATAGATTTTAACTGTGCCCAATTATCCAAGCATACTCCACATAATTCCACAGGCAGTCCGCTCTCTTGTAAGGAGCAGAGACCACATAAAAGAGGTTTTAGTCTCCTAACAACTTTTAAATTAATGAATCTGCTAATTTAATCAAGAGAAGAGAGATTCCCACATTTTAATGTTCAAGTCCAGGACCCAACCACCAGCCGTCCTCCATCCAGGTGTCACGTTATGACTTTCTTGTAAGTTGGTCTGCTGGATGTCAGGACCTGTAGATGAGGAACCGCCATTGTACTGTCTTCTGAAGAACCAGAATTATTTCCTCTCCAAGTCTGCCTCAGTTCTTTCATTTGTACTGTTTTTTAAAAAAATGTTTATAATATGCTTCATTTTTTCAGTGATACTTGCAGTTTTAATCCATACTTGGCCTCTCTGTTTAAATGTTCTCATTTCTCTTTGCCAGTTTTTTGGCTTATGAATACTGTTTTGATTTCTAAGGGTTGTCTGTTGTTTGGCAGTTAAGTGTTAACAGTTTAATGTTAAATTTGCATAATAGCAAGAATGACTTAAGCACTTTCATTTCAAGCAGGAGGAGATCTGATTTCTTCTGTGACTGGAGGGATGGAAAGGGAAATGGTCTATCATGCTTATATTGGTTCAGTGTCATTTTTTGCCATTAATAAGAGTATACCTATAATTGTGCATTTTCTATAATAGAAAACGCAGTTTTCCATTAAAACATAACCATGCTTAAGTCTGGAGGCATTACTCCTACCTCCTTTCTGCTGCAAGAGGGCAATGATTTTTTCTTAAAAAAAAAAAAAAGGGGGGGGGGGGGGANTAATAACTTGAGGTTTTTTTCCCCTAACAAATCTGTAAGTCTTTTCTTGAGTTTCAACAACTCTCAAGTGCTAAATTTATCAAAAGACTGTTCAGATAATTTCCTGCTTTTGTGGCTTTCTTCAAAGAATGTATAAATTATTTCCCCATAATCTTTTATTATGCTGAGCCTTAGGAGTTGTTACTAAGCATGCTTGAAAGTCTTCCATAACTTGCTTAATTCTGTGTATCTACTATTTTGTGACTGGATTGGACAAGACTAGGCAGCAAACACAAAAATATTCTCTTCTTCCTGTATTTTCTTGTCTGCTGCCCTCAATTCTGGTATGCTTAGTATTTCAATGTTTTATTCCTTCCATGCTTTGTAGGAGCCTCTTGATAGTGTTACCTTGGAGGATCCTTGATTGTAGGTGGGTCTGTAGCATCCTTCAGTTAGGAGTCTGGGATATATGATGTCCTTAGTTTGCTAATCTGTCTTTGTGACAGATTGCTGTAGTTGTGGGATAGTGGTCATGTGGCCATGTATTGTAAAGCTTCCAACTACTGTGGTTATTTTGTGCCACTGGATTATACTGTACCTCTGTTTCTGCTGTACCCTTTGTCTCGTAGTCCTCTAGTTTGAAGAATATGTTTCTCCTTTATATCCTCTTTAATCAGTAAATCGTTTGTTAATCTTGTACCTCTGTTGCCCATGGTAGTGAGTGAACAAGGGAAGGTTTGTGGATACTTTTTTTTTTAAACATTTTTTCCTCATGGACTGCTTTCTTTTGGTTAAAACGGGAAAGGGATTCTCTGAAATAGGACAGTCTGAAATATAAGAAAGTCCAAGGAAAGTACCATGACTGAATTGCTGTCATTTTTGTGACCATTTTGGCTTAATTTAATTAAGTGGTTGTAGATGCAGATTTGTAAAGGGGTGATTTGGGAACTTGCAGATGCTTTTTGAGCTTTACATAGCATGCTCTGTAGGACGTGAGTTGGAAGGATGTGGAAACAGTAATTTCTGTATGTCTGGATGTTTGTTCCTTTAATCTTAAAAGTCCATCCATTATTCTAGCAGTATACAACAAAAAAGGAGAATAGGAAAATTAAGATGGAGGAATTGTTCTTAATGTGGTTTATTTGTTACAATAATATAGTTGATGTTCGTATTAGAACTAATATGTACAATTCTAGAGAGAGACAATTGACTTACCCACAGAACCAGGACTGGAAAAATCGGCGATGTTTGTGCCAGCTTTGCCGTGGCATTCCTGCCTACCCAGAGCCTCAGCCCTGACTGTCAATGTCTGCACTGTGGATACCAGAGGAATTGAGTGTCAGTGTGAATTCAGTCACCGGCATCTCTGTAGGGACTGTAGGGTCTTGCCAATAATATAGACAGCTGTAGCGCCACTGTTTTGAGATGACTACTGTTCCTAATGACTTGTTTAGATAGGACCGAACTTCTATGGTTTTATTTCTCCCAAAACACTCTGTATTCTTAATGCCTTCTCTTTGGGTCAGGAAGAAAGGAGTCCTGTCATTAATGAGTTATTACCACAAAGCTGGCTGCAGGAATGATTGTCACCAGGCTGGTCTCCCATGCACTGTGTCAGAGGCATGTGTATCTTAATTAAATGGAAACAAGGATTTGGCTTTGCACTTTTTGTAAAGAGTGTCTTTGGGAACACCTAGGGATTTTGTTAAAAGAAAGGAAGACACATCAGTGGATTAAGAGGCCCTTCGGGACTTGTATTTTACCACTCTTCATTCGCTGTTGAAGCGTCTCCACCTCTGACTTTGTCTCAGTTGGTCCGTGTCTCTCCAAGCACATACAAAAAAAAAAAGGCTCATCTGTACTTGCCTTTAAATGTTTGTGGCAGTTTATAACATGACAGGAAGGAGAATATTTGCAAAGCTGGATTTTGAAGTCCGGTGGTACTCGTAAGATTTGAGGTTTTGAAATAAACATAGTAAGAAGCAGGTGACTGTAGGTTGGGATGTTTGGAGGTGAATAGTGCAAGCATGTCGTGGTACTTGCCCAAAAGATTCTTTCAGCCTCCAGCAGTTTGCAGCTCGTGGAGTCCAAGGTGATGTCCTTTTGTTTAACACAGCATGTGAAACATCGTAAGCTGTGCAGCTGTCTGCTGGAAGTAGTGTCAGTGTGTGGAAGGACAAGCCCCTTAGCATTTTGAGGTAGATGGAGCTGCTGACAGAGTTGAAGTCCAATTTCTTTTCACAGAATTGACTTGCCACTCACCTAAATGCTACACACAGCAACAGTGAGATTCAATGTCTTCCCCTTCTGAAAATGCTGCATTTCCACTTTTGGAGTGGTCATGTGAAGATGATGGTTCCCCTTTAATTTACTAACGGACTACTGCTGTGCAACGTAGTCCATTATTTTTGCTCAAGAATTTTCTTGGGCTTTTTTTCTAAGTGGTTTCATTGCATCCCTGCATAGTTACAGCACATTGCCAGCCCAGATGTAGGATTTTGGATGGGGTTTCGTAACAGTTAGTAAAGTAAATTCTAGTAATAACCTGATCTTTTTTAGAAAGACTTTGGAAAAGACACAAGCAATCTATATAACTGCTGATTTATATTATTACCTCCATTTACGTACAAGCTTAAAGTATAGACAATTTGCTTCAAACTCATGAACAGATTCCACAGAACACTAAGGATCTTGTTACTGTGTAATGATTTAAGTGATTTAATTATAGTTTGCCACAGTATTTATTACTGATGGAAGCAAATTTCTCAGGGGCTGAACTTTGAAAGCTGCATAGTTATGGATCAATAATATTTTTATTTTCTCAAGAGTCTGTGCATCTTTCTTGTACACCCCATTAATTCCTTTATTCCAGTAATTTTACTAATTGTTTATGTACTGCTTCAGATTTCAGCTGTTGTATTAAAGCATTAACTTCATTAGTATGATAAAGTGCTTTCTTTCATGTCATAGCTCACCACTGATGCAACTTTTCTGTATATTCCCATTTTTAATGACTTTGAATAAAAGCAAATAAGCTTACTCTAGTTTAGTAGTGTGAGAAATCTATCTCAGTAGATCCTCAGTGCCAATAAGAGAGGATTTTACCTTAAGTTTTACACTTAAATCATTTTTTGCCATAAAAGTTTGTACTTGTTTTAGTTAGAGATTCAAATATGAGTGGAAGTAGCTTGTTGATGTATATGATCATACCATATAGGCCATATTGCTATTAGCACGATCTAGTATTAAAATATTTTTTTTTTTTTTTTGATACACAGATAAGGGACAAGGTCATTTGCTTGAGTTCACCTTTCTGTAGCTCTAAGTGGAGATGCCTCCTGCAGGCCCCCGAATTTGGTGTGGTTGTCTCTCTGAGATCTGTCAAGTACGTTTCACTGTGTGCTTGCCAGCAGTGCTGGTCTCAACTGAAGCATCCTCACTGTCCTGGAGGAATACCTGTGTTTGAATGACTGCTGGCAGACCTGTCTCTTGCATGCATGGGTATTTGCCTGCTCAATCCATGAAGGTTGCAGAAGCGAGGCACTGAATATACTTGTGTTCACACTTAACCTGGCATGAACTCAAACTGAAGTAGTTTCTTCACAGATTTAACTGTGAATAAGGGAAACCTGGTACTCTCTCCAATTATTATTTGATAATGTTAAGTTATGTGATAGCGTGTAGTTCACTAAGGGTGTTTGAGAGGGCTGCCTGATCATCAGCAAGAAATAGGTTCCCCTGTCCTGGTTCAAAGTGTGAATGTTGTGGGATTCAGATGAAGAATTTAAACCTGTCCTTAGATGGCAATGTGACTGATTCAGTGTCCCAGTATGAGTAGAAACATGGAGAAGGGAGGTGGAACTGCACCTTGTCTTGTCTGTCTTCTCTTGTATGTGATGGCTATTCACCCTTCTAAGGATTGCAATAGTTAATACACCTCCTGGCAATATAAAAAAAAAAAAGGAAGAAAAAAAGAAAAAGCAACATCTAAAAATTGTGTTTGCAGGACAGTCAGCCAGTGGACAGCAATGATGTTCTTGCACTGTTTGTAGCTGCAAATGAAACAATTCATTATATACACTTTTAGTAAATGACTGCATTCTGCAAGTTGAAAACTGAAGCAGGTAAAAATTTGGCAAAAGCCGAACATCTGAATGTAATCAGTGTCACTCTCTGTAGCTAGAGATCAGAGAGATTTGCTAAATTTGGCATGTGTATAGGAAAATATGCCAAAAGATAGCAGCAGTGGTGAGGCAAAAATGAGTCATCTCCACTTCTTGAGAACCAGATGGAATATTATTTTTTTCTTTTAACTGGAGGTCAATTTTATAGCTATAATAATATCAGAGCTCATTGAAGATATATATGAAGACATTTTTTTACCCAAAATGATCTCTACTAAAAGCATTTTTCTTTTTGTATCAAATTCGTCTATTTTCCATTAAGAATTATAATTTTGTACAGGACAGAAAATAATGTATAGGTTTTTGAAAGGCAAGTAGTTTTTTTAACAGGTGCAGATTTTAAAACCAAGGAATGATAGACCAGATTTTGATATCCTTTTATTTTAATGATGTTCAGGAAATGTTGCCCTCAATTAATTCATTTCCATGGAATTTTTAAAAGTTGTTTTAGGGAACTCTAGGATTAAAAATGAGCGAAACAAGCTCACCAAAGCAATTACTGAAAAGAACAGAAGGAGAACACTCTCCTTGCCCTACAAGGAAGAAATTTATGGTTTTATGGTTTCTTTTATGTACTTTATAGAGAAGATTTTGTGGTAATTACACTTATGAGAGCTTCTGGCTGTGGGATTCAGCAGTAGATAAGACAAGGCTGTCTTATTTTCAGAATAAACAGTGAGTCCTACTTATGTGTATAATTTAAAAAAATAATTCTTTATAGATGACTAAAGGAATTTTGCATAACAATAGGTAAATCATCTATGATTTATCCTGGGAATGTCAACTTGTTAAAAATGGGAAAACATGATCCTAAGTAAATTGTGTGAAACCAGAGAGAGCATTCAGCTAATTACCTTAAAAACAAACAAACAAAAAGCCATACAGAAAAAAAACAAACATCCCTTCCACTCCAAACCTGTTTTAAGAAAGGGACAATAACAAACACTTGGTAAATTAAAATTAAATCTACTCTTTATCTTTGTCAGTTTATTTGTCATTAATTCCAGGAATACCTGGCCAAAGTGGTTTGGTTTTTGGCTGAGAAACCTACAATAATAAATTTTAATAAGATTTCAATATCACTATATTCGTTACACAGGGAAAAATGTGTGGTTCGTTAGCCAGTCTTCCAGCCGACTTTCTCTCACACGATATGGAAGTCACAAGGATCTTCCGAAGCTCTGTTGCTGGCTCTCTGCAGTGTCTTCCTCCCTCCTCGTGTACTTGCATATGCTCACTGCCTTAAAGAGATGAGAGAAGCAATCTGAGGTGAAAGGAGGATTTGGACAAGACATGTCTCTGAAGCTGAGAGCTGCAGGCGTCGCGCTGTTGTAGCTTCCTCATGTGTCCTTTTCAGGGCTTGCCTAGGTTTAAATAGTAGTAGCATGTTCTCTTTTATTGTCCCAGGTTCCTTAATGGCTGTTCAGGAATCATATTCCACTTCTGAATGCATGCTGCCAATTTGTGTGCAAGAAGGTGATGACTATGCTCGTGTGGAAAGGACTACCAAAATACCTCAGCAACTTGGAGTTTTAGATTTTTTTTCTCCATTTTTGGATCTGTTTCTTCATGTTTGGTTAGAGGTTTAATAGGAATTTTAGATAAGCACAAACCACCCTCTTTTATGTAAATATTTACTTTCACATTCAAATATCTATTTAAAACTTGCATGATTCTTAAGGTTCTTAATCCCCCCGAAAGGCATCTCACTTGTGCGTAATTGTTCTTGGAGAAGTAGCTTGTTTTCTGGCTTTGCCAGGGAGATTGCTTAAACACTCTTAGAAAATTAATATAAACGTTCTAAACTGTAAAAGCTTCTTAGGCAGCAACCAGCAATAACATCAAATAAAATGCGTGTGCTCTACTCGCTTGTATACTCTTCTTTTTACATAAGAGTTAGGCATTCATATTTGCTTTTTAATACAAAAAGTTTCCAATAAATGTTAAGGATGTGAGTAACAGATAAAGGTTTGCTACAAGGGATTTTTTGAAGTGCATGGAGTTTTCCTAAAAATTACATGAAGGCAGTAAAGTATGAAATTACATAAACTTCCCTTGAATGCAAGAGTGATTTTCTTGTCATTTGCTGTTCAGCCCTTCATAAAGCCCCTCACCCCCCCAATCATTTTTCAACTGGGTAGTACGTTTCTTGACTGTCTCTAATTAATAACAGAATTAGGATATACATACTAATTGACATTATGTGGAGTCTTCCCCTGGTCTTGCTGTTCCTAAGTATGTTATTGTTGCTAGATAAGGAACAGTTGTTGCGTATCTCAAGTGGCGCACACTGAGCAGCTGTGTGACAAATTTAGATGAGTATTTGGCACATCTGGTGAAGCTGCGTGGCAGGGTCGCCTGGTGACTGTGTCTGGCCACTTTGGGTCACTTGGTCATGTATGGGGCAAACAGCTAGGCAATCTCTGTCTCTGCTCCATGAGCTGTGTCCAAAGGCAAGGGGGAGTAAGTGGCATTTGCAATGGCTGGAGGAGTATGAGGAAAAGCAGGAAGGCAATGAGGAAGGTGGCAATAGGTTCAAAGCAAAAGTTTAGGTAAGTTGTTCTTATATTTGCATTTTAACAAGACTGGAGTTGGAGGAGAACATATTGGTTAAGGCAAGAGGAGTGAGTGGTTTGGTAACTAAGATGCAAAGGATGCTTGGAGAAATTGGTGCAGAAAAAAATGTACTGGCAGAGTGATGTTACTTAGAAAGAGTCAGGGCTGAGTTTCAGTTGGGATGTCAAAGGAGCAAGTGAGAGAGACAAGCCTGACACACAAATTCTAAGCCAAAGAGAATCATGGCATCGCCTGCTGCGACATCAAGATTTTGGTGTATTCTTGCATGGATTGTAAGCATGAGCAGATGTCTTATTTTGGAAACACCTGATGCAGTGAGGTCAATCCAGGTGTTACGTGTTTTGAAATGGCAATTGAATTGATAACTTATAGACAGTTTTGTAACAATTACAAAAGTGTATCAATCAAATAAACAGAGGATAAACAAAAGCTGGTATGTTTAACATCATTAAGCTTTGCAGCAAGTGCTGTACAGTGCCAGTCCATTCCAGGCAAGGGTGTTCAGCACTAGTTTATTGTGTTATTTCTTAGCATATACTTTATAGGAACCTTCATTCTTATTGCCCTTGTTCTTCTGAGTGGGTTTGTAAGATCTATTTTCTTTTAGATCAGCATGCTATAATTAAATGCACCTCTAATTAAAATTGGAGATACTTAACTCTGTTTGTGGGGAAATGTTGCTGATCTGATTGTATTTTCCTCCGTCTTAGATTCTAGACTTAGTGTATGTCCTGTGTTGTTTCATGACTTGGGAATAAAAGGGGAGGAACATGAGAGGGGGTTGAAAGAGATAAGGCCAAGAACATTGAATCATTTGTTTTGGAGGAGAGCACTGTAAAGCCTAAAAATCTGCTTTAAAAGAAAATATTTTGCTAATGGTAAAGCCACATAGGCATACACTTCAGGATTCTTGAAAGCATTCTGTATTTGCATAAATATTATTAGAAGAAAAATGTTTTGAGAAGCTACATACCTGTAATGAAGGTCTAGGTAGCCTCTCTAATTGCAAAAATTAAAGGGAGTTGAAAGTTGAAGGACAAATCTTCCCCACCAACTCAAATGTAACTGGAACATGTCAAAACCCAACCAAGTCAAATCAAAACTCCATCTCCTTTGTAGTAATTAAAAAAGATGTATTGTTTGTGCGTGATTTTATGTTGTTTTGACAGAAGTAGCTTTTAGCCACCAATAAACAGTTCTACGTGCACAAAACCCCAACCAATATCTGGTTCAGATTTGATACCTCCAATGTCTGTCACCATTTCCTTCAGACATGCTTGTATTTTATTTGGCAAAACAAGGTCTACCACTGAAAAGTAAACTAATATAGTTTGGCTGTGTACAGGCCGTGAGTCACAGACAGACCCCAAAACTCTCCAGATTCTGCTTTTATCATTGACTTTGCTCCCTTTTTTTCAAGCTGCTAAATGGGACTAAACAGATGTGTAGGGCTGTCTGGGTAAACGAAACAGATGTAGTCACCAGAAGAGATTTTCTAGGCTGCTAAAATAAACATATTAATGTAATACCTGTTTTTTGAGTAAAATATGTCTTGTTAAGACACATGTTGATTATTTTCAATTTGGTGTTACTTATTTTAGTGATGATTTAAGTCTGGGTTGTTTTATTTTTTTTGTTTGGTTGGGTTTTTTTTGTTTTTTTTTTTCTCTAGGTTTTGCCTACCATTAGAAATATGATATAGTGCTATGTGTTTCTGCCAAAAGCAACACCTTCCAGAAAGCTCCCAGCATATCATAAAGTAAATATAATCAGTCTTACAATGATATATTATTAATGTAAGTATTTCTTGAGAAAGCCAAAAGTGAGATCTGGAACATCTGTGCACTTCTTATTTTTGCAGTTTGTTATTCTGCCTCTATGTTCTTACAATTTTGTTGATATGTGCTTTAATTTCCTAGTTAAGCGTGTGTGAAAGATTTGAGGCTTTTAGGTCTTAAAAAATCATCTTAAACACATCCTTACAAGTGTGTCTTTGAGTAAAGACTGAGCCTGAGCACTTCAGCTCAAAATTGACTAATTTCAGAACAATTCAAATGCAAATACTGCAGGTTTGTATCCTTAATTGCAATAATCAATGTGAAAAGCTATACAAATTTTTAATTCAGTTTATTATTATGGAAATAGTGAAGTGACCAACCAGGAATCTATGATATCAGGGAGATGGGTACAGAAGGATTTACTCTTTCGAAGTTGGGGAAGTTGAAGTAGAGGGGACAACAGCACAGCAGATGTATCAGTGTTGTAAATCCCTTTTTGTTTAATTTGACAGTTATGACTTAAAGACTCCATCAGGATTGTTTAAGAGACTTTATTCTTAGCAGGTAATCTGGTCCTCCACTATATACTTAACAGAATAAGTGTTTAGTGTCTACTGTGCTGAACTCTCTAGTAACATTTTTACTACCAGGCATTCCTCCTAATAGCAGTGGCTAAACTTCTTTTGATTTCTGTAGTTGTGCTGTGGACATAAATCTTACTGGTTTTGTTTGCTTATTTTAGCAGAGATTTTTATAACAGATAAATATTTATATTGGAAGAAAAACAAAAGTGGTTCTTGTCAGGTGCTGTCAGACTTTCCTTCCATACTTCATGAATTTGTGTTACCAATAGCAGCAAAGTATATTGTCAATTAACTGGTAGTTTCTCACACAACTGTTGCAGCCTTTCCTTTCTGAAGTACTAAGGCCGGTGGTTGTTCATTATGGTTGTCTATATTATGCTAGGACCTTCTGCTTTAAACTGTTTTCACTCCTGCATCCTTTAGTTTCAAGTGGTAAGGCACAAAGAGGCCTGTATCATTTCATTCTGCAGGCTTTGCTCTCCATCTTTCCAGTTTAGTAGCCAATATGGGCTTTAGGATGAACCTAAAATTACATCATTTTTGAAGTAGAGAATATGCCATGTTTATGTAAGCAAAACTTGTGGTTAAAATTATCTGCCCTTATGTATATATCTTGCTTTTTTCATTCTGTTTTACATCTGAGCAGGCCATTGATCTCAGTACTGCAACAAGGGTCATGAAAATCTCTACCGAACCATAAGTATTTTTAAAATGTATGACAGCATGTGGAGAAAAGACAAAAATTTTATGTCTAGTTGCTACTTAAGATGAATTATCGGGGGCTGGAGGGCAAGTAAAACCAGAAACCTTGAATTTTAACTTTTAACTACCAGTAATAATGGCTTGATACTGATACATGTGTATGTCTGTGTGTGTGTATGTACGTATGCATAAATCTTGTTCAATGGTCTGTATGCTCTCTCACGCCTTGGGCTTACCAGCTTCTTCTTTTATTAAATAGCCTTTTCTGCTCTGGTAGTTACTGTAAGACTTAGTGATTTCTGACCTGTACTTTGGTTCTGTTCTCTCAGTTCTATTGCCTTATGTGTGCCCACAAAAACTGGACATAAGGACAACTGATAATGCAGACCTAAAATGAGAAATATAGCAGGATTTATGCCAGCTATTCAGTTTGTTATTTTTTGTTTCTTGATATTAGCCTGTTGTTTATGATATGATTCACCTGATCTGGAAGTCTACATCTGAGATACTCATCTAGTTTCTCTTTTTAGTCAAGAGAGTACCTGGAAACACCCTTTTTTTTTTTTTATTTTTTTTATTTTTCGTTTCCAACCATTAAACAGGACTAACGTCACTAACTTGGACGTAGACGCCTAAAGCTTGACTGCAGCAATCCCACTTCTCTGCCTGGGACAGCCAGCCGTGTGGAAGCTGGATTGCCAAAGCCTCACCAATTTACACTTTCTGGCCAAAATTTTCACTAGCTTTTCCTCCATCTAAATGTTTTGGAGCATCTGGCAGAGCAGCGGAGAGATCTGGCTAGCTCACGACTCATGCTAGCTGAAGTCTCTATAAATCCTGGGTTGCCTCAGGATTTGTTTGTGTTGTTATCATGATGACTGTCTGCTACCCCCCAGCCATTTGGGGGCTGAAGGTGCTGCATGCACGCATTTGTAAGTTAATACAGAAACTGGGGAGCAACTGATCTTGTGACTGAGGACTTGGGGGTTGTGAAGTAGAGCTGAAATGACTGGTTGGCAGTTTGTTTTGAATACCAAGCTTTGCACATGATTTGAGTTGAAATTAATGTGCCAAGGTGTTCTCCTTTCCTCCATTTTTGTGTAATTTGGCTAAGGCAATGGGCAGTGAAAGAATATAAAGCCCCAGTCCACAGCATACTATTTGTCTGTTATTTAGGACATAGCTGTAATTTCAATAGTCATGCAAAGCTTGCCTAAATGTCTTTAAATCTGATGCCTTGAGCTATTGTGAGTCAGTTTTCATACCGCCACTTCACTGAAAAAATGGAACTGTTCCGTAGAGGATGACTGTTTCTCTTTTGCCTCTTTACCATCAGACAAACTGCTGTGAGCGTGCTGAGGCTGGGATTCTTGTTACCTAAACTGGGACACCAAAGTGTTGGCCACCCCAGCCTGAGCTGATTATTGCAGAGTCCAGGGAGAGGAGGAGATACCTGCAGAGGACAGTTCATCATGGCTGTCTTAAAATCTGATTTCACACGAAGGTGCCTTGCTTTCTGGAAAACTGATCTCCCGCTATTGGCTGTAAAGGGAGCTGAGGCTGAGTAAATGTAAACAGCTAAATGACAGGTGGTAGCTAAATAGACTTAGGTGAGTGAATTTTAGATGCCTTAAGTTAGGTGTGATGCATCCTGGTCTAAATGGTTTGCAGGAACTCAGTGAGCCAAAGGGACTCAGTAGAGCCAAAAGAAACATTTAAGGGCTCATGGTTCTTAGACTCTTTGATATACAGATTGTTATCTGCCTAGCTTTGCCGCTGTACTTAAAAGTTGTTTCAATAAACACTAGTGAACTTAGAGGGCAAGCATTGAAAAATAATCATGACCCAAAATGAAGTTATGTGCATGTACTGTGTTCGAAGCAATGTGAAAGCTTTCACGGGAGTATGAATTACACCTGTGTTTTAACAGGAGATGAACTGTCAGCTGACATGCATGAAGGAAGGAAAAAGGGTAATGCAGAGTGATACTCCCTATAACAAGTAGGCAAGTTAATATATTAAGTTCTATAATTTAGACATATCTTACATTAAGTATTACATTTAAAAGATATTGTTAAAATACACCTCTTTAGTCACATAACATATGCAGAAAACCAGCAAAAAAACACCACAACATTAAAATTTCGAGTCTTTTCTTTGACTCAGATGAAACCATTATTCTGAATCCGTTTTCCTGATTAAAATGTTATTTTCTCTTTGTCAGACTTCTCTGGTTTACAATTAATGTAATAGTGCAATTTTTAGCGAGGGTGGCACTTGATAGAATAACAACCTGTGAAAAACAGGCTATACATATAACCTCATACTGGGAATGAAAATGTTAATTTTTGCTCTCTTCTTTAGTAGCAATTCTGACAGATTTCTGGAAGGCCTTCTAGTATGAGATGCACCTTATACAACACACTTTTTACTGTTTCAGCAGTCTCAAATTACAGTGGAAACAATAACAGAATTTCTTACTGTAAATAAGAGTGAGGAAAAATGGAGTTTGGCATGTGACAATGAAATCAGTATTTGCAATTTTGTATTTTCATCTGTGATGAACCTATTTTCAACATTTGTTTGAGAAAACATACTTTTTAATATAATACAGAACCACTAATTTCACTGCATAAACAAGCATGGCAAGATTTGCCCCTTTTCTTAGTTGAGGGCAGTGAAGCATGCCTTTCATCCCATATCATGTAAAATATACATGGAAGAACAAAAAAATGAGTATAAGAAATTTGTGGCTTATAATGTTTAAGTTTGTGTTTGTGCATAATTTTTTGTGTTGAAACATTTGCTGGTGAAAGAGTAGAAGCAGTTGAAACATACTCCTGCTGTTTCAATATGCTTGGTGATAATTTTCCATTTCACTGGCTCATTTATGATAGCTGGTGAGTTTGTTCAGGGTAGGAAACAAAAATTGGACTCTCTCTTAAAGTTATGTTGAGGCATGTACATAAGCTTGAAAGATATTTTGTGCACCTGCTTGAAAACATGTTTTTGGGACTCTCAGTTCACTGCAGCCTTCTGTCATTGCACCTGATTGAAAACTGAAGAATTACCTGCTGGCACGAGAACCTGGTGATAGAAAGCCATTTTTCTGCGTATCCGAAGAATCCTTAATTTTTCTTGGTTAGCAGTTGCTGCAACATAGAGTGTGCTAGTTGAATATCACAGCTTTTCCATGAACAGTTCAACTCCGTGGTAAGACTATAAAGGACTTGAGAGAAATGATTAAAAATTAAAAGTGCCATGCGAGCTGGGGTAAAGAGAAATTCTTTCAGGAACCCATACATTTTTATTATTTCAAAAGACAGGCTTAGCGCAGAATGCATTGGGATCTATTTACTGTTCTGTTAATACCTGCACAGTCTTTAATAACCAAGTCTTCTACTGCAATGTGCTTTGATTTCTTACACAGAATTTGTCAATCCAACGTATACTGCTATTGCGCTGAATATTTGTCTTTTTTTCATAGACTGAAAAATAATATTAGTATAAAAAGAATGCAAGACAATTGCTACGTGTCCTGATTTGAGCGGCATGGGACTAATCTCTCTTCTAATGCTTGGGAAAAATGCACTTTTAGAAGACTCTATTGTCTGAGTTGGTGAAAATATTTACTGTATAGCCAGCTACGGTGTGTGGGTTTCAAGGCCTCAGTGTTTTTCAAGTTCGCCATGTGCAGGGATGATGAGGAGCAAGACCCGGGCACTTGACCCAAGCTCGCCAACAGGATTATTTCATACCATGAACGTCACATTCAGTATAAATTAGAAAGTTTGCTACGAAGTTCTTTCGCCCTTGATGGCTGTGATCTTGAGAACTTCTTGCCCCGGTGCCAGAGTGCTGAGGCCTTCCCTTCCTCCCAAAGCCGTAGTGCTCACAGTGTCCAACATTTGCTGTCCACTGCTGGGAGTGCACAGCTTCATACAGATAGAATGGGCTGAGTATAATCCTTGTATATTTCATATTGGTATTGGGATCAATATTGGTTCTTTGGTGTTATTAATATTAATTATCTAATCTTATTCTATTAAATCTGTTTGGTTTTCAACCCCCAGGTTTCCTTGTTTTTTTCCCCAATTCCCCTTCCTGGGTGGGGAGGGGTCATTGGGTGATAGACTTATTGTCTAAATGGCAATAAATTGTTGTGGGTTTCTCAAACCGTAACACTACAAAATTTGTAGTATGTTTTTCTCTGGAGGAGGCATTTTTTGGTATTGTCAAGTACTGATTGAGTAGTAGCAAGCTGCAGCACTTGGTGAAGTACAGAGGAATATCCCATACTCACTAAAACTCACAGATATGTGGCTGCTTGATTTAAATTCTGTAGCAGACCCTGCATGGCAGCTTTGGTGTAAAATAAAAACATCAGTGTTTCCTATGTTCTAACACAGTCAGGATAAGAACACTTCAGGTGTTTTGATATTCAGTGTCTCGATGCTTGTTTTGAGATGGGTCTGTATTTAAGGGTGCCACAGACACGCCCCTGCCCCATCCACAACTCAACAGTTTGAGGCGTTGCCCAGAAGTAAACTAACAGTTTCAGAAACAGCAGGTACAGGGGCCAGCTAGAACACTTGACTCCTGGCAAAATATTTTGGGATTGTAGCACCTTGTCTAGGTGTATCTACTACTTTTTTGAAAGACTTCTGTCATGTTACACCCTCCATACATGTTCTTTCTTAAATTCTACAAAGTAAATGACACATCGTTAGTCTAGGGAGTGCTTCTGGAGGGCAGTTGGTGCCAAGTTAGTCCTGTGGCCGGGATATGTCTTGTGATGTGTCAAATGAAATGAAGATTTGTTAGTTAATGGCATTATACTTTTCCTAGGACATATCAAGGCAATTTTATGGATTACACAACAGTGGTTTGAAACCTAATTTTAAAAACAAAATAATATATTTCAGTTTTCTTTTATCATAAAAGTGAGGTAAAAGTAGAGCTGGCAAGTTAAATAAAATCTACAATTACTATTGTCTAGAACATCTTTCTCATGAAGCAAGATTCACTAAAAAAGGGACCCTAATAGCGTGGTTTGTCATAACATGGATTAAAGTTGTAGAATAAATATGGCTAAACTACTGTGATTCTAAATTTGGGTAAAGTTAACAAGAATTGCCAATGCAATCTGTGGTTCCTTGCTTGAGGAATGTTTTTCTCATAATACTTTTCTTTAAAGCTGAGTACCATTACTAGGACTGAAAATGGCAACAAAAAAATGATCCCCTCAACCTCCCCAGGATTAGCTGAGGCTTGACATCCTTGGCTATCCCACTGCTGCTGCCTTGACTGGCAGGTGGTAGCATGAGTAGAACACCTTCCCCGAAAATAGAAATTATTTTTGTCACACAACTTGTATATAAACTGCAATGTGCTAGGTATAATGATTTATTCTTAAATGTCATCAAGATCATGCTGCTTCTCATCTTCTGTTTGGTATTTTGACTTTCTTGTGGTGTTGGTACACTAAATTCTGGTACTGCAGCTTGACAGGAAAGGACTTGATCTTTCTTTTTCTTTGCTTTCTTTTTGTTTCTTGAATGCTGTGGGTTTTGTGTCTGTGGGTTTTTTTTTTCTTTTTTTTTTTTTTTTAAGATACCCTTAAATCATCAGATGTCTGTTTCCCTGGATATGTGGAAAGGGCTACCAAACCTCCCTTCCTTTCTTCCTGCTGCTCAGTGTGGCTGGGTATTTGCATCATTAGAACTGAGGTAGAGGAGAGATCAAAGAGGCTTTTTAAACTGAAGAAGTGTGTCTAACTTTTTTCTTTGTAAAGACTGTTACTTGTTAGTCCCAACTGTTCATTGCAGCTGTTCAGCCACAATGCTGTTTCCTGAAGTACTATTCCCTTTACCCGTCATGAGTTACTGAGCTCAATCCCAGTTGGCATTAGGTGGGTGCAGAAGTAGATCAGCCAGTGAAAAGGAGGAATTCCTGCCCTCAGGTGGTCTGTGGCTCTCCTAGGACACTTGCCATGGCCTGCATCCCCTTCGCTGCTCTGGGGACACCACTGCTCCTGTAGCACTCTCTAGCGGAGAGGCTGGAAGCTCTCATGAATGTGGAGCTGGCAGCATCCTTCAGAAAGTGCTTGTGCCCACTAAACAGAGGGGAATGAGGAAGGTAAATAATACATCTTGCTAGGAAGGCTTATGCTGAGGCCTTTTCAAGGGTTATTCTGGTGGCCAGGGAGGAGACCTGAAAGCAGGAGGTGTGTGTGTGTGGCGGGGTGGGTGGGTAGAGAGGTACCGGACATGTCTGGGTACAGTGTAACAGTGTCAGGGCTGGAGGGTGGGATGTGAACAAAGGAGATCAGGATGGGGAATGGAGGGCTGAAAGTGGGAGATATGACCTACGGAAGGAAGACTGTAAGGGGAAGAATGAAAAGAGTGTAAAGTGTTGTGTGAGACAAGACACATAGATCATCACGGGAGTGGTGGAATTAGAAAAGTGAGGGATTAACAGCGAATATCGCTGAGAGGATTAATTTCCCAAGAGATGTCTGGAAATTTAGAGGCAAATGCTATGGATTTTTTTTTTTAAAGATGGATAGATAAGAAATGAAAAAATCGAGCCATAAAAAGTATTTCATATTCACAGGAGAGTGGTGATCTGTACCTGGTGTTCTGCTGTATGTAGCTCTGACCTGGATCATTGGGAGTAGTCAAAATCACTAATCATTGCTGTCTGAATATCTCAGTCCCCATTTTTCTTGCTGCTTCTTTTAATCTTCTTTACTTGTTGTAGAGAAGAGTAGTAAGTTTCCAATATTGTGATTTTGCAAAATATGATTACTGTTTGAACCTGATGGCATTTCTGCTAAGCAGAGGAAAGATATCTCAGCTGTGGACCACAGGCAGCCTATCAAAACAAGTACCTTACCTATTCATTGCTGCCTATTTCCAGGGTGCTGTAGGTAAAGCCACCAAGTAAACCAAGCTGGTTTACTTTATTGGATATTTTTTTCTAGGACTGTGCTTATGGAGGCTTCTTGTTGAGTAAAAATTGGGATGTGCAAGTTTTCAGTGCCTTCTTGGGAGTCTGTGTGGCTGGACCACTGGATAGTTCTCCTGACATGGTCCATAGCTGCTGCTTAAACTCACTCTTGATGGGAAAAAAACCCACTCGCAACAAACAAAGCATTTCATGCTATGTGTAAGTTTTTGTTTCTTTCCTGTTACAACACGTATGTAATCTTGCACTTTTTAATAGTATGATTTATTTTGAAACTGAATTTGGAATATTCTTGCCTGGGAGAACTGAGAGTCTAAACAAATACAGCCAAAAAGGTGTGGAAAAGGGCTTAAGCACAGGGGAATGACTTGACTAATAAATTATAAATGTTTGGTGAGAGATCTGGGAACAAAATTCATCTGCCACTTATCTCAATTTAGCGTTCTTCCCCTCAACTGCACTGTCCCTATAGAATGCAATTATTTCCTGATATCTAGGTATTGCAGTTGTTTAGATACAAAGTTTGCAGTTTGGTGTTTTAAGACTGCTGCAGTCTTTATTTTGTACATTGATGTTTTGAGAAATATGTATGTTGGGGCAGGTTAATAAGAGCTAAATGTAGAACAACATACTGTTTGGAGATTTGATATTGGTCCCTTTTTTGAAGGGACAACCAGTCTCTCTAATGGGAGGCTGAAAATATTCTGTATGCTTGCATATGTAGTGAAGGTGTCTAGGAACTGGGTTTTCAATGTTGTGATTACTTGGGGTTTCATAATATGATACAGATCCAGCTGTATGATGGCCCTTTTGTGGCATTTTAAGCTGGCTACAAATTGAATGCTGGTCATAGCCCGTTTGGAGTTCTTCATGGGAGGATACCACATCTCATCTTAATAACTTCATTAATGGTCTGCAGGAAAGAATAAATCATAAATCAAAGATGCTCAGGAGAAAAGTTGTGAACAGAAGTCTGAGAGGAGTTTTCAAAATAGAATTAGTCTAAGAAGGAAGAATTCAGAAACATGGTAGACCTCATGGTGACAAGAAAGCATCACATGGGAAATGTGTTAAGTGAAAGGGTGAATCTCGTAAGTTAGAGCAGAATGAAAGCAGGGAGAAATACATTGACAGAGCGTTACATGGCTAAAACAGATGAAGATTGGAATGAATCTTTAACCTTGCTCCAAACCTAAAAAAACCCCCTACAGTGGCAGGTGAGTATTTGGGAATTGGAGAGGAAAGGTTGCACGATTGATTGCGCAGCTGCGAAGTACCAGTCTGGCAGAGTGCTGAATTGGAATGATTTAAGAAATACTTCTGAAAAAGGGTTAAGGGAAGAGAAAGTGATCTAGGATTGAATGTGCAAACTCAAGCAGATGGTCATATTACTGACTTAGCCTCCTGAGTCTGCTCACAAGAGACAAGACTAAGGGCTGGTGAACTTTTCTCATGAGTTCTTGCATGAAAGGGACGGATGCAGAGTGGCAGTTTTCACAGCCTGACTTGGAGCAAGAGGGCCATGTCCATGAGAGAAGCGTGTTGTCAGAGCCTTCTTGCTCTGTGGAACATCTTAGTGGGGTAGGAGGAATACACAAAAAGGAATGTGTTCAGTTTGAGTCTAAGTATTATGTGACCTTGAACAAATTATTTGTTTTAACGTGTGCCTCTATTCTCCAGCTGAGATTAATGAACTCTTTCTCAGAAAAGTGTTGTAAAACTAAAACCCCTCAGTGTTTATTTTCAGATACAGCACTTTCAGATACTGGTGAGAGTCTGGATTTATTAGCTTGGACTGAGCACCATGGGCTTATAAGATACTTGGCGTTTGTTTAGAGGCGGCTTGTTAACTGCCTTACTCAGATGATAGATATAATTGTGTGTTTGCCTGCAGAATCTTATGGACACCTTTTCTAGCATGCTGTCACCTCTGTCTTTACTGGTACTGTTATTCACACCAGCGAGCTCAGATATAGCATAGATATGTCCCATGCTGTAATCACACCTTTGATAGAGACATAGCTTGGAACTAGTGAGTGAAGATGTAATGCAATAGAATTCTTAAATTCCTAAAATAAGTGGAATTGCATCAGAGATAAGTTGACATACTGGGGCTGCTAAGAAGCTGAAATCAGCCCACTAGCTGTTTTCTGTTTAATTTGTTATTCGTACTTTATTGCAGATGTTTTTCACCAGTCCTCTGTCAACTGTATCAGATGCAGAGTTAGCCATTACTAACTATGGTTACAGACAGATAGATTTATTATTAGACACTGACAGCTGAACTTGGCATTTTTTAGGATTGTAGGACCACAGAAGCTAATTGGTGAGAAATAATAAAATGAGTCATTTCAATTGGAAATATGTTCATTTGCAGGCATATTTTTAGTAGGACTCAGTCAAGAGCATGCTAACACATGCGTACAAAAGGCCATTGAGTGCTGAAACCAAATTTGACATTGCTTCATGCTGACTCAGTGGAATGAAGAGCCAGAAGAGGAAACTTTGAGATGACACGTAGACGCTACATCTGTTTTCAGTGTTGTGTGCATGTTTGATATCACTATTGAGTAGTGCGTTTGAGGAGGGAGGTAGCATGTGCTATTGAAGGGCACAGACACCTAGAATATCACTGCAGTGCTCAGTCAGATCAAACTCAGTAGCAACTTTTGTTTACCCGTGAAGCACTTTGCAGAGCACAAAGCCACTCAGATTTTTGTTCCCTTCTGATCGTGCACTTCATTTCCCTCTGGTGGCTGTGGGACCTGTAGAGTGGGGTGTGCACTGTGCCTGAGACGCTCTGCTCAGTGTTGATGTGCAAGTCCTAAATAAACTCGTTTGCCATATAGCATAGCTCTATTCAAGTGGTGCATAACAAGCTTTTTGCCTTGTACATAGTGATTGCTTTCTGACAGGCTCTTTGTATCATTGTTCTTTAGCAAAGATTTTTTTTTTTTCCTGACAGGTGCTGAATATGAATCTGCATGATGCAAGATAGGTTATTTATTTATTTACTGCCACGTGTCTTTTAGTACTGCAGATCACCATGACTTTGCTGTAATCTTGCAAAATTATTTTGATGACTAAGTTAGAGCTTTTTGGGGAAGGAAGAGGAGATAATGTGGTTATTGTACTAGCTGCGTGCTTCATAGTGCTGTATCAAGAACTATCAGCTAGTCTGGTCCTCTGGAATTCCATCTGTTCTGCATGGGGTTTTATGTTTCAAAGGATAATTCCATTGGAATAATGTTGAATTCTTATTAAATTATTCCTCCTACAGGATAAAACAAAAACGTGTACAGTAAAATGTGTCCAGACTACTTAGAATCATGTGACCAGAAACATCATCTCTCTTCCTTCTCATCTTAAGGCAAATTCAGCTATGCATAAATCCTCCTGACAGAGGGTTTCTTGAGCAGTTTTTATAGTCTCATAACGATGAAGCTTCTAAACTGGTCTGTGAAAATGCTTTGCTATCCTCAGAAAACTTTTCCCCAACTGTCTAACACTAATTTTCTTAATGTAATGAGGAACAGTACTTGTCCTCTACTCCATGTTTTACTGACAATAACATTATATACTTTAAATTGTTGCCATGTTTCCCCAGTCTAAGCAGACTGCATCCCAACAGTTTTTCTACATCTATCCCATTTTTTTTTTTCTAGGCATCATCAGTATTGTTGCTCTCTACTATTTCTCTTTTTGAAACAAAGGGTCAAAATGGCTGTTTTGCTTTGGCTGAAGCCTTACCAGTGTTGGCTGTAAAGTCCAAGGATCACTACTCTTGTGGCCACATGCACTTCTTTCTCCATTAGCCTAGCTTTTTGGCTTCTGTACAGCTGCCTGGTGGCGTTGGCTCATGATCAGCATTTGATTTATCATAACCAGCAGGTCCTTCTCTACAGCACCATTGTCCTTTCATTGCTTTTTATCCTGCATCCCTACATAAGGGAAGGTTGTTTCCAATTTCTTATAGGTTGTTCTCTCATAAGAGAGTCTGAGCACTAATTTCTGCTGGCCAAGGATGTTACTATTATTATTTTAGTATTAACTATTATGACGGTCATTTGCTACCAAGAAGATAGTGGAGTTGTGGTTCAAGCTCAGATACAGTAATCGGAAGTTTGGGTCCTTTTCTTATCTCTGTCAGAAGCTCTAGAGTTATCTCCATAATAGGTTGGTATTTCAAAATAGAGTTTGGTAGTTTGTTGAAGACACTGGTTGAGGAGTCAAGAATAGAAATAGCAGTTAAAGTAGGTAACACTACACTCTGAGCATTTGTTTTGTTGGTATCTCCCATAGGATTGTTGAAAAGATATTTAATCGCTGTTGATCATAGTTGTTGCACGTTATGTACATAGTGTTTAATAAATCCTATGCGTCAAGGCTTCTGTTTGTTGTCAGCGGGGATTTGTAGAAAGAAAAACACTATCTTAATTTGTTACTTGACTTCTGCATTGTTGCCTTTTATCTTCTTCCAAAGCACAGAAAGAAAGAGGCTTGGGGGCAACTATTAGCATGTGGTTGCCAGTAATTGTGGAAACATTGTACTTGATGGCCCATAGGACTTACAAACTTATATTTTGCACTTTAATCTAGTGCTTATCCCAACAAGGCAAAGGGAAGTTGAAGTAAAGTTTGTAAGTCAAGAATTATTCCATAGTTCCCTCAGGCAGAAAGCAGTTTGTACAGGCTAAATTTCTATTTGTAAATCTACTTTTAAAGTATGTGTGGCACCTATACTCATTGCACAGTTCAATTGCGCAGCTCAACAGTAAATGGGATGCAGTGAAGCAGAACTGTGCATATGTGGAATTTGAGGAAGCTATTAAAGATTGAGCTATTAAAGTCTGTGCTGAGATCCTGATTTATAGCATATGGAAGTTGATGGAAACATTCCACTAACTGCAGTATTTGCAATATATAACAGCAGCAGAAGTGAGTTTGAATGTGCAAGCATAACTTAGCAGTTTTAACCTTTGAATGCTATATTTTGCAAATGGGCCATTCTCTATTCTGTATGCAATTTCAGAATGGGTATACTGTCATGAGCAGTAGAAACACAGAGTCAGCATTGCATCTTTAAGGGAGGTAGTTATGTATAATGGGTCAGATTAGGAAGAGCACAGCAAATTATTTAAATTAGTAATAGTTCGTGTTTTATTTGCTACAATCTCTGGAAAGGCATAATATATAAAATATAAAATCAAGGAAGGTACCCCCAAATTTTTGCCTGTTTTTGTCCTGAAATGGAAGCAAAATACAGATGTCAAGGTCATCTCATAATGAGTTGAAGCACCTTGGGCTGAAGCCCATACAGTGTTTCTAAATAAACATATTTCTTGTAGTGTATTGCTACTTTATTTATCATCAACTTTTCCTGCAGAGATTTTTAGCAATACTAGAAGCTCCAAAATTGAGCTTTTCTTCCATGGTTAAAATAAAAGACTTGGAGGTAGTAATGGCATAGAGTGTAAAACAGGGAAAGATGTACAGTAGGAAATTATATTTTGCATTCTCAAAGAATGCAAATAAACAAATTATTCGACCCTGTACTATTCTTTGACTCCCTACTAAACCAGTACCAGATATGAATTCAGAAGTTTTAAAAATATGTATAATTATTAAACAAAGCAACCCGTGAAGAATACTAAAAAACAAACCCCAACCATACAAAAAACAACAAGCCACCAACTAGCAGATTTCCAGAAAAATGCCACAATGCAGATATTCCACCCTCAAAATCACAGCTATGTCCATATTGAGGAGGTGCTAACAGCTGTAGCACTGTAGATGTTGCCTACCTGTGGCAATTCAGTCAGCCAGTCTTAGTCCTTTAACAGAATTAACTTATTGAGAAGGTTAAGGATTAGTCAAAACTGACATCACACAGGAGGTATCAGTTTTCAGGGTTTAACAGGACAAAGTAACATACGGAAATATGTTTGTGCCTGGAGGTTTTGTTCAGTCGTAACTTGAAACTGCTGATCTGGGAAAAATATACCTGGTCAAAACATTCATGTTGGAACATAGCATACTCACATCTTCACATGAGAAACTAACCTTTTTCTTGACTGGATAGCATATATTTCATGTAATCTTAAGAGATTTGAGTGGATTTTGCAGAAAAGTCAAATAATCACTGTAGATGAAAGTAAATGCTATTACAGAGCTTTGAGAACTTGCTGTTTTAATATTGTACCTTGACAGCAAACCCATGCTCTTCCCTCATTAATCTGGTCTTCTGGAATGCAGTTCTGAGCATGCAGTTTGCCAGTTTATGGCTATTGCTGCTGGCATTTTGGTTTGAGGAGTAATTTTTAACTGTAGAAACTGTTATAGTGCCGTTAAAGGTGGTTTGGTTGTTTTTTTTTTTTTTTTAGTTACTGGGTCTTCTGCTAAATAATTTAGTTATTTGTTTAGTTTCTGTGACTGTAGCAATTTCATGAAAATAATTAAGTAGCCCATAATGAATAGATATAATTAAGAATCTGCGGTGTGCTGCTCTTTGTTCAAAAGCTGTCTTTGCTTTTCAAAATTGGATGTCTAAAAAATAAGTAGGGCTTTGTGGCATACATAACATCTACCTGTTTTTTTCAGAATGCTTCTTGAAGAATCAGAATGATAAATGGAGTAGTGTGCTTATCAAACACATGTTGTTTGAGTTAGTGCAGGTATCTGACGTAACACAAAGCAGAATGTCTTTTTGCTGGAATATACAGTATCTTTAAAACTCTGTACTGGCTGGCACATAAGGATTTATTGGGATTAATGGATTACTCCAAGATGGTACTTGGTCATAATCTTAAAGCACTGTATAGGGCTGGTTACATTAGCCTTAGCTGCATGTTGCCTTCAGCAAGTTCATTTGCAAACTTGGGAAGGAGAATAGCTTTCTGACTCAGGTTGTCAATTTAGCAATATGACTACCATTTCTGCCATCCCCTAGGCATGCTCTGTTAGTGTAGGTAGGCAATGTCATCTTTGTTCCTTAACTCCCCATTTGTAGAATGGAGATAACTGTACTTCCAAATTCAGAGTGTTAGGAAGATCAGACTGTGAACTGAAGGATGAATGAGAATGGATGGAAGAATCATCCATTAAAGTGTCTGAACTAAATGCACGGCTTCTCAAGTTGGATTCACTCTTACTTGCAGTAAAGGCAGACCTATCTGGGACTGTGCTCCATTGTTGTTATGGTGACTGCTTGCCTTGTGCATTTGATAATAAGCTGCAGCACCACTGTGTGCACAGAATTTGTGTGGCTGTTGGCACCTACTTTCCCTTACTCACTTGATACCTTTTTTTTTCTATATCCAAAACCTGGAAAAATAGAAGACAAAGCAACATCTTTGAGCTTACTAATGCAGGCTGCTATGGTGATAGCGAATTGGGATGAAAATACTAAAATTTTCCAATTTTCATGCAGGAAACTGGCAGATGTGTATCAAAGTGATGATTATTCAGCAAAACAAGAATAACAGAAATATCTGGCAGTGGAAGTGTTTGTGCTATTGCTCTTCCTTCCAAACTGTGCTGGAGTTTTTTCAAGACTATACTATACTCTGTATAATCTATGTCTGTTGTGGTTGTTTTGAATATGAAGTTTAAATAAAATACTTTTGTTACAGCAGAATACAGATAGTTCTTTTTAATAAGATTTTAATTAGATCATGTATATGCCAAACTCGTTTCACTGAATATGACAGACACACACTATTGTTTATTGACATGTATGTTACCTTAATCAATTACAAAGACCTATAATTGTGTTGTGGAAGACTAGGTTTTCTTCTTTTGGCTATGAACTTAATGTTGTCAATGCATAGACAAGTATTTCTACATGTCTTAAAACACAGTTTGTCCAAGAGGATCAAAAGTTGCTACAAGTGATTACGTTTTAGCACTAAACATCTGTGCTTGAAGTTGACTTCTTGGACTTTCTTTAATTTTTGTCTCTGTTTAGTTTACTCTGATATTAAGCAACTCAACATTTGACAGAAATGTTTAAAAGACATGAATACTCCTGCCAACACCTTTGTGTTGCCTCTACCCCTGAATTTTCTGTCTCGTATGGGGAGAATTAGAAAAGAGGTGGATAGGAGTGTGTCTGGATACATAATGATGTATTTGCCTAACTTTTGAAGGCTACAGTTATAGCCCTTTGAAACATAAATTACTTTCATCAGTTCTAATCTGACATTGACTGACAGAAAAAATTATGATCTAAGACCTCATCTGCGTAATGTATGGATGTGAAAATGTTCAGAAGGTAATAGGAGGAAATGAACCAGTTTGAGACATCTTGTAATTGAAGATTTAAGAATATCAGAAAAGTATTTTTCTTTAATAGGCATTTAATATGATGCATGCTTTAGCTTTCTTCATACAAGAGCAAAGTGGCCTTCAGTGAAGGGCTCTGGTGGTGTGAATTCAGATAAGGAAATTGCTCATTTTTAGCTCTCCTGATACTGGAACTGGATAGCATTTGCTGATTTGAAAACAGTTTTAGAAAGACGGTGCTGAGATGCTTACCCACTTACCAGTCTTCTCTAAAGAAATGGAATGGAATTATGTATCTTAATATAATTCTGCAACACAGTTAAACTGTGCGTCTACAGGAATCTTCTGAACATGTAGTTAGTAAATGTTGGACGACTGAATCCAGGGTAGAGTTTATATTAGATTCTTCTCTAATGATGTGCACAGAAAGGCAAAGTAACTTAGACCTGGGTGTATATAACACATCATTACCTGTAATCACCTTTCACTTGATCTGACAATGGCACTGCATCTTTCTTAACCTCCCGTGCCAATTTTGTCAACCCCACCTTGACTAGAGCAAGAAATTCCACAACACTGACTCTGTGGCCTGAATTAAGAGAACATTTATTGTAACCATCTACACACAAACCAAAGAAAACTTATCAAAACAGAATTGTAATTTGCTTTGTTGTTTTAATGAGCATGTCGTCCTAACCCAGGAATTAACTTCTGAAAAGGGCATGGGAGGGTGATTGATTTTCATTAATTAGTAAGCATTTTTTAAGAAATCAGTCTCTTTGTGAGATACGTATTTAACAAAATAAGCCATATACTTTCTACACTGTACAGCAAAAGAAGAGATAATGATTGCAAAATGAATTGAGAAAGTTTGTATGTCAGGAAATTTAGCAGTTGCTGTATTCCAGTTCTTAATCAATCCTCCAACAGTTAGAATCTATAATCTATATTATACATGTATGCTTGGTGATTGTGCATAACTGGCTTGCAGGGAAGGATATGATGCATTAGATCATTAACTAAAATTAAGTATGTCAGGGATTTGCCCCAAACCAACTTGTATTTTTGCCGCTGTCATCATAGAATCATTTTTGTAGATGGGCTATGTAGAACAGTTTTCAGACTTTCTCTAAAAGCACAGCATACAATGGTAGAAAATGTGGCAGCAAAAAATTACATTGGTGGTTCATTTCAGTAGAAAGTAGCCTTACTATGTTGTCTGCCTCTGTCTGTGGAGGGTACGATGTTAGCATCTTCTCTAGTGACCCTTTTTGGAGACAACTCTAGCACAATGTATGATGGTGACAGGGTTACTGGAGTTTCCATTCTGGAGGCGTGGCAATTTAGGAAGAAAGACCAGGAAAAGAAAGAGGAAGGAGTGTGTGTTTATATAGCTGCAATCTAACATCACTATTTTTAACCTGAAAATAAAATTTTATTTGAATCTTAATTACACTTGATTAGGAAATACTAATTTTGTGGTTTAAAAAANCCACCCCCCCCCAAGTTGCTCTCTGGGTTTTAATAGGTACTAATTTTACAGAGTACATGGCAAAGCTGTGTATGTAGTCTTCTGGATCCTTGATTTTGGCCTTAGGGATTTTTCTTTGTTAATTACAGTTGTACATTGTCAACTTGCACATATATGCATGTATTACACTTTCTAGATTTAATGTCTGACTGGAAGCAGTTACTACTTTTTGCCTCTACAAGTGACTGTGGATCATAAGTGATATGCAGCTTGGGCACTGTTGCTGGGATACAAGGAAAATTGGTTTACCTACACATAGGGCTAGAGTTTGCTACATGGGGACAATTAAAAAAAGGTGACATGGATTAATTTTTAAAGTGTCTGATTAAACTCTATTTAATCTCCTGTTCTTTTCAGATTTAAATACACCTTAATTTAGTTGAGTTTAATTACTAGAGTGAAGTAAATTAAACCAAATAAAAGGCCAGCTTAATTCAGGATGGGTGTTTACAAGTGACTTCAGATGACTCAGTTCAATTTAAATTCAGGCATTTATTTAATTTGATGAACTTTTCTGAGTGTCCCTGTGTAAAAAGCTGCCTGTAAGAACAACTTTTTTTTGATAAACATGCCTGCCTTAATGCGTGCATTTTTGTAGTCTCATCCTCTTCTGCTTCCAGTTGCATGCTTCATCCTGTAGTTTTATTGTTGTATTACATTTGATTTCCAGTGTTAAATATGACCTTTTCGTAATCATTCATGTGAAGATTATTACCGGAAACTCTAATTTTGCTTCATAAATAAATGGGCAGAATGCACAGGTTGATACTACTTTTTTCTGTTCTTAAACAGAAAACCTTTGCTAGAAAATAGACTCATTACAATGAAGTTTTCTTTCTTTTTAACTTAAACCATATTTCTGCAAAGGGAAATGGTTATGTTCCATAAGCTCAAAGCTCATGGTTATGTTCCTTTAAAGAAGTGGGATTTAAATAAGGGTCTGCTTCTTTTCTTTCAGGTTTGTTGACAAGATCTTCACCGATGTTACTACAAGGATTTATCCCCATAACATTTGTGTTTAATGCATACTGACTTTTGTTACAAGGAAAGGCAAACAGGAAAAGCACATATGTAGTTATAATTATTTGAATTGATTTGCCCACATTCACAGCTCTGAGAATAAATATTATGCTGAGATTTGATTTTGCTTGTGTTCAGGGATAGCTCTTTCTGAGTTCAGTGATGATTTTGTAAATGCTTCTCCAGATCTTTTTGGATCAGAAGCATAACGACTGTTCTGTTTTTGTTTGCTTTTTGGTAGGATGATGAAGTGGTTCTGCAGTGCACTGCAACTGTTCACAAGGAGCAACAGAAGTTGTGTCTTGCTGCAGAAGGATTTGGCAACAGGCTTTGCTTTTTGGAATCTACATCAAATTCTAAGGTACTGCTGAGTATTTCAAGTGTCATGTATGAAGCAAGGATATAGTTATAATATTGCTTGTATTGATGTACTATAAACAAATCTGTCTAGGAGAATGCACAAATCAAATCTACCGATAGTATAAGCAATATTTAATTACCCTTTGAAGTTTAATTTTTCCTTTTGCGTGGCCCTTTGGCTGGAATCTAATGCTGTGCTTTCTGCTTTGGGCTTACTTTAAAACTAGTTAGCTGCAGAAGTCCATCTCAGTAATACGCTTTTTATTTTGGTTATCTGAACTCAGTTGTAGTAAGCCGCAGTGCAATTCTTATGTATGTGCTGCAGTTCAGAGACACATTTGATTACTCTTATTTTAACTCCACAGGAAAGAGGGCGATTATTCTATTTGTGATAAGTTTTTATTCTGTGACACTTCCATTGAGATGGTTATTACTTTCAGTCCTTCTGATTCCTAACTGAGCAGAGTAATAGTGCAAGTATCGAAATTATCTCATCTAATCAGTTTGTTATCTAAGCCTACTATAACTGCTATATATGCAGTAGATACAGTAGTTTGAAAAATTAACTTTGTTATTTGTTGCAAAGGAGGGGTTTTGTTTCACAATCACATATGCGCAAATAAATTTTTTGAAGACAAAGGTGTCCCTTCTGAGGGCAGAACCAGTTTTGTGACCAAAGTAATGGTTACGCTTGGACATTTTATTTATACAAAGGGAAGAATGTTGCTTAACAAATTTGTTTTTTCTTCAGCTAAAATACAAATGTTTGACGAGGAAAATAAAATAAAGGTGAAGCATCTGGGAAGACATCTAGAAAGATTTAGAACAAAAAATGTTTTTCATCTTGCCAACTTCCATAACATCATTTTGATTCTCTCTGATGCATTGCAGAGTAATGCTTCATTTTCTGTCTCATCATTTTGAATGTATTATTCATAATAATAAATTTTTCACTAGGATATTAATGATTCATTATAATAGCAGTGATCCTGATGAATTCATTCATGCCGCTCTATTTTAAGTGAATCTTTTTAACAATAAAAATGTGTTGGGATAGAAGTGGTTGCAGTGCTAGTTGCCTGTGAGGCCAGAAAAATCTATTTAATGAATTTATTATCATTCAGTAAGTTTGGATATTAAGTCTACAGTCTCTCTCTCACTATATGAAACTTCTGAGCATTCTTGTCTTTAAGGAATACAGTGTAAATTTCGTATAGGTTTCCTATGCTTGCTTGTTGATGCAGATTTTTCTCCATGTTTTGTGAAGCAATATTTATTCTGCTTGTTCTGCATGAGTTTGGAGAAAAAAGCAAACAAAAGAAAACCCATGCAGCGCACCCTTGTTTTAATTTTTAAGGTCTGACAATTTCTAGGATAAGCTCATTTGAAGTCATTTGGAGATAGAAATACTGAGGGAGCCATAAAATTACCAAATCTTTAAAGCAAAGTTGACTGTAAATAAGAGTAAATAAAAATGTTTTTCTTCCAAATGTCTGTGTCCATACAATGTTACTATTGCCTTATATAAGGAAGAGTGGAGAGAATATTATAGGAGGCATATGATGTGAAGAAGGATCCAGCAGAGTTCTTGGGCCAGTGAAAAAAATTCCCTGCATGTCTTTAAGACTATTTTCCAGTTGTAATGGGATTATGATGCACTTTAATGCAAACAGTAGTGTGGCATCTGAACCACAGCCAAGTATCGAGGACGAGGTATGAAACCAAGCACCAGTAATAGGCCAAACACAACTAATAGGCCTCAGCTGTCACCCTGGACTCGCATTCTTGAGAATGCCTGATCCAATCCCCTGCTTTTCTCCAATATCCTTCAAGATGAGGCTTCTGATGATGTAGCTGATGTTTTATTAGCACAGCTTATTCACATGCGCTTTCTTGCCCCAGGGTCATTTAATAATTCACACTACAAAAATATTGGTCAAATTGAAGATATATATTGATAGAATACTTTGGCAGCTACTGACTATTAATACTTACTCCATTACAACAATAACAGTGGCAGACCCATTATGAAAATTGCTTAATGAATTTTATTTTCTTCTGTTCAAGTTTATGACACACGTGTTTCTTTGGGGGGCCGTGTAGATTCCCTTACCGCTGGAGGAGAACAGCAGATTTTGAAAACATCATACTACTAACAAAAGATGGATGATGATAGTTGGGCTAAATTAGCAAACACTTTAATATGCATTATCAGTTCACATTTCAAAACTGTTTCCATGTTCCACTTTCTTCACTACTTTTGGAAGCAATCTATGCTCGTCAAATCACTTTACTGAGCAAAACCATCCTCTTTATTTCTTAACTCTGCAAATCTATTGTTTTTCTATATTTATTGAAAGATGACTGAATTTTAAATGAGGAATTAATTCATATTTGGGGCTATGTTACAGCTTGTTTTTAGGCTTGAGGTTGGTTTCTTTGTAGCAAATGGAGAGACATGTTTTACTATTAAATTTGATATAGGACTCTTCCTGACAAAAAATGCATCCTATCACAAAATGTTATTTTAAATGGAATAAAATTTCAAAGTACAGTGTTATTTCTAAGTTTGTGAATGTTTTTGTGTGTTTGTTTGAGTGGTATGGTTGACATGCCTGAGGGATGGGATGCCATCCAGAGGGACCTGGACAAGGACAAGAAGTGGGCCCATATATACCTCATGAGGTTCAACAAGGCCAAGTGCAAGGTCCTGCACCTGGGTCAGGGCAACCCCCAATATTGATACAGGCTGGGGGATGAAGGGATTGAGAGCAGCCCTGCCAAGAAGGACCTGGGGGCACTGGTGGATGAAAAGCTGGACATGAGCTGACAACATGCACTTGCAGCTCAGAAGGCCAGCCACCTCCTGGGCTGCATCAAAAGCAGCGTGGCCAGCAGGTCAAGGGAGGTGATTCTGCACCTCTACTCTGCTCTGGTGAGACCCCACCTGGAATACTGTGTCTAGTTCTGGAGCCCCCAACATAGGAAAGACATGGACCTGTTGGAGTGAGTCCAGAGGAAGGCCACGAAGACAATCCAGAGGGCTGGAGCACCTCTCCTATGAGGACTGGCTGAGAGAGTTGGGGTTGTTCAGCCTGGAGAAGACAAGGCTCCAGGGAGAACTTTTAGCAGCCTTTCAGTACTTAAAGGGAGCTTATAAGAAAGATGGGCCCATTGTGATAAGACAAGGGGTAATGGCTTTAAACTAAAAGAGGATAGATTTAGACTAGATATAAGGAAGAAATTTTTTACAATGAGGGTGGTGAAAAATGGGACCAGGTTGCCCCAGGAGGTGGTAGATGCCCCATCCCTGGAAACATTCAAGGTCAAGTTGGATGGGGCTCTGAGCAACCTCATCTAGTTGAAGATGTCCCTGCTCATTGCAGAGGGGTTGGACTAGGTGACCTTTAAAGGTCCCTTCAAGCCCAAACTATTCTATGATTCTATATAGTCTAGCAAGTGCTGAGTAAAGGGGAAAAACAATAACTCCAGGCTACGCAAGTTTTAGTACAGCACAGGTTGCTATTACCCTTCTTTGCTGTTAGGGCATGCTCTGGGGTCATGCCCGTCTTACTGCTCTCAAAGCCTTTTGTGCAAAGCTGCCTCCCAGGCAGTCAGACCCCAGAGTGAGTCAGAGGGTACTGGATCTTTGTACAGCAAATGTAATCTTGTTTTGAAATGAAGTATTTGAGCTGCTGGATTGGATTGCAGTTGTGAAGGACACAGAGAGGAACTAGACTCTATATTAGTGATAGTGATGGCATTGGGGAAATTGGGGATGTGTTTGTCTGAGTTCTACCAGGGACTATTCTCTAGCTCTGGCTGATAATGGGATAAAAGCTATTTTACACTTTATGCTAATCTTATTTCATTCATTATTTTAAGTTGGGAAGGTAAGTAAGATTAGTTGCTACACTTACTCTGTAAATGCAGTTTATCTGCTACTTTTGGGAGTAGAGCAGCTTCCCTATTGTTTCTCTGAGCATGTCGCCAAATTCCTCAAAATAGAATCATAGAGTAGTTCGGGTTGGAAGTGACCTTTAAAGGTCATGTAGTCCAGCCTCCCCTTCTTTTTTGACTATAGGTCTATAGGTAACTTCGTTTCATCAATGTGTGCCATACTTTTAAATCTATTCCTTGTGTGGAAGACTATCCTTTTTATTAAAACAATAATCACGAACAGTTAACTTATTCTAATCACTAGTGAGGTCTATTTCTTTACATTTGAAAGTTTGATTTTTGTTTTTTATATATAAACAGATTGCTAATGAGGAAGTCCATTCATTAAAAGATTGTGCTGTCTGCTATTGAAGTAATTTTTCTTCAGACCTAAATAATGCACAGAGTGTTGAAAAGCAAACAATCTGGAGCTGTGTTTTAACAGCTCCTGAAATCTATACTGTCTGTGGTACAGAACGAAAAATACTCAGCTCTGGGCCAGTTTCAAATGTGGTTTTGATCCCTTGTGAACAGCAGAACACTGAGAGTGAGTTATGCTTTTCTAATGGCATAATGTGTTTTTTTTTCTCTTGTTTTTATGGCAGGTGGTAAACTTGGTCACTTTAATTCCGTGATGTTCTGAGGTATAAAAGAACTGCTTTACATCATTAAAAAGGACTATTAAAAACTGTGGGTTTTTTTTTTTTTCCTTACTCTGGAGCTCTCAGCAATTTGGACTTGAGAGAGTGAAGGATAACATAGACATCTAAAGATCTAAAAAAACCTCCCCATTTTTTTTTTTTCTCATTTTTTTTTAAGAAGGCAGTGCAATGTGTGATCCTATGGTTTGAACTTTCCACTGAGCTGTGAATTACATTATATATATATATATATATACACACTGAGTTACAGTGATGAGAGAAAAGTCCAAAAGCTTATTATACCCTTAATAGTTCTATTTGTAAAGTGAGGAAGGACTTTAACATTTTTTTCCATTTTTGCTTTTGAAAAGTCATTTTTGTCCTGCAGCAGGGCATGGTTGCAATACTGGGAAGGGTTCTGCAGATTGGTGCTGGACTGGTGTAGGCCATTCAGCTGGGACTGTCTGCTTCATGACCCAGAGCTACATATGTCAGTGATGTTCCATTCTATTTTGGTCCCTAGATGCTGCTGTTGTGTGAGGGGTTAGATTATTTTCTAACCCTCTAGCCTGAGGGTAAGACTTGCATGCTCTTTCTTGTGCTGCCAAATACCAATTCTCTTGAGGTTTTTCTTTGCCCTTTTTTGGTCTGTTTTCAACAAGTAGGTGAATCGCCAGGAGCTGAACAGGTGGCTATGCAGGAAGGGAAGAGGAGGATGAGGGGAGGGAGGGTAGAGAAGGATGGTCACCTGGCACAGACAAGGTTACAAGGAAGTACGAGTCTCCAGTATTTACACAAGAAACATTCATGCCAGCAGTCAAATTCTATATGGATGTGTCTAGAGAAAGGTGTCATCCTGAATAGTGGGCAGGGACAGTGGCCTGAACTCCTGTACCCTGATTGCCTCTGGGAGAAAAACTTTTGTCCATTTGTCTCTCAGAGTGAACACCTGAAGGCTTTTTTTTGTCTTGTACAGCAAACACTTGAGCATGTTCTCAGTGGCCAAGGCAAATAGTCTTTCTGACTCCAGAGAAACTGAGCCTGAAACTCTGACAGCTGAGAAACAATACCTGTGCTGTACGCAGTTTTTGATTGTGTAAATCCAAATGTATAAAAAAAAAAGCATGTGGTGTCCATTAATGTATGGATGCAAGTAGATGCTTTTTGAGCAGTTACTGACATAATGAAATACTAAGTTTTTGTTTGTTTTTTTTTTTTTTTCAAATTTGATTCACGCTGATGAATCAAATCAGTGTTTTCTGCTTGTGTTTACAGTCGATCGTTCTGTGAATTTGCCATATGGTAAGGTGGTTTTGTTTTTTCTTAGTTTTGATAGTTGCTGTGGTTCCTTTCTGTGCTTATGTTTCCATTGCAACTTTCTAAAAAAGTCAAAAAAGACTGTCGGGGCTTTGGCAAGGCTTTCTAGCTGCACCTCCAAGGCCATTTTAATGCCTTTGTGTCATGTTGCCAAAATGAGTGTTCATATTTAATGGCAAAGGTGGCACTTAATCTTATGTAATCTCATGTTCCGAAGACTCCATTTAGCAGACGTTCACTAAGATAATTGATTTTAATGATTTGAATGAAGAGTTGGTGATAAATTTATGCACACTTACACATTACTTGCCCTACTTTACATACATAATTTAGATATAGGTAGAGGAAATCTTCAAAGGCATAGATCAGACAGGTTTTTATTCAATGGGTCATTCTTTCCTAGTAAAATGCTTCTCTATAGAAGCAATGTAAATAAAACCAGTGTGTTTCACTGCATTTGTATGTAGTTTTATGTAACACATCATTTATATAATTGTGAATGTTATATTTATTATTTATGTATCTCAGATTCATTTTTTATTCCTTTTAAGTCTTGTATAAATCCTGGCCCTAAATGCAGATGTGTAGCCATATCCACCAGACCTAATTGTGATCCTTGCACTTAATCCCACAAACCAACAGAACTGTTTCTTGAGACGGAAAGTGAATAATTTAACATGAATGTGAAGCATTCAGACTATGAAAGACAGTGGGTTAGATCTCCATGGATGTAAAGCAGAAACAGGAATATGGCTTTATATCAGCTGAAAATTGTGTGCAATATTAGCAGACGTAATAATACAATTTAGCACATTTGTGCTGTCATCTGTAATGCAGGTAGTTTTTAAAAAATAAGCAAAATGTGTGATACTTTGCAAGGCATCACAGACTAAATAGTGTAATTGTAATATAGCCAATTGAGGAAATCTTATTATTCTCATTGTTCAGCTTGTATCTTCTGTTGCAGCATATATTTGGAATTTGAAGTACATACAGGCATGGATTATTCTGATCTTACAGAAACGTTCATTATCAAATCTAGTGTTGTCAGAGGTATACATTGAGTTTTAGCTCAGAAGACCTGAAAAAATCCCATTAAATCATTTTTCCTTTATAACTATATATCCCAGTAACTGTTTAGGCCTCTTAGTATTTAAAGATTAAAATATAAAAAGAAGCAGATATTATGCTAAAAAATCTTCTCTGAGATACAGCTGTGACCCAAGCACTGTGATGTGAGAAGGTCAGATATGCGGTGTACAATCCTATAATTGGTTTGGTGAGTTTTCTGCAGGCTTCTGAAAACCTGCCAGTTTGCTGTGATTTAGCTTCTGAGTCCTACCCTCTTTAGTATCGTTCTTATTAAAAAGGGGAGTTGCTATTATTGCATGATGGCTTTATCTATTTGCATTTCGAACATTCTGTTCAAAGCAATGCCCTGACACAATTGCATAGTTGATCAGTCTTGGTGGTTGGGTTTTTTTCCCCCCATTTATTATAAAAGTCTTGAGACTCTTAATACTTATCTTGGGACTAGGTGTTAAGGACTGGAAACAGATTATTTGCCTTCCCCAAATACACTAACTAAATACCATAAGAAAGTCCTTGAAAGAGAAATGAAGTGATACATAGAGCAAAGCCAAAACGTTCTGAGGTAGGAGTTTTTATTTGCTGTACGTTCATAGCTGATGAAAGTCGCAACTGACGGCTGTTCAATGCAAGCACAGCCCCAGCAGCTCTGGGCTTGCTGCATTACCCTGGGTAACCGAACATCACAAGGATACACAATGACATGTTCTGCTAAGGCCTCTAGAGCTCAGCATTTTAAATATTTTCTCTGATGGGTTTACAGCAGAATGTACTTCATTAGTACACGCAGAGTAGTTACAAAGCAGTTTGAATTTTAATTAGGCTGATACGTAGCTGCAAATCTGAAAACCTGAAAAAACAGACAGATTCATAAATCTGTGTGGTTTAAGCTAAGAACACACGAAAGTACAAATGCTCATTTTAAGCCCTTTAGACAAACATTATATAAAGTAGCAGTGTCAAATTGGCTGTGCAGCCCAGCTCAATACTTGAAATCATGGTATTGTTGCTGTGTATTCAGTGTTTTTAAGCACTGTTGGGCTTAAAAATCTGGCTCAGCAGACTCCTGTGAAAAATCGTAGCCCGATGGGCTCAGAAATTAGGACAAAGAAACACAGCCTATTAATGAGTAAATCTCCGTGTTTCTTTGATGTAAGTAGTATCAATTATATATGAAATGAAACAAAAAAAATCAAAGAATCTTTTCTTTGTTGTTTCTTAAGACGTTTTGAAACTTTTAACTTTTGGGTGGTGATTTTCAAGATTCTGCGCTTTTCCTCCTGGTTATTTCCCTGTGAAAAACGAGGAAGAAGATTTGCACTTCTTTAACAACAGAGGGAATGCTGTAACTTGCTACCATAACAAGGGTATTTGCAACATTAAATTGAGGGTGTTAGTTTATAAATAGTCTGGATTGGAAGGGGGAAAATTAGGCAAGTGAAAACAGTTTGGAGGTTGAAGATGTATGTTTTGTGTCCCGGTGCTTAAAACCCCAAAGCAAGTTGTTTTTAATAACTTTCCTAATGCTGGCAGGGGGGTTGCCATATACAAACACAAACATAACTTTTTCTGGTCTCACAAGCAAAAGAACAGTTGCTTTGCTTTGCATTAAAAAACAGAGTCCAGATGGTAAAGAAAGTGATTGTGTTCTTAAAGAGTATGCATAAGTGCAGAAGACCAGAGTTCAGGCTGCGTTTCCTGGGTGTTTCATTATTTGTCCATAATTGCTGAAAGTTTGCTGTTTATTTGAAAACCTGTAGATATGTGTGATGGAGCTGCAGTTGATACACGAACCATGAACCACAATGACACCTCCAGTCTGTTTTTTTCTTACTGAACCAATGTGTCTGTAACAGCGGGAAGATGGAAGTGATACTGTGCTTTCCTGCAGTATGATTAGTAGCTTCAGATGTCCTTCCTCTCCATCTTTTTTGGCTTGGCCTTTTCAAATACTGTTTGTAAGCCAAAAGGAGTTTTATGGTTCTCTGTGTCTCGGTGCGAGGATCTTGTAAAGCAGTGAGTGTATGCAGCCTACTTTTGCGCTGCCTTCAATCTACTAGTTGGGGAGTTCTGTGAGCTGGAAGGGGTTGAAGATAATGTTCTGCTTAAATGAGTATGAGACAATTTTTATTGTCTTGTAGAAAGTGATATTCTTGTAAATATAGTGAGTCCCTGTGAAGGGTACTAATTAATGGTTTTGAGCTTTAACTCCTTAGAAGCGCTCTCGTCCCTCCTTACTAGATATAAAGAATGTATTTAGGAGTGGGAAGCTTGTTCCATCTTCCAGGTATTTGTACTCTTTTCTTGACATATTTACAAAGATATCATCCACAAAAAAGGTTGCCTTTCCTTGAGAACTGACTTTTTACATGCCTTAAAAAAGCATAGGCAACTAATGACACTGGACTGGTTTCAAAAGACTGATATAGCCTTCCCTTAACAATCCTGTAAACTCTGCCTCTATCCCACATCTAAATGTCTTTTAATGGTAACAGGGAGTTAGGAATTTCAGGTTTTCTTGGTGTTTCTCCGAGTATTGACCAGTTCTAGTTGCACAGTACAATGTTTACAGCTGGTGATAGGGCAATTATCGAGGGAAATGTGAATCAAAATCAGTAACAGCCATTGTTCAAGTGGCACAGCACAGGACTTGAATGAGAAGGTTGGACAGAGGTCCTAGAAAGCAAACAAATATACTGCTCAGTGCAATATGAATTATTAATGGACTTGCCGAGAAATCATTTGAGTGCCCAGTGTTCAATAAATTGGAAAGTCCAGCAATACAGAATTTTTCTCCAGTATATATAAATTCAGTAAGTATTAGGCGATACAGAAAGGTCCATAGAAATGAAGTACAATTGCAATGAGGTCTTATTTGAAATAAGAAACATGCCTAGTGTGTTTAGCTGTTGTAAGAATACAGGTCAATATGCTTTGAGTGCTGTATGTGATGTGTGATTTGGTCAGTAGTACACTGACAATTAATTTGACCTCTTTGGGCTGATACACTTGCAAGTATGTGTACAGGTTAATGGCTGTATAAGTCTCGCTTTATAAACTCAAAATGGCAAAAGAATTCTTTCCCATTGTGTAAGTTTCCAGCTCATTTATCATGGAGATCAGCTGCATCTATAGTTTCCGTTAAAGCTCCTATTTTCGCATACACATAACTGTCCACATAATTCTTATTAGAATTGTTTTGTTTCTTTAGAAAAGTTGGGTTCCTTAGGAGAATAATGAAGAAGAGTTCTGGTTATTTTGGAAAATTTGCAAGAATGTGGATTTTTTTTTTAATTATTTTTTTTTAGAAAATAAAGCAATACCAAACAAAGGCATTTGAAAGGTTAAGTTAAATCCCCAGCATAGACATGCAGTTTAGTAGAGAAGTGGAACATCTTTGCTTGGTAAGGTGAAAGTTGAGATATTGGTAAAATAAAATTAAAAGCATCTAGAAAATAGTATGTGGTTGTGCATAAAAGATACCTGCAAAAGTCTTGATACTGTAGTTAATGTCAAATGTCAAAATGTGAAATTTTGAAATGGAATAACTTGAATAAGGTCAAGGAGGAAGCTCCATGTTGGTGAATGATCTAAATGAATGTGATTGATAGTTGCACATAGGGGTGATATCTGTAAAATTTGTGTTATACTCCCTCCTTGAACGTGCATTCAAAAGTATCAGGAAAAGTGTAGAAGTCCACATAGTTTGCCAGTTCCTTGAGACTGTCTTTATAATCTCTGAATTTTTAAGGCTCTTGCTTTGTTACCTCTTGCATAATTCACTTCTGAGGCAGGTGGGTTGTTTGCTGAGAAATGCATGCGGGTATTTCTGTCTAGACGGTACTTTGTTGCAGCTCTTTGTGCTGGTATGTTACTGAATGATAAGCAGAGTGTCCTTTAAAGCAGCGGTTGTTTGCTTAATGGCTTAGTAACAATATTTTGGCACCTTAAACCAAAACCAGACAAAATTTAAATCCGTAAGAAGCTGAACAAATACTCACTAATTAGTCTTCCAAGCTTTTTGATTTTGTAGTTAATAAAGTGCGTAGTAAAATAAGTGCTTATTTTTCACATTGTGCAGTGTATGTTCAAATGCACTGCCATGCAAATTCAAGCAGGGGCTTTACACGTTTACACATTTACAGATAAACTAAAAGTATACACAGTGAGATATTTTTAAATAGATATTTATGTTTGAAAGTATTATTGCACTTTTTATGAATAGTGAAACTCTGAGAGTATATGTCCCTAAATCCATGAAGAATTTCCTGGCAGACAGTCCTTAGTCTTAGGACTCCTCGAGGCTTTCTGTCCCTGACCCAAACATCCGCTGGAGTTTCTCTGACTACAAGTATTTCATGATTAAAGGTGTATTTTTTTGAGTGAACAACTTTCAATATGGCATTCTAATTGCTTTGCTTTACATTAGAGGTGAATGTGTATACCTTTCAAGAGAAATGTATGATTTTTGATACAATTATTATTTTAGAGCAAGTAAATCAGATCAAAACAGTCTGTGATGCAAAATAATCTGGGCAACATTACACACAGCCTGAATCAGAATGGAAATATTACTTTTAAAAGACATTCAACAAAAGGGAGAAAATTAATTAAAGAACTGAGGTGTGATACACTATTCATCTTCATAAACTGGCTTTATAATGTATTATTTTTTTTGCCAGGCAGTAGGGGATGGCACACCTAAATTTGAACGAAGCACATCTAGCTTCTGTAATGCTCATGGGACAGATGGAAAATTCTGTGGGCGGTTGCATTTCATTTGTTTTGAATAATTTTTTTTAATTGAATTAAGCACACGAATCAGTATTGACTGAAAAGAGAAGGTATGCATTATTCATTTTAGTTCCAAAAACTGATTTGTTTACATATGTGTAAAGAAAATATTGACTGTTAATATGCAATTTAATACTGTAAGTACCCAGGTGCATTGTTGCATCTTGCCACAAAGGATTTTGATAGCTCCGTATGCTCTGCTACTTTGAAACTGTGTTGCCCAGGAGAGAGCTGATGATGCATCTCCTTTCCTTTGTGTAAGGCCAAGTCAGAGGTGACTCAGAGCATAAATTCCCAGTCCCCTCTTCCAGCAATATTTGATAGGCACCGATTTTCCTAGTCACACAGGTTGACTATTGATTTCAGCAACATAAAATGGGAAGCGTAGTAGTTGAAAACTTAAAATAAAATCCTTCGAAGTAAAAAAATTTGGTGTCCATTATTATGTTTTATAGTTGATAGCTTATGAGATAAATAAGCAGGTTTTGCGTCTCATGGATACATTGTTTCATGTTCATTGCAAAGGGAATGAATTGCTCATTAGAGTTGGTGTAGCGTATTCTGGAAGGGTTAGTATTTATATTTATTTGGATTTCATTTGTACGTGTTAACTCCACTGTAAAGATTTCAGCTATGGAATAAATTCAACAGTAAGATAATCTCTTCAAATGATGTCCTATTGGTTATTATGCAGAGGTTCGGATTTCTACTGAGGCAGGTCAGGTATTACAGACACAAAAGACGTGCACATTTGCCCTACCTGTTTGATCCTGAAAGATTATAGGATTCCTACTTTGAAATATGATTGTTGTAGTGTGTATGGTTTATAATAATTCTGGTCAGAGATTAGGAAGATTTTCCTGTTGGGTGTCTGCTGTGCTTTCTAGAAAGGGGCAAAATAGTATTTTATACAGATCATCTCTCTGATGCTGCAAGAATCAAAGGGTAGCTGCTTCCATCCAGATTCTAAAGCAATAGTACCCTCCCAACTGATAATATACTAGATTTTTCCATTACGTATTGCAGTAGCTACAAATACAACATCATTTCTACGAATAAAAGGGAACTGTAAAGTTTTGAATAATACACATAAGATTAGCATAATAAGGTAGAATTTGCAGGATCAGCATGAAGTTAAACAAAAAATGTTTTTTTTTAATTTGGATGTGTGCCTAGAACCTCTATAGCTCTGTTGATCCTGTGAGATTTTTTAATTTTTTTAATTAGCATGGAATTTTCCTAATCACCTTAAAAATTAACACATTTACACTGCATTAGGGCAATATACTATTAGCTAATGTTCATCTAAGCTTCTGTACACAAAAGCGTGTGTTGTAATGGCTCTTGAGTTGATTTGACCTGGTTTATCCACTGAGGCTGAAATGTAGTTGTATGGCTTCTTACCCAGTATTGCTTTTATCTGTTGCTAAGAGTTTTATGTTTTCAGAGAACAGATAAAAAAGCGAAACAGCTCTCAGTAATGTAGATACATTGGACTTACGTAAAGTTAGAAAGGACACCAGAGGGAGAGATGGAGGATAAGAGGAAAAAAACCTCTTTACTTGTCCTTTTTAGAGATGGAACGTATGAGGCCCCCAAATCCATAAAGAAAGTAAACATCATACTGGGAATTAAAACTTCCACGCAGTTAAGACAGTCTGTTCTATTAATAATAGCCTCATGATCTTTGACAGCTCTCAGGATCACAGTTGTTTCCAAAGAGTGAAAACTGAAAAATTGTAACATAGAACTTTGACCTTGTTTGTAAGCATAAAAGAAAAGAGTATAATTGTACTTATGTAACAACAGCCTAAGTAGAATTAGATTTCTTGTGGATTTTTAAAGGAGATTGTGACAGGGGAAAAACCGCAAGAAGCACTTTCCTTCTGAATGTTGTTACTCCTTCAGTTTGTACAGCCTAAGTTTCAGGTAATGCATTTTTCTTTGCCAATGAGCTGTTCCACTGTGACCAGCAAATGACATTCACTATCTGGAAATAAGAGGAGGAAAGGATTTTGGTCTTCACTGTTGTGCTAACTCATATGGGTATAAAAACTAGTAACTCCTCCTGATAAGACATAGACTGCTGTCGATCAGTGTTTATATTTGATATATTAACAGAAAGCATGCTCAGTGTATCAAGTTTTTTTCGCTACCAGGTTTGTCAAATCTAACACTTCATTTATGAGAGAATTCTGCCCTCAGAAATATGGATAAAATAGGGAAACTTTGTATATGTAACCACAAGAAGACAATCTTTCTAAAAAATTCTAACAATCGGTTATTTAGCTCAGATTAACAAGATACGTTAAAATACAGGTGATCAGCACGTAGTGGCATAGGCAACTAAATGATTCGAAAGAACCACTGAGGACTTGGAGCTGTCTTGTGTTCTGGGCTTTGAAAAGGAATTGATTGCAGTGTGGGTCTGACTTCAGTTCCACCACTAGTTGTTTTTCACTGTGTTGGTCTCCTTTTCCCTTGTTTTTTTATTCTGGACCCTACTCTGGTTTCATCCTCCTGGTATTTCTGTGAGTTTTCCAGTTTTGTCCCCTGAAACGGCTGTCCTGCTCTTTAGACCTTTCGATTTTGAACAATAAACTTTTCACTATGTGAAAAATGACATTTTTCAGGATGTAGAACTTGACTGGATTTTCATTTTTTCTGGGAAAAGTGAAAAGCATACTTGTGACAAAAGGCCACTCCCTTGTCAAACCATGCTTCCCAAAACATGAGGACATTACAGTTTTTGGATACAGTAACATAAAAAAGTTTTGAATGTTGAAAACTTCTGCTTTTGGTGGAAATAACTGTTTTGGATGCAATATCCTATAAATGCTCAGTCTTTTGCAGATACCTTGTACAGACAGTGATGGTTTTAGACTGAAATAGTCATAAGCAACTGAAAGCAAGTTTTTGTAGGAGGTGGCCAGGCAGCCTTCACGGTCTGCTAATGATAAACATGCAGGAGCTTGACACTGTTATTGAAAGGTCTTCTCTTCTAGAACTGAAACTGTAAGACTCATAATTCATTCTCTGTCTTTTCTGTTTTGGGATTTGGTGAATATGATTCATCCTATTTTGCTGACGGGACTTGTCGTCAGAGCTGTGTATTTCTGTACTGGGTCCAGCTTTTTGATGACAAACTTGAAAACATGGAAAGCTACGCCTTCTATATAGAGTTCTAGAAATGGATGGTTTTACTTGGTAATATTGAGTGTGTTTCATCACTGTCACCAGACAGAATCTCATTTAAGTAGAAAGGACTGCCAAAAAGACTGAGAGGTATAAATTTAAATGTAACTTGAAAAGAGATGATGGGTTCAGTTTCTTTCAGGCTACTCCCACAAATAGGGGTACAGATGTTTTGCTTAAATTCTGCACTAAAATTAATTTTTTGAATCCTCCTACTTGGATTCTCAAAGTTAGGCATCTAATGAATACGCTACTTTTAAAAAAGTTATGAACACCCACATCGCTTTCTTTTTTTTGACAATGTTGCAAACGGTGGATGCTTTGTAAATCAGGCTGCTTAATTGAGTGGGTTTTTAGGCATTGATGTGTGAATATTTAGTATACAGTTACAGATGAAATACCTGCAAGTCCACTTCATTGGTAATTTGGTTAGAAGAGAAATAAAAATATCCATCAGCCTGGAAAAACAACTAGGAAGCTTGCAAATAACTAGGAAGAGAAATAAAGCTGAAGTAAAGCTGCTTATTCTTAGAGACAGAATTGTGTTTGCTGACGTGATTTATTATTCTTCAGTCTTGTACTAATATTTATGAGAGGCAGAAGTTCAGTTTACATTCACAGGATTATATGCACGTTATTATATGAGCAGGTCATATGTTATCGTGTCTTGTTGGCACTGTGTGGTCATCAGAGTAAGGAGAGTGGGACTGAATTTTGCATCTCGGCCTCTTGCTTTCATTGTCATAGCACTGGAGTATGGTATGCTTGTAAATAATAATTCGCTAAAAACTGAAATTGTGCATAATGAATACATCCAGTATCCACGATTCAATTGTGGGTTGGACTAGAGTTAGAGATATTTTTAAATAGCATTTCAAAAGCTTTGCTCAAAATGCCTTTTTAATAAAGGGTATGATTATCTAATTTGCAAATCTGCCTCCCACAGAGTAAAGCATAATTTACTGTGCAAATATTACTACAGAAAATTAGTGTACACAATAAATATAGTTTAAAATGGCAGGAAGAATAAATAATTCTCAAATTTTCTAAATAATCCAGCAATTACTGCAGCAGTACATATGCTTTAAAAAATTGCAGATGAGAATGACATTATTTTAATCTGTCTAATTTTACTGACTGTAGGTTCTATTACAAATAATGATGAAGGATCTATAGAAAAAGTTGAGGTATTTATTATTTTTTTCCTAGCAGTGCTGAATCTTCTTTTGAAATTTAATATACAATTTATATATATAGTTCATTTCTGTTATAACCTATTTTTTTTAACAAGCTAGTTGCGTATTAGGTTGTAATTTATGACGGATAAGAATATCTAGATGAATAATTGACAAAAGACAAATCTTGTAAACAAGAGCTAGCACAGAAAATGTTTTAAGCTCTGAGGAGTACTGGAGTTGGTACTTTTTACTTTTTAAGTCACCAGGTATATTTTATGTCAAAAATTGTTAAAATGGAATTGATTTTGCCAATATGTCAAAAATAAAAAGAAAATAAATTGTTTGGAATACTGCCATTGTGTATCAGAATGTTCCACTGATCTTTTGGATTAAAGATAAGTGATACAGATTCCTTGGACTATCTGAGGACCTCATTATGTATTCTGTCACAAAACCAAAAAAACCTTTTAGAAGATGAACTATTTTTCTATGCTTTCAATAAGAAAGTTACTGCAGCAAAGATGAATACAATAAAAATTGGTGGAAATGAAGGTTCAGGATTACCTACATGGTTATTTATGTGTCTTGAGACATCTGTTTTCAAGCACTGATCCTTTTTTGGGCATATAAATTGTGTTCTGCTCTCAAATTAAGAATTTATTATTATCATTAAGCCACTGAAAATTTCCAGCTAGTTACAGCTTGTTTTGGTATTTGTTAAAAGTGCATTGGTGGGTGGTTGTTAGACATGTAGCACAATATTTTCTTTAAAATTCTTTATTATTTAATAGTGTATTCGTGGTCTAGCAAAGCAGGCACTAAAATACCTGCCCACATGTTTGACCTGTCCTCAAAAAATCCTGTTATTGCAAACTGATTGCTACAGATTCTTATTTCAGTTCCTAGAATATGTGCTTACTTTCTGGACTGGGCACTAAAAACTATTATGTCATTTCATAGAATCATAGAATCATTTAGGCTGGAAAAGACCTTTAAGATCACTCAGTCCAACCGTAAACACTGCCAAGTCCACCACTAAACCATGTCCCTAAGCACCACATCTACACACCTCTTACATACCTCCAGGGTATTTCAGATATCGTCATTCGTATGAAGATATGTTTCAACAGGGAGTGTTATGCTGCCATATAACACAGAATAACTTTATTTTTCATATTCCTTTTTCTATCCGTGTGTGAGGTAATATGAGCGATAAGGTAGCTAATCAGAGGACTGATGAAGACTGTTTTTTTTTCCTCATTTTTACTTTATGCTTTGAAGTGATGGAAAATGCACAGTGAATAAATTTTAGTACACTTAAATGAAGGTTTAAAATTACCTGGAATTACTATTTTTTGGAAGGGGCTATTCAGAGTGGGAACCTTCAGTCTGTGTCTGTATGCCAGCCTGAAGCCTTGTCTTCTAAATCCAAAGCTCTAAAGGCATCAGCATTAAAATGGACTGTATAGGGGTGAGCAGAGCTGTAACTGTCTGACCTAGATATGTTGGCAGTTCTGCATCTGTCCCGTGCCATGTCTGTTGTATGCTGTATGCGGCCATGCCTGTTGGATCTTCAGCAGGGCAGATCTGGGTGAGAAACTGCCAGAGAGGAAGAGTTCGATTCACACGCTCACCGCAAGCATCAGTAGATGCATCTTCTTTCAGCTCTTAGGGGAAACACATTGATCTCCGAGGGCCACTGCGTGTCTGGATGTTCACGCCACAGAGATGAGGCAGGATAATGTGCTCTTCTTTTTGTCTTGAGAAAAAGAAACTGATTCTAACATTTTGCTAGACTGTAAGAAGCTGCCTCTTTCACTTAATTAAAGCAAGACAATCTCATACAGTTCTCCTTTATTACTGTGGCTGCTCAAAGTGTGTCTTACTCACCTGCTATGAGAATAGCTGAAAAATCTTAATTCCTCAGTTTTAATGAGGAGGGAAGAAAAATGCTCATGGCTGTACTGAATGTAAAGGAGAACGGAATTGATAAAGGAGTGTCCTAGTTGTGTTGGCTTAATCACTGTGGGAAATGATGCAGGATTTTCCATATTTTGGTGTGCATAACCTGTAGGGTAGGTTTAGTAGTAAAAAATTTTGATAGATCACAAAATGGTATGAGAGAGACATATTCTGCTAGCAAAAAACATAGCCTTATTTCTGAGCACAGTGTAAGGATCAACTTTTTCTCTTTTGTTCAGACTCATTTGTCAGTCAGTCTTCCCTGGGGGGAACTGAAGGTGAGCTGGTCTGTCAGGCAATTTATTTCTGTGAGGCTTTCTAGAATGCAAAGTTGTACTTGTGTTTACTGAGCAGCAGCAACAACACCTTGCAACCAGCAAACTTCGAGTGTTCTCTTTCCCCCTTTGTAAAATAAGGGCTTATGATAGTACTTACATTACAAGCATGTTTTGAAGAGAATCTAATTAGTAGTCTGTTGGCCTAATGCTGGCATGAAAAGGACTGTTGTAGTGTTTGAGTAACTACAAAAGAAAGGTAATGAAGGTAACGAAAGATCTATTAGTTAATAAACAGACTTGAATTACTGTGAAGTTAGGAGTGATAAATAGCAATTTAATAATCTATTAAGTGTGAAGCATTCTGAGTAAACTAACTTTTGAAGAGGGAATGAAATGGTTTTGCACCTACCTTTTACAATTTAATGTACTGTACACAGTTTGAATAAATGTGCAGTTTCACAGCTTTAGCAGTAAAAGTATTCATGGTGTAAAAAAAGATTTCCAATAGTCAATAAAAGTATTCCTAGACTAGAATATCCAACTAACATGAAAAGGAAAAGGGAAGGAACATGAAAGAAGTTCTAGAGGCAAGAAAAGGTGTGTAGGAGTTGCATATTCTATTAACAGAAGAAAAGATCCCCATGTAAAGTCTAATTTTACTTTGTTACTTTGTAGCTTAGATATTGCTATTACAAACCTGTGTCAATTTTATTACCAATTTTTATGATAGTCTGGAAAATTTGCTTTTTTGATAACTCGATGATTTTTTTTTCAGTCATGACAAGTTTTATAAGACTCTCTAGTTTTGTCCCGCTTAGAACTGAATCTGGTGAACCATACCGACCTGCAAGGCTGAGAAGCAACTGGCTTGGCCTTGCCACTCAGTGCCTTGTGTTTCTGCTACAGAAAATTCATCTTGACCTGAAGACCATCATGAAGATGAGGACTGGCTACTACCAGTAACCGAAAGGCTGAATTTTGTTCTCCCCACAATCTGATCATCAGATATTTCTAAGACATACGTTCCATATGCTAATTTCCAAGTGGAGATTTCATCACTCTGTTTGGCTTGCTTGACAGTGTTTTCTACTCTGAGGGTGAATTTTTCTCGCTAATATGTAATTGTAATTTTTCTTTGGTACTACTTGTTTTGCTAATCCTATTCCTTTCAAGGAGTTACCTCCAAGAAGAGTTTGGCTCTGTTTTCCCTGTAATCACCACTGGATTGGTAAAGAAGAACCGTAAGATCCCCCTTTCCTCTCCTTCATCCAGGCTGATCGAGCTCAGCTCCCCCAGCCACACAGGGGGAGTGCACCAGCCCTGACAGTCATGGTGATCCTCTATTGAATTTGATGCAGTGTATTGGTTTCTGTCTTTTGTTGAGAATGGGACCCAGTCCCCGATGTGTCAGCTTGCACATGCTGAGCAACAGAGGGGAAGAATTGCTTCCCTTCACTTGCTGGCTAAGCCTGAACTGTTGCAGCCCAGTGCATGGCTGGCTTTCATAGCCTCAAGGATATAGTGGATCTTTCAGATTCATGGAAAGTGAGGGAAAATAGAAGTGTTGGAAAGTGCTATTGAGCAAATCTGTCGCTAATGCGATCTCATGTTTTTCTTTCACCTAGAATGTTCCACCTGATTTGTCCATCTGCACCTTTGTGCTGGAGCAGTCTCTGTCAGTACGGGCCCTCCAGGAAATGCTGGCTAACACAGAAGAAAAGGCAGAAGGGGTAAGTTGTTGTACAGGTGTGTTTTCATCTTGCAAAATACAACTTTTTTTTTTTCTCCCCAGTGTACCACAGATTTCATGACTAGCACAAGCTTATAGCATCATGAATTCCTTATGTTGAATTTTCTTCCTTTGCCACAGGAATGGTCTGATTTTTGAGAAATTTTAAACACTTGCAGCTTTTACTCAAGCTTGCAAGAGTTGTAAATTCCCAACAATTTCAATGTGCAGCACATCAGCATAGAGCTACAAGAATGTTTAATTTGAGATGTCATAATGTGAAATACAAAGCTTGATCACTTCTTCAGAACGGCTAAGCTTTCTGAGGATTTCTGACTATCAAATGAGACTGTCAAGTAGTCTTAAAATTACTTGGATGTGTGCTGTTTTTCTTTGAAAATAATGAATTTTTTCTGTGTGGCCTGAGCTAAAATGTCCTATAACTCAGTGGACAAGGAATATGGAAACTAACACATTTTTGCAGTCTGGAAGATTAAGGATATAGGAGTAATGTTAATTGTTCGACTAGCTAATAGGTATTTACAAATAAATCATAGTAGTGTAATTTATGTTCTCTGCTGTGTAATTAATTTGATTTGTTATGATGTGGTTGAGTGTTCTGTATACACCCTGTAGGGTTAATTTGAATGCCATGCTCCAGCTCAAATCCTGTAAACTGTAAGTGAGGGAGGGTGACTGTATGCTCGGGAGCTATACAGGTGAAAGAGAAGTAGGGGTTAACTATAAGTCTGTCTGTCAGTCAAGAAAGCTGGCAGGAGAGAAGCATGCCTCTGATATTTATGGGAATGCCTTGAGAAAGCAAACTTGAAATTAACATAGAGTAGTCAGTCCCATAAAATCCCAGGCACTGAGACTGAAAGTGGTGTTTGAGAAATGAAGTCCAGGAGCAGTTCCATGGATGATCCAGTGTGTGCTGTCAGTGAGAATTTGTTCCAAGGACTAACTCCAACAGCAAGAGAATGAAAAGCACATCTGAGAGAAGAGATGGTACCAGATTAAGCAGATCCATGCTTCTAAACAGGGACCATGCTTCCTTTAGTTTGTAAATACTGAAACCAAGAACCAGCAAATCCACAGAAAAGAAAAATAAATCAAAAGAACGGGCATGTACAGGCATAATGTCAAAAATCAAAGTCCAAACCCAAGGATGTCCAAACCTGCCTGGATGCAGTCCTGAGTAATGTGTTCTAGGCAATCCTGCTTTAGGAGGGGGGTTGGACTAGATGATCTCTAGAGGTCCCTTCCAACTCTGAAAGCTCCGTGATTCCATGTGCAGTGATAACTGTGAATGGTATTCCCACCAGATGCGGGCAGGAGCAGAAAGTAAAGAGACTGTAGGGGAGTACGTGTTAAAGTAGTGCTATAGAGTAGAACAGAGTGAATGAAAAAACATTCAATTTTCAAATACAAAGTACTGAAACTTTTTTTTTTTAAAAAAATCATAGCATTAATTGGTGAATTTTCAGTTGGGCTGTCTTTGGCAGAGTCTTGGGGCCAACTGTTAGGTGAGTATTTACTCAATACAGAGATCACATCCAGAGGACACAAGATAAAGAACCAAGTTCTCTGCAGAATGGTTAGAAAATGTGAGCTCAAGGATTCTGCTGAGAATAGGGCAGGCTAAAGAGAGCTTTGTAGAGGTCTCAGGTGAAACTTTTGCACTACTTCTGGACTATTTTCTGCACTAGATATGAGCAGAAAAAGACTTTTGTAGGGCACAGTGACTGATGGGACCTACGTACTCCAAGCTGGAAGAACCATGTTTGATGGTAATCTGGTATTTTCTGGAAACAATTATTGATGTTTTCTGTGCATAACCCTGAAGGTCATGGTTCTGGGCATTCATATCCATGCCTAAAGAAAAGTGATGTCAGCTGTACTGATGTACAGTATTCTGTACTGATGGATCTTCTGAGATGCGCAGAAAGAAATTTAAAAAGAAATTTAAAGCAAAGTCTCTGAGTGTGGTCACTATGTGACGTTGTCAGTGTCATCGTTTTTCTTTCTGGTAAGTCTCCGGAAGCTAAGGTTAATGATAATACTAAAATGACTGAATATGTACTTGCAGATAAGTTAACAGAACTGAGATTTGGTGTCTGTATGTAGTTTCTATGAAAAACTATAATATAAAGTATTCCTTTGCGTTTATAGGTATTTATCATAGGGTAGGTACTTATGTAGGCAGCTTCATATTTGTTTAAAGTAACTATTAGAACATGTGTGTTTTGCATTTGATGACTGATGTGGTTACTTCAAGTTTTATGAGAAGAGGTAATTTTGTGCATACATCTGAAGCACTATATCTTCCTGAGGCAGCATCAATTTTTTATGTAGAATAACAGTGTTTTCCTTCATTTAGGGAAAGAAAGTATAGCAATTTCTGGAGAGCTTGTTACTATAAACTGTATTCAATATGACCTCAGTTTTCTAATTGAAAGAATCCTGCAAAGGGAGGTCTTTTCAGTCCTCAATTACTTTTCATTGCATTAGAAATCATTAAGGCTGCTGTGTTTAAAAGTGGTCCCTTTGTGCTTCTTTGCTTTTGTGGTGTGTAATCTCTTAAACGCTGTGTTTATATAATAGTTCTTATTATATAACAGGTAAGAGCAGTAATGAAATGGCTGAGTAACGTGAACAAAATCTCATGCTGACTTGAGTCAGAACAATAAACAGCTTTCCTTGTGCTTAAGAAAGAATAACTATGTGCATTAACTGGATTTAATTTTAATTCTCAATTAGTATGTATTAAATATGCAAGATTACCTCTGCAAGATTACCTCTGCAATAACTACCTACATTTTTAGTGCAAGAATCCCAAAATAAGAATTTCCATACTTGATGAGATTAGCGATCCATCTATCTGAGTATACCTACTTCTCTCTCCTGAATCAGCTAAATGCTAGTAGCAAAGGCAACAGTGGAAAATGAATGAAATTTCATAAGAAAGAATGCGTGTAGTGATCTGTTTCTTCTAGCCCTGGGCACTGAGTAGTTACTTTGTGCTCTGAGGTTTTGTAATTTCCTTTTATAATACTATGCTTAGCTCTGGCAGTTTATTAAAACATTGAAATTCATAGCTTGATTATATGCTTTTGGTTTAAGAAATAAAACCGCAACCTGTTTTGTTTGCTTAGGCAGCATTATTTACACTTTTCATTTTAAACAGGTAAATTTTTGATTTTGCTGGGGACTTGAGTGCTGTATGCATGTACTATTTTTATTATTAGTTCACCGATGGAAACAAACCATCCTGTGGAAAGGGAATAGTAAGTAATCATATAAATGAAGTCTGTCATTACATGCGTACTCAGAGTCTGGGCTCTAGTCTCTTAGACAAGCAGAATTATAGCTGCTCTGTCCTAGAAGGCCATACAGCCTAGGTATGCTTTTCTAATTATTTTTACTTGTTTTCTGAGTGCAACTTTTTATTATTAGAAGAGCAAATGAAATGTGAAAATGGAAATCATTAGGTTTTATAAATCACTGAAGACCAGAAAAAGCCTTCAGGTCATCTATTCTCAGCCTGGCTGTTAAATTTTTCTGGTGAGCCCTTTTTGGAGCCTAGTGCCTTGTTTTTCACTATAGTTTGTGAGACTCAATGATCTCGAGAAAGCAAATCCACAGCTTTCTGATATAATTTAGGAACGATCACCACGAAGTTGTGTGTTTTGCTTCTGATTGTTTTTACTCTGATTATTGGTTGTGGGTTTTGTTGGTTTGTTTTGCGGGGTTTGGGTTTTTATTGTTTTAATTATTTTTTAAATCAAATATGAGCTCTTTAACATTTAGAATTGTCTCCTTGTCAAAGGGCTGAAATGCCATAGTCAAATCAGTTCCTGGAAATTTTCCCTAATTTTCTTAGGAAATGAAGCCTGGCCATCTATCCAATAGTTGTCTTGTATTCAATAACTTCTGAGCTTTGTGGTCAATACAAACAACATTAGAAACGGGTAGATAGTTATGTTCTTCCAGATGTGATGGATATTAAGTAGGAGAAAGGTACCTAACTTTCCATCCCTGTAAGAGGAAAGTTGGCTGTTTTACATTGCCATCAACTGCTCTTGTGCTAGTGTACCTTCTTCACTGCTCTCTTTTGCTCAGAAGAGGTGCTGCTGGTACATGGGAAGGAAGTTGCTGGATTTCAGGTGTGAGGAAGGGATTTATAATTCTGTGGCTTCTTTCAGTTTTGAGTTTTAAACATATTTTATAAAAAAGTTAGACAACAGACATGTACATGGTATGCTATTTCCAGTCTCGACTTTCTTGACAAGGAAAATGATTTCTGTATGTCCTACTCAGACTATTGTGCCTGTATCAGCAGGGATTGCCTTAATTCTTATTTTCAATATGTCATGTCGTGTTGATACTGATGATTTGTAAAAGTCCTTACAATGACTGGTACCTTTAGATCCAGCATGCAGATTTCAGCCATGGTACATAGCAGGCAAAGTAGGTGATGATGCTGGTTATTACCAGTTTCTTGGCCAAAATCAGGGCCAGCATACTCAGGGCCAGTGTGCCAGGCCAGCTCAAGATTATTCTTGGGCAAGCTTACCTACTTTAAGTCTCTATTGATGACATACAGGTGAGTATGCCAGATTCTACAAAATCTAGAGCTGCCCAGAAGAAAAGGTATCTAGGCATATTTGACACGGAAAAACATCAGGTATTTTCTTAGCCTCAGTAGCCTCAGCAAATGATTTAGACTTTTGTCTGAAAGTCTTTTGAAATCATCCTCAAGCAAACACCCTGCATAAAAAGTAGCAATTAAAATAAAAAATTACCAAGAGGGTGTGCAAATAAAAAGGAAGTGTAAGGTAACCTACATAAAGGCTATTGCTATTAACTCTTATTTGAAATATATCTCAAAGATTTTTTTATCTGCTTCAATATAAATGATTTTTTTCTAAAGAATTTGAGGATACAAAACACTGCTAGTATCTGTATTTAGATAACAAGTGGCCAGTTCAAACTTTCATTCTATTCTAATTCATTTATTACTTCAAAGATATCAAAAAGGTTTTTGGTACAGTGTAACTAGGTACAGGAAATTAAATTTGCTTGGCATTTAAAGGACATTTTACTGTAAGTGAACATGCACAAAGTCACGTATCTTTTATACTGTCTAGAACAAACCCCTGCTTTTCTTTTGAAACCTATAAGAGCTTGTGATTCCTTGAGTTACGCTTGCTTTGCTTGGGTTTCTGAAAAATATCCAGCAGTCTCATGATGTAAATAACATACTACTCTTTTGCCTTGTGTTGTCTTTTTATATTCCTCCATGATAATTATTATAAATGAGGCGACTGAAATTTGAAGACTCCAGGTTGTATGTTACACGCCATACCCATGAGTAGACAAGATAGCTGTGTATCTATCTATCTGTCTATCTAACACATCTAAATACATGTGATATGTGACTTGCTTTCACCTGCCAGTATGGTGTTCATCTTCGTGTGGATGAGAGATATTAGATCCCATGCAGAGGATTGTTGTTAATTGCACCTTCTTATTGGAGTGATTGAGAACAGCTTTAATTACTTCTGTCAGCAGTGGTGAAGCATTCTTTTCACTCTGGCCTACCAGAAGATGAGTGGGTTGTGTACCATCATTTTATTTTGTTGTGTACCATCCATCCAGGGCCAAATCTCATTTCATTGGGAGGCTCTAGAGTAAGAGGTGCCTGATGAGAGCTTCTGGAGCTCCTGTTTGCTGATCTGTGCTTTGTTCTGACTACAGGAGGTGTGTGCATGGGCTTTTTTTTTTTTTGGTTCAGGTATAGATAGAAGAGCATGAGACTGCTATGGGGTTGGGTTGTGGTTCCCCCCTCCCCCAATTTTATCAGCAAAGTGGATGGAAATTTCAATTCCTCTGCTAATGGGTGGGCTTCATGCTATGTGAATTACTCACTAGTAAAATCAGCTGCGCATTGAGGGCAATGTGCTTCTATTGGAATCATGTTTTAATGACTCTTGCTGGACAAATGCACCAAACTCACTTACCTTGTATGGAACCACATGGATTTCTCTCAGTTGCTTCTGTGGCCTTTCACATCAAGTGTCAGCTTTTTGATTGCTTACTAGAAAAAATGTATTACTGAAATAAGTAAAGATTTCTTTGCAGTGTCATCCATAGCAAGAAAGTGAATATATATGTAGTTACAATTTCTGTATTTTGAATAACACCATATACTATGTACCAGAATAGGTGAGGATAGTGTAGGGCTCTGGCATTTATACTGAGCTGATTTTAAGCACTGATTCAGGAAATCACACTGTGTTTGTTCTATACTTTCTGAGTAAACTTGAAGTCTTTTTTACTATTTGTCTTCCTAGACTTCATTACAGAGAAAAAAAAAAAGGCTCCCATTTGACTTAATACACTTGAAATTTGTTTACTTTTATGCAAAATCAAATGTAGGTTTAACCTACAAGTAGATCTTAGTTGCCATATTGTCTACTGAACACTTCTATGTGTAGTTTTCTGCATTTTTTTCCCCAGTATTTGCACAGTAGCTGTCCTTTTCTACCACTATATCTTATGGAGAATTTCTGTGCTTGGAAGCTCTGTCCTGTCCCCCTGGTTGGTTGAAGATGTGAACAGCTGTCAATGCTGCTCTCAGCTCCTGAGGAATGGTCTTACATGGGGTGGGAGGGGAAAAAAAAAAAGGATCTTATTTCACATTTTGTTTTTCAGTAAAGACATTTAAGCACTTATAACAAATGCAGCATGAAGGCTTCAGGCTAAATGAATGTGCTGAAGTTTTTAAGGTCTGCTCTTTGACTGATTGCACTTGTGCCATTCTCATGGTGGTTGAGATTTGGAGCTGGAAGTAGACTTCTGATTCATGCTTCTGGGTGTTCTGCAAACCCAACTGAAGCTGGACAGTGGTCCTGAAAGCAGAAAACTGATGTGCAAGATGATGTTTTTTAAACACTCAGGCACTGTTGCAGTGGGTTTGAACACAGGGGGAACTGGAGCCAATTCAATACTGCCGTTGAAATGCAATGGAAAAGCTATGCATTTGAGGGGCAGATGGTGAAGGTGGCCTAACCTTTCCCTGGGATTGCATCTTTGCACAGCTCTGAAGTGAACTAGACACAAGGATTAAAACAAGTATTGATTCAGATTCCCTGTGGTCCTAGGAAAAAACCAGAACAGCTGGACAGAAAGCTACTGACTGAAAATGATCAGTGTTCAGTCACTGAAACTGGCACTTTGATGTAAGGAGCTGCCGTGAGGGCAACTGAGAAATACTGGCAGAGAGATTAGGATGGAGAACTCAAGATGTGCTGTGGAGCTTTTAGTTTGCATGAGAAAATAAGGGGATTGTCTGTTCCTCTGCTTTTTACCACTCAATTCTGTAGGTATTATCCTCTTGCCACCTATAGCTAGTTAATATAAAGGAATGCAACATACTGATGCCATTCAGTAAAGATTCCCTGTTAGGTCCTGGGAGAGTTGGGGTTGTGTCTGTGGTTGTGTGTTTGTTTTTTTTTCGTTTGTGGGTTTTTTTTTTTTTTAATGAAATTTAAGCACAGACAGATTGAAAATGGTACAGTTAAATTTGTCTTTAGAACCACACAACTCATTTGCTGCAGTGGTTGGAAATGGTGTACTAAATGGTATTTAGGCAAAATAAAAGATATATAGATAAAAAAACGCAAATCATCACATTCAAATGCTTTTCCAGAATGCTGAAGAGTGTCAGTTTTTCTATACCATCTTATGTAAAGCCAAGATAGTCTCTTAAACAACTCGTTTTCTTAATGCTACTAGCTGGTTCTCCAAAGCTATTAATACACCAAGTTTTTAAACCAGGTTGGTCTAGCTAAGCAGTTAAAATCCGTAAGCTAAGTAGTGATTGCTATTTGTATTTTTTCTAGTTTTGTATGTCTTCATACCTCAGGACTGATTTGTGCAGGTGTTGAGGACTGTAACTGATGGAAACTACACAAAAAATATAAAATAACATTAGAAATCAGGTTCTAGGCATCTTAAACTGGTTTGTGTACACTTTGATTTTAATGGATCTATGCTTTAGATTCTTTAAATGTATTGATACGTCATCTTTGGCATTGTGAAAACAAATAATATTTGTGAGATTAGCATTACAGTAGTGAACATCATAAAACTGATGGCATTTAATCATTATTTCTTTAGAAGAGTTTTATCGCTGTTCAGTACAATGGTTGCGCACTGTGCTGGGTTGAAATATAGTAGTAAGTGGCCACCCTCTCTTCTACATATTGAATGAGGCATAGTTGATGTTGGAAAGGTAATGGACATGTGGAAAGCTGTGTCATAAGACAGTGACAGGAACGGACTGAAATTAAGGTTGCACAGGTGACTTTTGTCACTTTCTGTCTTTTTATTGTTTGCATTAATTTTGTTAACTTTTTTTCTGGTAAACATTAGCATAATTCTTTTGACAATGCAGAACCTTTATACTTTGGCTTAGTAAAAAGCGTTTTGAAATATAAATTGTTCATGATTGTATGTAATTCTTGTCTGTTGCAGCTCTCCTATTACTGACTGTGCAAAGTGCAACTTTACGACAATTTCACAGCTGAGGCAAGGCCGGGATAGTGTGATACTCAAACATTGTATTTTTCTCTTCTTTTACACAGCTGTAATCCAAATTAATATGTGAAGCCCAAGACCTTATATTAAATAAACTATAACTTTAATTTTTGCCAAGGTATACAATTATATTGAGAATGGAAATAATAATTATGCAATACTTTTTAAACAGATTGTTAATAATGCTATGTAAACATCTCATAATATCTATGAAAATTATCCAACAATGGCTTTTTGTAGGAATAGCTTTCTGGTAGGTGGATGCAAAATTTCAAAAATAGAGGGATCCTTTGTCTCATCTTAGTGGCTTACAATAACAAGTTTAAAGAATATTTAGATGGCTGGTGCAAAATGCTGTCAGTGTAGGACATGCATAGCAGTGCTATACAGGCTGGGAGTATGGCAAATGTTAACGGTGTCTGCACTGCTGCTATCGGGCAGCTCCATAGGACCTCCAAGCAGCTGGAGCTGAAAGATTACAGAGGGGATCTTTCCTCTTGAAAGATGTTCAGTGTGCTGATCCTCCAGGAGGTGCTGTACCGATACCTTCTGTGGTGATTAAAAAACCCCCCACCCTAATCTTCAAATTCAGTCAAGATGTAGTTTTGTTTCTAACTCTCCTTATTTTGCAGAGTTCAACACCTTGGGGTGCTTTTGATGCTAATGATGCTGTATATGCATCATTGACTTCTGTATTATTCAAGTTCGGATGTGAATAGTACTCCCCAAAGGGGCAACATTTGAGCGGCAGCAACGTGGGTAGCATCTGAAAGAGGCAGAGCTAGGATTGTGAGACTGAGTAGGACTGAACAGTCTGGATTCCTGTCCTGAACAGGAAATGGGAAGAAGTTGAGGTTGGGGAGCAGCAGGGTTCATCTCTGTGTTGCTTGTGAGGTGTGTCAGAGTTGATGTTAAATGTGCACGGTTTCCTGACGGTTGTCACTGAACATTGCTGCTGAACAGGTCTGGATAGGTACGATAAGCATGAGGATATATCTGCATGTATGTAACTGCATTTCCTCATGGCAGTAAGAAATTTGACTCCATGATAGCTGCACCACAGATTGAATCTACAATATCTTAGCAAAAATGACAGGTCTGGTGAGAACAGGTGTTATTTCACACTTAACAACTGTTTGTGGAAAAATTATTTCTTTTGATCCCAGGGTAGGAAGGCACTGCAGAGAGATCTGGACAGGCTGGCTGGCTGGGCCGAGGCTAACTGTATGAGACTCAGCAAGGCCAAGTGCCGGGTCCTGCACTTGGGTCACAAGAACCCCATGCAGCGCTACAGGCTTGGGGAAGAGTGGCTGGAAAGCTGCCTGGCAGAAGAGGACCTGGGGGTGTTGGTGGACAGCCGGCTGAATATGAGCCAACAGTGTGCCCAGGTGACCAAGAAGGCCAATAGCGTCCTTGCTTGTATCAGAAATAGTGTGGCTAGCAGGGCTAGGGAACTGATCCTCCAGCTGTACTCAGCACTGGTGAGGCTACACCTTGAGTATTGTGTTCAGTTTTGGGCCCCTCACTACAAGACAGACATTGAGGTTGTGGAGTGTGTCCAGAGAAGGGCAACGAAGCTGGTGAGGGGTCTGGAGGACAAGTCTTAAGAGGAGTGGCTGAGGGTACTGGTGTTGCTTAGCCTGGAGAAGAGGAGGCTGAGGGGAGACCTTATCACTCTCTGCAGCTGCCTGAAAGGAGGTTGTATTGAGGTGGGTGTTGGTCTCTTCTCCCAAGTAACTAGTGATAGGATGAGAGAAAACAGTCTCAAGTTGCACCAGGGTAGGTTTAGGTTGATATTAGGAAAAAATTCTTCACCGAAAGGGTTGTCACACATTGGAACAGGCTGCCCAGGGAGGTGGTTGAGCGCCCATCCCAGGAGGTATTTAAAAGACATGTAGATGTGGTGCTTAGGGACATGGTTTAGTGGTGGACTTGGCAGTGTTAGGTTGATGGTTGGACTTGATGGTCTTAAATGTCCCTTCCAAACTAGATGATTCTGTGATTCTGTTCTATGATTCTATACACATATACATACACATACATTTAGGTCAAAAAAAAAAAAAAGGGAGCATGCTCTTTTTGACTCTTCCTGAACTCTGTGTAGATCTCTGTCCTTTAGTTTTCAAATTAAAATTGAAACCTATGCCTTTAGAGTCAAAATGGTGAGATGGGAAGGTATTATCCCCTCAGTCGTTGCTTTTGTAAGGCCTTTGATCTTGATCCATAAATAGATTAGTGATAAACACGTGATAGTTGCTGAGCTCTGAAAATTGTCCTCCCTTTCCCTAGCAGTTTCCTCTGTCTGCCTAGGCTACAGCCTTTCCCAGTGTTTGCTGGTTAGATAGTTGCCCTTTATTCCTCCACATAATTGTCATTCTCTCTTTGCATAAATGGGTAAGACTTTGTTTTCCTTTTTCCTGTGATGGCAGTAAAAGCTCACCCCTTACTTTTCTTTACAGAAACAGTGTACTTTGAAATAGGCAGAGCAGAGCAGAGAAACTTGAACAAGTAAACCTAACTTCTGTTACGTTGGTTGTTTTCATCTGCTTTAGACCTAATTAATTGGGTTTATGAAGTCCTGTATTATTGTATATGATTTTTGTAGTTAATGCTTATTTGTGCAGATAATGCTGATGGTGTGGAATGTGCTTGTAATTATGAGAGTACACGCAGCTTCCACGACTGAAGCAGCCTTTGATAGCCGACAGTCTGTTGATAAATATGCAGAACACTTACTTTTCTTGAAAGAAGTTTCTATTTAAAAAATATTGGGATGAGTCACAGGAGATAACAGTACATACAGAGCAGAAGGAAAGGGACAAATTTGGAAATCCCGTTTTTTCACAATTTCTTTTGGTGGTGATTATTTAACGTGATAAATTCACATAACCTAGTGTATATGTAGGTCATTTAGCAGCGGACTATTTTAGTTGACTGGGTATTTGTGCATTTTTGCTCTTTTCATAAAATTCCATTTCCAGGTGATGTTCATTTGTTAGCTTAAACTGTTTACTGTGTATAGTTTTGCTTCTTCAAAAGAACTTGTGCGTTTGTCCAAATTGTAATAATGTAACTAACTGGAAAATCCTTTGGCTGTTCCCAAGAATCACGTGAGGTTTCTTTTTCTCTCTCCTCAGCCATGTGTCACTACTTTTTAGGTTAGTTAGTGAAGAAAAAAAAAAAGGCTTCATTTTGAAGAAAGAACTTGTTGGTGGGTTTGGAGATCTTCAGAGGAACATACTAGGAAGCCAGCATTTGCCTCTGCCTAAAAAGAAGACCACAATTCTCTTTCTGTAATGATCCCCCAGGGTGCAAATGCAAGTCCTTTCCCAGTTTGGCTTGAAACTGGAGTTGAGTCGATAACTCTTGAACTGAATATTTAGCAGATCATTTTTCCGAAGTCCTGAAACTATCTAAAGTATATAGGTGAGAGACTTTACTGTTTGTTATTTTTTTATGAATGGTGTTTGGTAGGTTTTGAAATTCTGCCTTTCAAGTTGCCCAGTGAAAACTTGAGGCAAATTCACTTAATGTTTAAATGCTTCCTCCACGGTGAATTTACTTTATTTTTTTTTCCTCTCTTCTGTACTTGTACATGCAGTGTTTTGGGTAGCTTAATAAATGCTGAAATACTTTAGAGCTTTTTATGCAGAAATCAAGAATTTAAACACAATAATCTGAGTATCTTGGTATTGAGAATCATTAATTTCAGATCAGAAGTATTCTTGTCTCTTGATAACTTTGGGAGTTCAATAAATTTTGTGAAATACTGCTGAAATTTCTTTTCTTCTTCAAGTAAGCCATACTGTTGTTGGGGAGTGATGAACATTCTGTATTTTCACTCAGCTTTTGTAAGGTCAAGGAAAAAGTTCTCAATGTTTCTGTTAATTTGGGAGGAATATGCCGTGAACCAAACTTGCAGAACTTAGTGTGAACTCTTTTTATTTGCACTATAGTTGGTTAGGAAAAGTCCTGTTTTTTCACAGCTAAGTGGGTAAGACCTGTAAATTGATTATATCATAACTGCATACTGGAAGATGCTAACACATTTCTTGGAATCTTTTGGTACACATTTCAGACAGTGAATGCTACAACTAACCCATTGACTTGATCTTGTAGCCCTACATTCGCTATATCCAGACTTGACATTGCTCAGCCTTTTTATAGTGTTTCTCCACTGAGGAAAATAACATACAGGGAACATCCTTATGTGCTCTTACTGCAGGAAGTAAAAGAATCCAGTACTTCTCGTGACTCTGAGTATTGCAAGAAGCTGCAATGTAGAAAATAAAACTTTATTAGGGAACTGAGACCTTTGTGTGGAAATGACAGTTAGAACACAGACTTGCTCCAGTTCAATACTGCACACTGTTTAGCCTTCTCGTGGCTCAGATGTCTGCACCTACCCAGCTTGCCTAGTCCAGTCTCAACTCATAAAGGTGGTGCCATGGGTTGAGAGGAGAAATAGTGCATGTGATAGACTTTCTACTGAGATTTCTTCTGAAATCCCAGTGGCGTTTCCTACTTTTTCCAGTGAAATCCTAATTGCTTTCATAGATGATTTCAGGATTTTTCTGGCTTGATGTAAAACAGTAGAGAAAATAATACCTTAACACAGAGATCTCATTAGGGCATTTAAAAGCTCAAGTAAGGTGTTAATGGAATAAAGTGATTTGTTGATTGTCACAGTAAAATTTCAATCATTTCTGGTTGATACAGTTTATCAATGAAGTACAAAAATTCTCTTATTACATGCTAAAACATCTAGGAAAGTATTTCTGACATTTCTTGTTTGTTTGTGTTTTTTTTTTTTTTTTTTTTTTTTCCCCCACCCCCCACTTATTTTCTTTCTTCTCTGTTCTGTCTTTTTTTTTTTGGTTTTGCCCCCCCCCCCCCATCTATTGTCTTATTCGGAATGTCTCTTACCACAGGCCACTATTTGAAACCTTTTGTGGATAGGACACTGTTTAGGGACTTTCCTTGTATCTTGAAATGCAAATCTCCTAGGGATTCGGAGGCTACAAATATAGCTGGTGGTTTGAGCATAATACAGTAGGAAACATTTTCTAAATTCTTTATCTCATGCTTATTCTGCATGTATTTAAAGCAGTTGGGAACTTTTGGTCGTAGCCATCTCCTTTTATATTGTAGCGGCATTTCATAAAGGGAACTTTCAGTGCTTTTGCTTCTTAATTCTGGGCAGATTTTTCATTTCCATCAGTCTCCTGTTTTTCTTTTGGTGTATTGGATCAGTTCAGACTGTAGGCAAGATTAGACTAATCAAGAAGTCAGATTCAGAGAGCCAAGTAAGAAGGAACCCTACTGTAGTTGGGATTTGGAAAGAACTTCCTGAAAATGAGATCAGGACAGTGATGATTAAAGGGAGTGGTACAAACGTATAACACTCACTCGTGTCTAAGCAAAGACTTCAATCTGTGAGGAAATGCTTAGCTAGAAGTTTCATTTCTTTTGCAGCTTGGTGTAACCAACTTCTGTTGCCCCAATGCATAGTTCAGCAGGTTTTTAATAAATAGTGGTATGCATTGAACTAATTATCTTTCTAATATAAGCCTGACACTGATTTTTAAGCGGATTTCAGAGTACAGAAATAAGACAGGTAGCCTTTTCTTTTGCATTAGAATAACTTTTTTCCTACCTTTTTTAATAACTTTTGATAGCCTTTATTTCCTTCTTTTATGCTGTTATTTTTTATCTGCTGCATATTTTTGCACATCTGTGGGTTCGATAGTTTTTATACATTGTCATGTCGTTCCTGTCACTGACAGAAGATCTTAACTTTGGAGCAGAACTGATTGACCAGTATAGCCTGGTTATTGACTCTAATATCTGACTTTTCTTTCCTCCTTTAGTACCATTAGTTCCAGAATGTCCTTGTTTTCCTCTTGATGTCACAGTCTCTCCCTGCCCCGATCCAATTACATGAGAAAAGCACTAATATACAGACAGAAAAAATTCCTAGACAACATGAGAAAATAACCATAAAACAAGTATCTCCATTAACTTTTGAATAAAAGTCTCAGTTATATTGTGGTAAAAGCATTGTAATTAATGCTAGGAGTTTTTCAGATCTGTAGACTCACACATCCATGTCAGACCTTATTAAGAGAATGAAAGCATTTGATTGCACACATTGTGTGTGCATTCTAAGCTAAGCTGTTTCAATAATATGAAAAATTTCAATTTCATAACCTCCACTCCAATATTTGACAACTTCATTATTCAGGAAAATGCTGTCTGCGGATACCCATCAGTCAGGCAGAGTTCCAGCTAAATTGCATCATGAGCTTATTAACTCCCGTCTAATCATCCAGTCATGGCTGATTAATCACTTCTCCTGGTGCCTTGTTTTAATAAAATCTGTTTTCCATGCCACTGACCAGAAAACTGCTGTCTAATTTTGTGTGGGGTAGTCTTTGCTGAAGGGAGTAAAATGCAGCCCTTTGCCACTGATCTGAAGGGCCTTGTGTGAAGGAATCATCACTTGCAAGTGTCTTGCATGTATAATTCTCCTCCTGTTTTTAAGGTATGGTGAAAAAGTGTGTTTCCTCACAGAGCCAAAAAGGTTTCCCATGCTGCGGGGAAGGAGTGGAGGCATTTTGGGACAGGAATGCAACAGTAGCTGGTGGATTTTTGGATATTCAAATCATCCATCTCCAGCTGTGGAACTCTGAATTCATTAATTACTTTGTATTAGTAAGCAGCAAAATAACACAGAGAGAGCTGGCAGCTTTATCATTTTCTCAGCATGGGGGGAGGGGGAAAGTAATTTCATCGCTCATGCAAATGGAAAAACTTAATGCTCCCAATTTCTTTTTATAAGTGTTCTATGTATTAATGAATAAGCCAACTTATCAAGGTACTTCCTTAAAAAAAAACCAAGAAATATTGGCAGTTAAATGCACTCTTGACAATTTTAGCTCTCTGATTTTCACTACAGTAGCCTAGTTAATAATGTATCTGAAGGCTAACAGCAGTTGTGACCATGATGGGCTGAAAATATTTTCAGTTTTGCTAGCAGAATCTCCACATGTAGGAAGAGTCAGAAATGAACCAGAGGTCTCAATATAATGAACCAGAGCTCTTTTAATTTCCTAGCACTGATCAGAAAGTTTTCTCTTTTGGCAAACAGTAAGGCAAATTTTTTTTTTTTCATCACACTTTTGAGCAGAAAGTCCAAACTGTACCTTCTTATTTCTATAGTTTATTTGGGTGTTTTCATTAGTCTAAGGGTTGTCTATGTGTGCCAGGCATAACTCACTGAAGTAACAAAATAGTGCAGCAGTAATTTTCTTCAGAAATTCTTTGGCTCAGTCTTCATCAGATAATGGTGTGTCATGAAGAGAGACAGAGCTGTTATCTCCAGCAATGTTAGCTTGTACTTACTGCAAGGTCTGCCCTTCCAAATTTTGAATTTGCATAACCTAAATGCTTATTACTGCAAAGAAAGAAGTGAGAGAAAGAAGAGAAAGGAGGAGAGAGAAAGAAGTGGAGCTCAAAGCATTTCATGCAGTGTGGGCCTTATTGACTACCGGTGGAAAGCTTTATGAAAAGATGAGGTAGTTTAGAGGCTTATTCTACTTAAAATCCTGACTATTCTCAGCTATTTTAGAGGTGCCACACTGCTAAGAGAACAGGAAATACAACAGGGGATAAAAAATGTACAAAACTTCTGCAGATAAATACTGTCACTTTCTCCTCAGTGCACCTTATTTAGCATCAGAAGTGATTGTTAGCAGGCCTTTTCAAGTAAGGCACAAAAACTTGGCTTTGATCAACTGCACTTTGATCAAATGTAAGTACTGGAAAAAATCAAGAAGTGCAGGCACAGTATTTTTGCATTCTGCTTATCCTCAGGGAGAGGCAAGGACAGGAATAAAATCATTATCTATTTCAAATCAGAGAATCATGACAAGCAAATATTTCTAGCCTGGCACATGGGTTCTTCTTTTGAGTGTGCCATATTTGGAATGAGGATGTGTGAGGACGTATGGCATAAATGCAAATGTTTTTATCATCCCAGACAGGTTTCCTTTTCTGGAGGTAGATGGGAGGCCTTTTTGCAGCCTTACCACAACCATTGGATCTTTAATGTGCTCAGTTTTCTTTCCAAGATGCTGGTCTGTAAAAACTGACTTTAAGGGAAGGAGAAATTAATTTATTTCTTCTCAGTTAAGTTTTCTGATCTAGATTGTCTACAGAGAAGGAGCTAAACTAAACAGACATGAAAGCACAGCCCTCGAAGCATCTTGAAGACAAAAGTCTGCAATGGAAGACAACCCTGGGCTAGAAGAGAAAACATATCATCAATTAACTTGTTGAATATTAAATTCAAGAAATCAAGGTGTCTATGAAGATAATCAAGTGTTGTAACGGAAACAAAAATAAATTAAATTTGGGGTCTATCTAGTTCAAGTCTAGTTATTCCCATCTTGCTTGTCTCTGTTTTTGCTATGTGTTCTCGGTTTTCTCAACTGAGACATGGAAAAAAAATAACTTTCTAATAGATTTTCTTGCTTCAGTTCAGGAAAATAATTGTAGAGGAAGATACAACATCCACTAGCTGGAACACATTGCTTCATTGAGACTTAAGGTCACAGTCCCATCTGTGGATCATGGCAGTATATCTTTTGCAGTTTTCATAAGTAGTTGTAGAGAATGTAATTAGCCATTGTCAGCTAAGATTCTCCTGTACTGTGTGGAATAAAGTTCCTTAGTGTTTTTGTATGCTGCTCAAGCGGATGAAAAAAAACAGCGTACAGAAGCCAGTGCTAGGAGTTGTAGGCTGTTCTGCACAGCTTAAAGTAGTTTACTTTCCAGCTTTTTGTGCTGGTAATTAATGTTGCTGTATTAGTGGATGTTCAGCACATGTTCCGTGAGCTTGCTTTATGTCAAGATTTAAAAAGTGAGTCTGTGAAAGATTTCTCATAATGGTGGAAAGGTCCCTCTTTATTTCTCTTGATCTAGTTCATGACTCCTAATGAAAAGGGAAAAGAGTTAACAGAACTACATTCCTGCTGTTTTGACTAGTGTTTATGGTTAATGCAGTGCTGGATGTCTCTTGTAAAACCAGTCCTTCAGTTTTGATTAAATGCATTTAAAATGAAAGCTTGACTGCAAAGACTGTAGCTCTTGTGTGCCTCTGAAGAGAAGTAAGGGAATGCAGATCATTTTTTGAAGTTTCTGGATTAGCACTGCAGTAAAATGATTAAATTGTGGTTGTATGTTCTTCGTGGAGGACTTCTTCCTGCAGTTACATGGAATTCTACAGGAAGTATTAAGACTTTGTAGTATAATGTTCTTATCTAGTTCAAGAAGAGAAATTACTTTTAAAATTCTAAATGTTCTTTGATCTTTTGCTTGATTCTGAGAATGCAGTTTTGCATCCTTGATTTTTCTCTTTATAGCACTCCCTGTATTCATTAGACGTACAGATGTAAGGGTGCCATACCATTTTAGTATCCATCAAGCACTACGCTCTACTTTGAAGTGTCATATTTTCTGCTCATTAGATTAGTTATGTTGATGGCTACTTGCTAACAACAGGCAGTGAAATAATTCTTTTAAGTTAGTAGTTTTCTGTAAAATGATTAATTATTGTAGTAAAAGTACCCCACAATCACTAAGTAAATTCTAGAGACATTGTATCCTTCAGCCTTTTGGTAACTCTGGTGGTTTCATGGCAAGATAATAATTTCCTCTATTCAGAACTGTCAGATGGCAATGAACCCCCTAAGTTTTGATATCTAATGTTAGCCAGTGTCATGTTCTTTTCTTCTGGGAAAGTCTTCTGAGAACATAGATACATGTGTAAGGAATATTTCTAAGTAGCACACTGCATTTGAGGGATGTATATTTTAAGATGGATTCTGCTTCCTCTACTGGAGGAAATATTGTAAAGGTAGATAGTCTTTGCATAAAGAAAATGAGAAAAAATGGCATATACCTAGCTAAGGGTTTTCTTTTTCCAAACAATATGATTTAGTGATCAGGAGAGAAGATGGGCCAGAAGAGGAATAGTTATTGAATTCCATGGATTTGGATTCATTGTGACAAGGCAAAATTTACTGCGTTTTATAAAATAAATTATTGCACTGTTCTTTCAGACCATGGTCAATGTAATGTACGATTGTATTAAAGTAGTTTACACTGTAAGATTTCACAATGAGGGGGAACTTATAGATGGGACTGCCAATCCCTGCCTGCCATACCCCCAAATCTTCCTGAAGTTTAAACCTTCCTAGACCAGTTGGAAGTTCTATACCTTCTAACAGGTCAGCAAAACTTAAGCAGAGTAATTTATTATAAGAACACATAATTCCAAGTCCAAGGAGCATTAAATGCTCCTTGTTTGTGGTGGTTGGAGGATGTCTTAGGCATAGTGAACACAAAATGTTAGAGTTTTTGATCCTTGGAAGAGTAAGCAGAACTGCTACCTTGGACTTCTGGAGGGCAGACTTGGGCCTGTTTCGGAGACTGATTGACATAGTCCCTTGGGGGCAGTCCTGAAGGGCAAAGGAGGCTGGACATTCCTCAAGGAAATCCTAAAGGTGCAGGAGGAGGCTGTCCCCATGTGCCAAAAGATGAGCTGTGGGGAAGAAGACCAGCCTGGCTGAACAGAGTGCTTTGGCTGAGACTCACGGAAAAAAAGGAGAGTTTATGACCTTTGAAAGAAGGGGCAGCCCACTCACGAGGACTACAAGGGTGTTATGAGGTTATGCAGGGAGAAAATTAGACCGGCCAAAGCCCAACTAAAACTTAATCTGGCTACTGCTATAAAAGACAATAAAAAATGTTTCTATAAATACATTAGCAACAAAAGGAGAGCTAAGGAGAATCTTCATCCTTTATTGGATGCAGGGGGCAATGTAGTGACAAAGGATGAGGAAAAGGCTGAGGTACTTAATGCCTTCTTTGCCTCAGTCTTTAATAGTAAGACCTGTTGTTCTCTCGGTACCCAGCCCCAAGCTGGATGGCAGCGATGGGGAGCACAATGAACCCCCCATAATCTAAGGGGAAATGGCTAGCAACCTGCTACACCACTTTTAGAAACTCACAAGTCTATGTGGCTGGATGCGATCCACCCAAAGGTACTGAGGGAACTGGCAGAAGTGCTCATCAAGCCACTTTCCATCATTTATCAGCAGTGCTGGTTAACTGGAAGGTCACACTTGACTGGAAGTTAGCAAATGTGGTGCCCAGCTACAGGAAAGGCTGGAAGGAGGATCTGGGGCACTACAGGCCTTTCAGTCTGACCTCGGTGCCAGGGAAGGTTATGGAGCAGATCATCCTGAGTGCCATCATGTGGCATGTGCAGGACAACCAGGTGATCAGGCCCAGTCAGCATGGGTTTATGAAAGACAGGTCCTGCTTGACTAACTTTATCTTCTTCTATGACAATGTGACCTGCTTAGTGGATGAGGGAAAGGCTGTGCATGTTGTCTACCTCAACTTTAGTAAAGCCTTTGACACCATTTCCCACAGCATTCTCCTGGAGAAATTGGCTGCTTATGGCTTGGATGGGTGCACTCTTCACTGGGTAAAAATCTGTCTGCATGGCTGGGCCCAAAGCATTGTGGTGAATGGAGTTAAATCCAGTTGGCGGCCGGTCACAAGTGGTGTTCCCCAGGGCTCAGTATTGGGGCCAGTTTTGTTTAATATCTTTATCAATGACCTGGATGAGGGGATTAAGTGCACCCTCAGTAAATTTGCAGATGACACCAAGTTAAGCAGGAGTGTTGATCTGCTTGAGGGTAGGAAGGCTCTGCAGAGAGATCTGGACAGGCTGGCTGGATGGGCCGAGGCTAATTGTATGAGACTCAGCAAGGCCAAATGCTGGGTCCTGCACTTGGGTCACAAGTACCCCATGCAGTGCTACAGGCTTGGGGAAGAGTGGCTGGAAAGCTGCCTGGCAGAAGAGGACCTGGGGGTTGACAATTCTGTTTAAAGATTAGTATATCAGTGCAGATTCAGTGTGTACAATTTATAAATACTTGGCAACTACTGCACTTGACTCTTGAAGCTAATTGTTGTCCATTAAAATAGAAGAAATGGACAATTCAGCGATGATAAGGCAATTGATTGTACAACTGATAACGTACATTGAGCTTTGAGTGGATTCTTTCTGACACCAATTGTGGCTGCCTTGTTCATATAAATTTTGGGACAGTGAGAACACAGTATGAATCAATTCACCTCTTTCTAGCACTGTGACACAGTGAAAGTGCTTGTAATGCGAAGTTCTCGGTGCACATACAATTTTAACAAAAGAAAAGGTGTATCAAAATCAAAGTAATAGATGAAAGACTTGTACGTGAATCAAACTTGGGTATTCCTTACTCCTTTTTTGAAGACATCATAGTTGTATTTTTGCATTTAGATTTAAATCACTACTTGCTTTTCTAACTTATCAACATATTATTATATCTTTTCTTATATTGCATCTGGTTTAGAACACTAGGTGTTTTTTAGGAGGGATTTCTGCTGCTGTAGTTGATAACGAAAGTCACAGTAAAGATTATTTAAAAAAAATAAAAAGAGGCAAATCACAGAGTTTCTATTATAAATCTAAATGGAGTCCAAATCTCAGAAGAGAGGTAGGAATTGTCAAATTAACAAATGCTTAAAAGTTTGTCATGTTAATTAGTTAAGAGTTCAGATTGTGGTTTCTAACTTTTGTGTGCTAGGAAGACTGAACAATATTGAAAATATAAAACTCCATTTTTATTGAAATGCAGAGTAAAAAAGTGAGAAAATGTGAATGAAATTATTTTAATAGACAAAAACTAAATACATTGCCTTTATTACAGTAGTTTCACAAGTAAGCTGGAATCCAAATACTACTGGTTTTGAAAATTGCTCATGGTTTGCACTAAGCTATCTTAAATTATTGATAATTTTCATGTGGCATCTCTTAACAAAAAGTCAATGTGTACCTGCAGTAAATCCATGGAAGGCTTGATATGCTGCAGTGTTTTCTGTGCTAAGTCCAGAGACAAATCTACTTCTGATATACTGCCGATGGTGCCAACTAAGTTTTTAATAGGTAGTGCCATACTAACCTTTCTAGTAGCTGAGATGTGTTCTAGTAAATATTCTCAATCCTTTCTGAGACTCTAAGATGGTCCAAAGACAAATTTTTAGAGAGTAATTTAAAAATCTGTTTCCTTAATGAACCTTGAAACAGTTTTTTTGATACAAAACCTTAAGCTTTCAGAGTGATTCTCTCATTGCTCATAGGAAAAATGAATGACATTTTGGTGTGCTGTTCTCTTTTCTTATGCAAGGTATTCTCTTACACTGCAGGTAGTAGGGTCAGGGTTTGATGGGTATCCCCTAATTTTACCTTTCATACTTACAGTGTTGATTAAGATGTCAAACCTTGAATAGCAGCTACTGATCCTTTTCAAGTGAATAATGTTCACTTACGACAGAGCTTTACTCAAGAGAAAATGGAGACATAGTTTGTGGGGAAACTGCGTTCTTTATTTTTGGCTGCTTGGTACTGAAAACGTGGAATTATTTCACTATCAGTCTTCACTTGCTGCCTATTATCTGATATTTAGGTGGACGTTTTGGGCTTCCAGAATTTGAAGTGCTTTCCATAAAATAGACAAAAAGAGAGGTATTGGGATTTTACAGAGATGCCAGGAGAATAACTTCTACTCATACATTTTCTTTCATACTAGATACATTTCCAAAAATGTGAAATGTTAACTTCAAAATAGACTTTGATATGCTGTATTTAAGGAAAAAGATTTACTGATTTCTTGCTTTTTCTTTCTACAGCTAGTTGATGTGGAAAAATGGGTATGTGAATTCTGTCTTTTATTCACTTGATCCCAAATGTTTCATGTTGCCACTGAGTCTAACCTGTCTGTTTTGATACCCTCTGTGTTCATGACCCTTAAACTTGCATGGCTCAAAAAAAGAGGCAAATACAGTAATGTTAGGATCTGGTCATTCCTGACCTGTCATACTAAATTACATGCTACCACAATTACTTTTCTCTCTTTTAATTTGGTTGTAGAATTGTGTAACATAAAAGTATGATTATTGCCTGTCAGTTTTGAGCCTTGCTGTCTAATGTTGTAACTCCATTCTGTAACCCTCCCTGTCTTTTCCAGTATAGATGCTGTAAACCTAAAATGCATGACAGTAAGATAATTAGTACTGATAAATAATGTGTGATGCTGTACCTAGCTGCTAACAATATATATACACAAAATATTAATGATGGAGAACAGCTGCTACAGAATAAAAAAATCATTTGTAGGTCCTAGCAAATAAAGTCAAAGTATAGTTCTCTGCTGAATGTGTTGTTAAGGCCTTTCCTAATGTGTCTGTGTATACCATACATATTTGTTTCAGCATCTGATATAACTCCCCTATATGGGATGTGTTTACTTATGTTTTTCTCCAATGTAATCTTTAACATCTGCATATGTATGAGTTAGTGGTCATAAAAGTGTGTGTAGAACTGTTTGTTCACATAAAAGCTAGAAGCCTCTCTGAAAGCTTGGACCATAATAGGCATCCTTGATTTCTTAATACTTAATTTGAGCTGCACATGACCAGAAACAACCATAGACATCCTTTGGTATATGGCCAATAACGCAAGCTAGAGCACTGGTCTCACAGAAATTTAATCTGTGATTATTACATGTTTATAGTAAGCAGTCACTCAAGTTATAGCTTGCTTGAGACTCTTGTAGGTAAGTACATTGTTTAACTGGTGGCTTAGGCTATTCAACACCTTTTCTACTAGTGTATTCATGTCTATGTCATGTGACATATATATGTAGATGTTTATAATGTTTATTAAACAATAACTGTAGTTTAGTATTAATTTTAGCTAATTGCATCAGAATGACAGCATTATCCATATTCTGTGAATCTGATATATGTGACAACCAGCAAATTTTTATATGGATTGATTTGGAATGTTTTTAAGCCGTAACGATGGTCAGGTTATCTTCTCATTTTGTCCACGTTTTAAATTACAAGTGAGAGGGCTAGGTTCTAAATCGTCAGTTTCTATGTTTTTATTCCTATGAAGAACTTGAAAGAGAAAAACACCAATAAAAAAGTAGTTCAGTAGTATATGAGCACCTGGCCTCATATTCACGATGCATGAAAAATTGTAAGCAAGAAGTTTGTGGGTTACAGTCTGCCATGGCTTGTTTTGAAGTTGACTTGACTGAAGTATTCAAATGATGTGTTCTTGGAAAATACAGTATTAACTGCATAAATAGAAGTCAGATCTCTTTTTTTTTTTTTTTTTTCCTAATTCAGAATATAGTAACATCAAAATCTTATGCTTCGGAAAGACTGCTTCACAGAAGTGTGTCCTTAAACCATTTTTAAACAGAAATGGTTCCCATGACAGCAGAGCTAAATGTTTTCTTCCAAGTTATATCAGCTCAAGACTTTTCCTAATAGACCAGTTCTGTAATCCAGAAAACCTCCTATCTGATGATGATGGAGTGGTGTTGGCTTTACTTAAAATATGAAATCATTCTACCTCAAATGAGCCCCGGTTTGCCCTGTAAAGTGGCTTTTAACCCCCTCTATAATTCCAGAGTGTTACCAGAGGGGTCTTATGGTGGACTGCAGATGGACATACTGCATTAATGCAGCAGAAGGCTGGCTTTGCACAGCTGCATTGTCACTGAGGCCAGACACCTCATTCTAATACATATATTTCTTTATAAGCCATCTTCCAGTGTAGAACCCACAAGATTAATACAAGTGTGTTCAGTTATATCTATGGATCTGTGGACACCTTGAAGCACAAGCCCAGAGCCTACGTTAGGCAAACTTCATGTCAAATTAATTACCAAATTAGTAACTGAACCTTGCCACAAGCAGTTTCATGCCATTCATAGCATAAGCTAAAGTGATCCACTTCTGAGCTGTTCCAGCCTGTAAAGTGTGCTAATGAAAATTTTGGAAGGAATCCCTCCAGTTCTGCTGTGCTTCTGTTGAATGACTGTCATTCTTCTGGTAATTTTGTTCCAAAATCTTAATCCTACTGTAAGACGCGTGCTGGCAGTTGGAGCCAGGTAGGAATTAAATGGGCTTAAGATATTTCTTGAACCTTTGGCTTTTTCCTTTTGTCTGTCAGCAGTTGTGTCTGTGAGAGCTTGTAGGGCTGCTTCAGTGCAGAATCAAAGAGATTAGTTTAAGACATCTTGCTAAACATAAAAAATAATGGAAGTAAGGCTTACCTTTTCCATCCCAGCCCCCATTTCATATTTGGAAATGGCTTTTCTGCTTTTAATGAAACTACCAAGGTGGGGGAACCCACCATTTGATTGGACGGATTTACTAAATTTCAACTGAAAGTTAGAAGACACCGAATATATCTTATTTACAGAGAAAATGACAATAATTAAATAAGCTGAAATTGAATAATGCCTAGTGAAAGGAATTCCTTTCAGCCTGCCTGTCATTTTTTTCTCTTTTAACATATTTATGAAATAAGGGGAAATAATTTTTAAGTGTCTGTTGCTGTGAATTAGCAACTATTGGTGTTTGCAAGTTTGAGATTTCAAGGCGGGTGCTGTATACTTCAAGGGTTTGATTTTTTTGAAGGACTTCTGTTCTCATAAAAGCACCTGAATATCTGCCTTGACTTTCAAAAGAAACGCTTAGCAGTGTAACAGAATTCACTGTAGGGAGTGGGATTTTTTTAGGGCATCCGTGGTTTCCAAAACTTAGCCTTTTTTACACGTTTGCCTATATATGGTTGGTGAATTATTTTGAAAATTTGGCATTAAGAGCCATCGAGAGTGATTGTTTTCAAGACAGATTACTCTGAAGAGCTTTTTACCTGAAGGGAAACCAAGTGTATTAGTTCTTAAATTTAGAGTGCAGGGGGCAAGGATTTTCATCCTTAAGCTGGCTAATGGCAAAGCTGTGGTAACTATAACGTTGTAGGTTTCTCTGTAACTTTTAAATAGACAGAGGAACCTCTTCTGCTGAAATAACTGTTAATCTTTTTCTCTTCCCCTCAAACAGTTATTGTGTTAGCTCAGTTTTATGCAACTAGTAAAACTAATTTTCAGTTTCTTTGGAGAAAAGACGCTTACAGAGTAAGGAAATACACTTTTGACACTTCTCAAAATAATTGCTTTCATTACAGAGACCTCTGGGTTGAGAAGAAGGGAGTACGTTCTGGCTTTGAGGGTAGTGTGGACTGGATAAATATAACAACAAGTGGATTTTGACTAGAGGAAACAAACTAGAGTTGCTGTAAAGTTTGGAGTGAGCCACAAAACAAAGCCTCATCAAGACAAATGGTTGTAGTAATATGTCTTCAGTGCCATTAAAATAATTAATTGCACATCCATGGTTTATAATCAGTGTGATTTTTCAATCATTAAATGAATTATCTAAGGACTTGATTTTTTTTGACAATTTTTTGTTCACACTAAGTTCATTTACTTAAATATAGATTTATTTTTCAGATTACTGTGGTGGAAAAATATGCTAGTTGTGCACAAATATTTGACCCCCAGTTTAAAGAATTTGCATTCAAATTTTAGATATAACAGAGTGCAGAGGCGATTCAGTGTAGGGAGTAGTATCAGCAGTGTTAACATAGGATTGCTCAGTTATTCTCATATGGATCTTGCAGGAAAATGGGAGGAGATAGCACTGTATGATGTTAAATGAACAGGCATATTGAAACGGAGTGACTATGGAAATACCGCTTAAAATGCCTCACCTATGGCTACAACTTCAATCTACAGTTCCATCCGTAGCGTACTGTATATTGTAGTGGATGCTAATTGCAGACAGAGTCTAAATCACATCATCAAGAGAAAGTAATACAAACATTTTCTAAGTACACTTTTTCTTTCCAGAAGAAATCTGTGTGCTAATCTGACTGAAACTTATTTTAATAGAATAGTAGCATTTCTAGCTCTATACTAGGATTCCTTTGGTATTTCTCCTTCAGTCCATATTATAGATCTAAGAACTTCAAGCTGTGTTCTGTGTAGCAATAGTAATTACTGTGAATTGTAGCAAACTGTATACTTTCAGTTTACTTGTTTTCAATACTCCTTGATTAAGTTAATGTAAAGATCTGATATTTCTATGTAAGCAAATACAATACTACAAGAACAGTATGAAAGAAATAGTCAGGAGATAATCTCTAAATTAAATGAATTTTAAAAGTAATCTTGGCAAGAATTCAAAATAAAATAGCAGTACAATTTTGCTCTTTTTATCAAGCCAGAGAGCCCAAGAATTAAGGTGAGATTATGATAATTTAGAAGGTGTTTGAACAACCATAGTAAGTGATATGCTACCCAAAAGCTGTCCAAGGAGTGAAATAATATAATAGCCCCAAATGGCTGTAAATATTTACATTAACAACACATCCTTAGTGTCCTCAGATAAAGCTTTAATAGGTTTTAAATTTTATTTATTTATTTTATTTTTAGAGAGAGAACAGTTAGGATGATGGATAGAACGATGGGTGTTATGTGCCTCAAATCTTATAAATTAAAATCCTGCAAAGGATATATATTTTTTTTTAAGTCATGTTCCAAGCCATACAGGTAATCTGGCTGCTGAGTGCTGAGTTTAGTTCCTCCACAAGGATGCTATTTGTGTGACACTAAGCACTCACATAGGCATTTGTCCCCAAAAGATCAGATAGCATATGCAGTTGAAGACTTAAGTCAGTGGAATATAATTATCCACTTGCTGGTTACATTCAGTTACCAGTCCTACCTCTCAGCATAACTTTTGAGAAAATTGGATGCTAGAGAAACAGGTGTATGTAAAACTTGCAGCACATTCTGATTTCTTGAACAAGTGAATTTTAAAGGTGAAATGGTGTCTGTGATGCATTTTGTCATCAAATTTGCATGGATTTCAGTAGGATAGGATTTAAGAGAGACGCTAATTTGTAGTCCAGAAGTATGTCTGAAGTCCAGTTACTACCTTGCTTCTGAATGCTCGGTAGAGAACCTCCGGTGGATTCATGGATTTCAGTGTCTGATACAATATAGGTGTTCTGTACTTAGCTCATAACTGGTCAGCTCTTCAGATATTGGAAGTGCTTTAGGTGTTTATGCTGCAGTGTTGGGTTAGCAAGTTATTTAGACTCCTAATTATAGTCAAGGCAGAGAATCAAACACTTCTAGGGCATAGCTGGTACCATCCTACAGAAAATGTCAGCTTAATAAATCAGATTAATTGAATTCTAGAAATGACTGTCTTCCTTGACTGTAAAAGCTACAGAACCAGCTGAAATCTACATAGTGCAGGTAAATCTCACCCTTCATAACTCTTAAGCGTGAGCTTGTTTTTAACAGTGTTTCATAGTGAATACTGCACACATCTATATGGTTTGTTAGGGTGTGTAGAATGCCACATTTCAAATGTAAACATGCACCAATCAATGCAACTCCACTGATGGTGTAGGAGTTTTGCGTAACTAAAATTACATGTCATCACAATTTGATTTCTTCTCTTACTTTTAGCTGAGTTAGTGCTGAAGTGGACAACAATTATTTGTTGTACTTAGTGACTGTATTGGTCTGTCTTTTAATCACTTTAACACTTCGTTGTTAGTGTTTGACAAACAATACCTTTCAAGAGCAATGTATGTTAGAATTACTTTAGGAAATTTCAAGTTATAGGTCTGTTCTGTCTGTTCAGTTTTCAAATGCGCATTCTGAATTGCTAATGTTAGTGAGAAACTCGTGCACTGTTGTGCTGAGGTACAAGAGAGCAAGTGTGAAGGAGCAGAAAGATTTTTTCTCTGCAGAGGATGAGTTGGAGAAATTTATTGTGTAACAGTCTGTTGTCTACCTAAAGTGCGTAATTTCTGTTGTTTTGCTTCAGGGTGTTTTTTTTGGTGTGGGTTTTTTTTTTTGTTGTTGTTTTTTTTTTTTGTTTTTCCTTTCCAGGCTGAGAGTTAATGTGTTTCAAAGTAAGCATTCTCCTTTAGCTAAGAAGGGATTTGGTCTAAAAACCTTGGAGAATGTTCTTGCAGAAGGATGTGAAAAGGGTACCTGGAACCCTCTGCCCATCCATTTGCTGGTAGCTGGGCAGCTGAGGCTGTCACAGTGCATGGCACGTAGCTTCTCAGGATCGGCCTGAAGTTTCCAGGGATGTTCTCTTCACATTCATGGACAAAACATGCATTTAAGTGTTTGCCATGAAGAGAAAGCATTTTTTAAAACAATTAAGTTTCAGAGTATTTCTTTGGCTGGTGGTTTTGAAGCAGTAAGTGGATATATGTATTCAGACTTCCCTCACTCACTGTTGTCTGTCAGGTTTTCTAGCTTGAGGGGGGACTGTTCATGGCACTTTCTGTCTCTAAGAATGAGATGTAAATCATCTTCAAAATTATTAAGGAACCAGAGTAACTCTAAAGAACATGATGTGACAGATGTAAACACATGACAACTGCTTCTTTCTCATTTGTTACAGTTCATTTAATATGTCAGTTGAAGAGGATGAATTGTTAAATCTGGTCTTCCAAAAAATCCAGCAGAAGAAGCTGCTGTATCATTTTAGTAATCAAGGGAAGAGATAAACTATTCACTGTAATTTGAAGCTAGTTAAGAGATTACAATCAAGCAGTTAAAATAATTTAAGTTTCACAGAAGGACTGTTGTTTAATGTACTTGTAATATGGAAAAAGCAGTGGGGGTGCTTAGTTCTCAGAATAAAATTTCGTAGATGAATGACAGCTGGAAGAGACTGAGGTCTTTGATGGATCTAATCTCCTTGATAAACTGACAGCATGATGGCAAAAGAAATTCAGTATTGACAAATATAGGAAAGGTTATATTAGAATTAACCATGTAATTATCTTGTTTCTATATTAATGAATTTACACCCACCCCCACCCCCCTGTAGACAGCTCAGCAAAGACTTCTGGTTAGTTTCTGGAGCCACCCTTTAAAGCAAACAAAATATTTGGGTGACAAGAAGTGGGATGAATAATAATGCTAAACTGATCATACTGTATTTTAAATCCTTGCTTTATGGGGATGATGGACAGGGTGCATGATCTTTAGTTTTGGTCAATTTGTTTCCAAATGTCTAACTACCAAATAGACCTAGAAGACTTTTAAGGAGAGAAGTCTTTGAATATTTTGAGATCATTAGATTATAGGTTTTTTTTTAGCTAGAACATCTTGTACATCTTTGAGAACAGATACTTCTGTTTTAAAAGCATGTATGAAATGAAAGCACCCAGTCTTGCTTGGAAGCTCTCCAGTTAGACTCTCTTTTCATGTGGAATAGAGATTTGCTGCCAAACTTCAGTCCTCAGCTTCAAACTTTGTGATACCAAAACATGAACTGATGAGGTCAAAAGAGGAAAAGGTGGCCATAGAGGTCTCACAAAGAAAAACAAATCACTGCATGTAACAACATACCACTCTCCTTTTATTCTTGAGCATCTCCATGAAAATTAACCTAAAAATTTCCACAATCTTCTGACATCAGTCATGTGGTACGAATTATTTTTTTAACCACTGCATCAAGTATTAGTAACGTTTTAATTTTCTTAATTTACTATGCATTTACATATTCTGTTACTACAGTAGTGGTGTTGCTCTCCAGCACTGCGCTTTGAATGCAGGACTTTACAACTTGCATTGTACTTAGTTAGAAACTATCTGCAGAGCAAGTCGTTTAAGATGATCAGGCAGGGCTCCTGTTTTATCTTTAAGCAATAAGTATTTAATGTACTATATTATTTAAAGTAAAAAAAAAATCTGGGAAAACTATTGCATAAAAAAATGATGAAGCCTTGTTCTGAGCAGCTGTTTTGCTTTCTAGCACGAGCTATAATTATGCTAATTGCAATGATAAATGTTCCTTTTAAATGTGGTTTGTAGTTCTGTGTATCCCACTCACATTTTCAGGGAAAACAGATCCCATTTTTAAGCACCTGAAAGCAAATATTCATTTCACATTTTCTCTTTTTTTCCCCCTTCTCATGGCTCTACAGAAATTTATGATGAAGGTAAGCAAGTTAAACATTTAGTATTATACTTTCTGTGAATTCCTACAATTAATTTCATTCATTCTAGTTCTTTATTTTTAACATCAGCATCAAACTTGCCTTCACTACAATAGCAGATACTGAATTTTGTAAAAACTTGGTTTTAGAAACCACAGTGACTCTAGTTTGAATTGGGGTTATGGTTTATTTAGATCATGAAGGATCAAAGGCATACACCTTTGTGGAAAGAGGACTCTGGGCCAGCTTCTCTAATTCTCAGTTCATCATTACCCTTTCAGTGAGAATGCAACACTATATGGTAAATAAGAAATCTTGAGACAATGAACAAATAACAAAAGTCCCAGTAAAACACTGGGTATTTTGGAAAGTGGGGACAGCACACTGTTTCTTCTGTCGCAAGAATGCTGTTGTGATGGTATGGTGTCTCAATGGGGTGAGTGGGGAGCCCTTGGACTGGGGGGTCACTGGCTCTTTGCTGCCTCAGGTCAGTAAGCACGTGCAGCAGCTCTGCTTCTCAGTGCTTTTTTGCCTTTTTTTTTTTTTAATTTTATTTCTTTATTAAGATTATGACAAGGCACTCAGTGAACCTCAAAACATTTTGAATAACTGACATTTGAATAATTGGCTGTGATTTTAGCCAAGATGTGTTGGTTATCTGTTTTCTAATTTTTCCTTTAATTATCAATGTGTATTCCCAATTAATCTTCTAAAATTATTTATTTACTGTTTTTCATAACCTAAGAGCTTGCTGTTCTGTGGTATGGTCTTGCTTCACTGTCACTCTCCAAAAGGGAGGAATTCTGGGCTAGATAAGCAGTGCTATTTTAAGGGCTGGATTTAATGATGTCAGAGAAATTTTCTTAGCATGACTCCTCTGCTGATCCATCTTTTCTTCTCACTTGGCTGTCGGTCTTATTCTTTATCTGTGAGTTTCTTTCTCAAGTGACAAGGATGATTCACATTCCTTGTATCATACAGCAACAGAAAAGGCTTAGGCGCAATGCTTAACCTGTGAAAAATGCCCCCCTCCTCCACTTATTTAACTCTAAAATAACCAGGAAGATTTTTATTAATTCCTTCTATCTGCTTTGCAGTGAAGGAGGAGGAGTACAGGGGAAGAGAATACTTCACTAGGCTAAGGGAGAAATCGATGAATTTTATCCTCTTGGGCAATTTTTTCCAAACTGCTGAAAGTGCTTGAAACTAGGATTTTCTAATGGAAGTACTGCCTCAGCCATAAATATAAATGTTTGTTTTACATAGAAGACTGGAAACAGATGCTCAATATTATTTATTTTTGATTTCTTTGCAGTGCTGTATCAGCTTTTCATTGATGTGACGTTAACCGTTGCTGGGAAAGTAATAACATAAATGTAGTGATGGAAATATTAATCATGAGGTATATTTGAAGTGCTTCTAATTATATGGCTGTTTATTCTGCCTTCTGACAGGTCAATATTAGCAAAATTGGGATCATTTAGCATGGTGCTGGCACAAATGTTTGTCATCACTACCAATGATTCCAGTCTTTTTAATGTAGATAGTAAAATGTCTCTATGCTCTTAACTGAGTAAGACATAATCATGATTTTTATTGGCCAGCTGGTTTATTCAGGTCCAAATTTTTATATGATATTTATATAAAGCATAATTACACATTGTAATGCAGCTTTTAAAGAAGACATGCCTAGGAAACCTATAGTATAGCTAAACTCTTTTTTCTGTTCTTTGGCTTGGCACGACACATAAAATAGGAAATAACTGCTGATCATATCAATGAAAGAATATTGTTTTGTTTCTTTTGTTTGTTTTTTTTTTTTTTTGTTTTGTGGCACAGTGGCCATCATTATCTAATAGTAGGTACCGGCAGAGTCATCAGTCATACCTCAATTTTTGCAGCACTTACTGTTTTGCAGTGAATTCCATGAATAAAAGCTGATTGACTAAATAGAGATTTAAAAGTAAGGTGTAAAGACTAGAATATGTATAGGATATATAATGTCTTCATAGGTTCAACTCCCTGTTTGTTATGCCATTGTAACATGGTATATAGGCTACGGTGAGACAAATGCAGAGGTTTTGGACTGGTTTGAATTTGCCCTTTGGTGTTCCTGTTATTTGATATGAGTGGGGTGAAGGAATATATTACCACAATGCTGCATGTCAGTGAATTGATTTACTTTGCAGTTTTAAATTCTAAGCAACTAAATGCTGTGGGTTTGGTGCCAACCACTGGAAATGGCAGCCCAAGAGCACAGTAATTGCAGGAGGGTCTCATTAGTGGTTTTGGTAGAAGAATTCAAGGCTTCTGGGCCAGGATGCTGTTACTTTGGAAAGGAAATTCTGTCTTTTCTGTGCCAAGATTTTTAAAGAAAATGGATATTTCTCTGAGGAAGAAGACTGTGTAGAACTCCTTGGCTCACACTTTGTAGCTTTGTTTGTAGTCTTTACTGCTTGCAGCATTTTCAAGTTCTCTGATGCTGCTGGAGATGTAATTTGCCAGCGTTGCTATTCCAAGTGTGAATTGTTTAGTTTTGCCTGAATAATCTTGTCTAACAAGCCTTCTAGCTCTGTTCCAGGGTTATTTCACAAGTTCTACAGTGACTCAGCCTGTTTCCGCATATTCTGTTTTTACCAATGCTTGGGGTTTTCTGGGCTCTTTGGCCAGCATTCATCCCACAAAACTGAAATGCCTGACATAAAGCCATGGATAGTCTAAGCTCCCTGTGTAACCAGAAGCAGAAGCATAGGTATCATCAAAGAGTTACTCAGATTTTAGGTTAGCTGAATTAGTGTCCAAAAGTGCCTTTTTTGCTCCACTGGTTGCTTAGTTGCCTTAGGCTAAATGAATCTGAGTTTGTGTTTTGTTATCAAGAAAATCTTTCAGCTTTTCCTAAGGTGTTCCTGATCATGGTGATATTAAGAGAACAAGCTTTCCTGTGTTTTCCATCTAGCTCTTGCCGAGTATTAGAAGGAAGCACTTGTTAATCATCTGAAGCTGTGTTCAGCATGAAAAAAATTTAGACAGTGATATAATTGCGGTAAGGGGTCTCAGGGAACACTTATCTGTGGTGGTCTCCAATTCTAGTCAGCTTGTAGGATTGCATCATCACTGCTGTTTGGAGAGAAATACTGGCCTCCATCAGCATTGGTCTAGAACAGATTAAAAATTGCATATTAATAATTAAGTGAATAGAAGAGTAGTTTTTACATTGCTATGGAAACATCATTTTGAGCATCCTCTCCCCTACAGAAATGGTTGTAGCATCTTGCAAATATTTATGTGTAGAACCATAGTGACATGGTTTTAGACTGTGGGACATCCTTTCCTCCTATTCCTCCCAGTTCCTTTTAGTCTTTTTCCAGTTTCTTTTGCTTCATTGCTAATTCTGCCATTGTGGAGCTTTCCTTCTCCTGAATGAGGACTCAAAAGCTTTCATGATCTACACTTATTCCATGCTCTTTCAGTACTTTTCATTCTGCCTTGCAGATTACTAAATGGGAGTCTTAATTTGCTTAAATGCAGGAAGTCCTAAAGAATTATATATAAACAAAGCACATTGTGCACTCACAGTTTTCTTTCTAAAGAACCGTCTCAGGTTAAATACTTGTATTAGGCTGCTGGTTTTAAAAATGTTCATCAGCCTCTTGGAAAAAAGGCATTGAAGGCAACAGCCTTACATCTCTGGTCTTGACACAGGTAGTTTCTGACTGGGAACAGCATAGTCCAGAGCCCAAATAAACTTTTACTCCGAATGCACAGTAGTTGATTTTTTTTTCAAGCCAATACTTGTGATCAGACCCACATTTCCTATTTGATTTCTCTTTCTAATGGATCAAACCACAATTTCAGAATGTGTTCAGAATTCATGCTCCTGAATGGGAAATTTGACAACCCCAATGTGAGTCCCAGGGAAGGGACTTTGAGAAGGTTCCATCACTGGTGGGTGCAATTTCCTGCTTGGTTTATTTTTGTGGTGATGATGGTTTTTAATTTAAAAGGGTTTAAAGCAGGTAACCATAGGATATTCTGTGTTCGATTATATACTTCTGCTTATGCGTTTGAACTAAATGTCTAGGTTTAGAGATAGGATTTTTTTTACCTTGCTCTGTAGTTTTCTGACAGTATAAATGTTAGTAATATACTATGGAGCTTTATGAAACTTAACACAGTCGTGATGGAGAAAATAATGCTTTTGCATTTATATTTTCAAATGCTTTAATGGAAGTATAGGTGTCCTCTTTTTGACATGCTGTTGTCTTGGCATCTATTTTAAGTGTAAGATGGCTGTCATTAGTAGAAACAATTCTCTTTCCCCCTTATCCAAACATGTCACATTGATGTTTAAATATGGAAGTTGGCAATATTTTTAATTTAAATACTAAGTTTGTGTGTTTTGAAATCACTGTTCCATTATTACATGGTGCAGTTTTAATCTGCCATTAGGATTTTAAGTCTGTGACAACAATAAGTTCAGTAAGCGTTGATTTCCCATAGGCTTTGGCAATAAAGTGTTAACTTAGGCTTTGTTTCAGAGGCTTGCTCCATTTTAATCGAGTATAAGTACTCACTGCTTTAAAGGACATTGTTTTATTCCATTGTACATATGAAATAGCTACTAAAAGTTGTATTTGAAACATTTAATATTATCTTGCAGTATTTGCCTTGGAAAATGTTTGTGAAGAAAAACAGGGAGCACATTGCTTCTTTTACTGTACAGCTGCTCTCACACGTTAGAAGTTTTCAGTGCCATGAAGATAGCTGTGCAGTATTTTTTCAGAAACCTATTCAGAGTAATACTGAGTGGTCCTAAGTTCCATCTAGACCATTTGGGCTGATGTTTCCTATGGTCAGGTCTGGGGCACAGGGGAAGTTCCCAGCTAAGCAGCTGGTTGCAATTAGGTCATAATTTACCGTTACTGTAAATTATATGGATTGCACTTTTTAAGGATTTACTAGTGATGTCTTGTACCTTATTGTTTCACATGATTTTTTTTTAAATTTTTTTTTAAAGTCCATCAAAACTATAATTCCTTACAATCTAGTCCTTGTAATGTCATTTTCTCTATAGCATGTGCCACTAATTCCATTCTGCTGTTATGGATTCATCATGGAATGAGGCAGAAAAAGCCATTACATGGTTCTTGAAAACTTGCTGTGTAATCTTCTATGATTTTCTAGAGAGTGCGCTTCAGTTCCTGTGTTCTTGTGACATATTCAGTATTTTTAAATTGCTTTAATGGGTTACTAGAATTGTCTGAATAGCCATGTGTTAAATGCAATGGCTGTCAGGCTTTCTCAAGCATTAGATTTCTGAAAAACGGCAATGTTATGAAAGCTTTGTCTGTACACACAAAAAAAACACTGGAATAACTATCTTGTTTAATTACATGCTTTTCACATGCTTGTCTTTCTCTGGTACCTCCCTGAAGCTCATAACTTTTTTCCTTTTCATACATTTGGAGCTTGTGTAGACCTGTGAAGAAAAGTCAGCAAAGAAACATCAGCATTTCCTTGCAGTAGAGTACTATTTTTTCTAAGAAGTGTTTTCTGTAGTAGAAATAAGGCTGTTCTCTTCAAAAGAAGGAAAGGTAATGGCTATTTCACTCAAAATTTCCTTGGATGCCACAGAGTGTCCACTAGTCTCTAAATTCTCATCTAAGTGAGGTTCCAAGAAGCACAAATGGCTCCAAAACACTTGTTCAATGTCACCATGATTAATTTCCTGCAGCTTCTCATGTATGGCCGCAAGTGTAGCAATGCGACCATAGGCACAGTGGTGCAAGTGCTACTGTGTGAATTAACGTCAGTGAAATACCTGTTTTAATCTGTCAGATGGTTGCATGTCTGTAAATATGGCAGTTGTGTATATACAAAATTGTACAGGTATCAAGGGTTTGTTGGGTCACGTATAACATGTCAATTGGTATTAGTACTCTGGTCTAACAATGCATTGAACTTGATCGCTGTTTATATATTTTGAACGCTGCTTTCTTCAGCTCCAATTGTTGTTGTTGTATTCTGAATTGTCTTTGCTTCAGCAATGGTTTTTGGGTAATGACATGACTCCAGATTAATCTTGTATTCCAGCTGCAGAAATATTAGACTAGAGATGGGTACTTTATGTAAAATTTTCACAAGCAGTGTGAACTTGCCCTGTATGCTTTCAATCTCAATTTATTGGCTATAGTGTTTACCAATTCCAGAACTGGTTTCAAGTCTTATTCTAAATCCCAACTTCTCAGAGGATGAAATGAGGAGAATAACGTGTGTTCATGTAATTGATACTCCTGAATGGCCCAGCTTGTAGAACTTCAATGGATAATTCTTCTTTGAACACAAATGTACTTTTTTCCAGCCTGGTTTTATTCAGGGAACGTATTGTCCAACTTAGAAGTTACTCTGAGAATTGGAAATTAAAAAAGTAAAGCAAGTAAGACCCATGATAAATAATTTGGTTGTTAGAAACTTGCTTGCATTATAATGCCATTCATATATTTGTGCAGAAATCTGTGGGTATTATGCATTGAATTAGTCAGGATTGTGGCTTCCAGAAAGTCTTACTTGCAGTGGCTTCTGAATTATCATTTGAGTATTACTAGACACTTGGTAAAACCTGAGGGGCACACCTCATCTTGGAATGTTGCATCTTTGCCATAAAAGTCCAATTGTTATTAACTTTTAAATTTATTTTATTTTAATTTTATTTTAGCGTGGAAAAATTACAGTTGTCTGCAACGTTCTAGATAGGAATGGATTATTTTGAAAACCAGAGACTTTCAGTAGACAATCATGGCTCAACAGCTACTTACTATGCAGTTTCTGGCATAATGATAAAAGCTGAGTATTCAGTTATGAAATGAGCCTTTAAAATAGGAAGTTAACTTGTAGGTATGCACATATCCTGGAAGGCAGGCTCCAAAATGGAAGGCAGTTCCACAGTACTAGCTTTTTCTTCCAGTCTGTCCTGTATTTTTCTGTGGTTTATGTTTTCACTTTTCCTCTGTGTGGATGGCTTGATTATAATTGCCTCTCAGAAACCTTTAACTGGAAAAATCATTGAAAAGTTTTTTGCAACTCTTTGTTTTCTGTCTAAGAAACAGAAACAGCAAACTTGCTTGCATTTTTTTAATGGGCAAAATAATTTTGTTTAAAAAGAATTACTTTAATCCTCTTGGTAAAAATTGCCTAAAAAACCCACTCCCCTATTTTTCACAGAAGTGACTGAAATTCTTAAGAGCCGATCTTTCTCCTGTTTCGCTACAAATGGGCATTTAACAAAATAGGTGCTAGACAGACAAATCAATATGGCCAAAACAAGGGCAAGCTAACATAGCTGTGATTTTGTTGATCACACTATTCTTCTTGTCTTTTGTGCAACAGGCAACCAAATCTGTGTTAGAGATCAAATTTATGGCCAGTAAGACATGATAATTTTGATTACAATTTCAGTGAAGCTTTGAAGTCCATATTAGTGACTTTGTTGGTTGGGTAGCTATGCCTGCTGTTGATAAAGCTTCTGGGCAAATCCTAAATGTTGGTAAGGCAGTATGTTCACAGTAGTTTTTCCCCTCTTCCTCAACATGACAAGCAGCAGACATTCAGCACTCATCTTTGGCACAATGGGCCTGACATTATCAAATGTCTTGTTCTTTCCTTGTGCCTTCGGGAAAAGTGGTGGTATTAATGGTAGTTCAAAGCTAAATCTTCATGTCTTACTGTCAAGACTGTGTCTGTGGCAAAGACCATGACTTTTATTCTTTCTTAATAAAAATTCGTGTCATTCAGTCTTCCAGAGAGATTATTGAATGTGCCTCCCTGGTTTTTGACTGCTACGCAGTCTGTTGAAAGTCAAAATATACCTTGTGTCCATCAGGATGCTCTTTTCTCAATAAAGATAAAAGCCAGAAATTCCTGGCAGTTTCTTCAAAGTGCTAAAACTATTATTATTTGAAGTGCTTGCTTTTTTTACCACCTATTAATCATCTTTTTTATTTTTGTCTTGACCAAGTAACTCAAAGATCAAGAAATATTATGCTAATGGATAAGAGCTAAGGGAGGACAGCCAGTAAACGAGTACGGGAGATAATTGTGTGTAGGCACCACAGCCATTCAGTTAAATTGATCTTCAGCACTGAAATGAAGCTGCCAGAGGCATAACATAGTATGATTGTTTCCAATTTATTATGTAATGAATCTGATGCTCCAGTCAAACAGAAGGTCAGTTTACTGTGATAAAAGAAGGGGTATAAATGCTGTATATAAGAAATTAAATTAGGAGTCCTATATGAAAGAATAATGCTGCTTATGGAGTTGTCAGATTAATAAACTCAAAAATATATATTTATCGATGTTGCTTGAAAAGTGTGATGTGCATAATGTTACATGAGATGTTCTGTCACAGGAATGTGGACTTACGGTTTTGACAGTGTCTGACAGTTTCTCCTCCTGACCAACATCAGTCAGCTGCATCTGAGTCTAAGGAATTCTTAAGTCTTCAGCAGAAGTTGAAATGTTGCTCATGCTTTAACAAAATTTATTTATTCTTTCATGAGTGGTTAAACTGATTATAGATAAATAGAAACTATAATGATAATATTGTGAAAAAAGTAGTGGCAGTTTCTTGGGATAAAAGTGAATTTTATTACTTTAATTTTCTTTCACTCGATTTATGCTGCATTTCTCAAGAGGAACCTTTACTCAGGCATGATTTCCAAATTTTCAGAACCCCCAAATCCTGTTGAGTTAGCTTGGATGTCTTTGAGCACTTACTTGGCCTAGCAGATAACAAATTCTGTCAGATAGCATTTAAAGACTGTAGGGGCAAGCAGTCTGGACATTGATGATCTTGAATGTGATTGACATATCATGAATAATTTCTGGTAAAACAGGGATAGTACTCCAGAAGATCCCTCTGCATACCTTCTGTATAGAAAAGTATATAATTTGGAGGGGAAATGGGTGAATATGGAGAGATTTAACAACACAGAAGGGTGTAGAGGGTACTGTGACACACATCAAAACTGCTGTTCTCTAGAGGCCACCGCTTTCAGCCCAAAGGAGAAGGACTCAAGCTTCTGAAACATATTTTATACCAAATTAGTGACAGTACAAAGTACACCATTTTCTCTCATCAGTGAATTGAGAACTTCTAACAGAAAAAGTCAGTAGCTTCTAGATTCGCCTGTTCAGATTCTACCTTAGATCTGTCCCAAGGACTTAAAAGGTCAATGTATTAAGAGCCAGTCAAAACTAAAGAGAACACATTCATAAAACTACCTTCTTGAACTAATCCCTGAATAGTGTTTTGTCAAGAAATAGACTTCTCTGTCACAAGGCAAATACAGATTGTCCAGAGATTGATGAGGATTTCTTTTTTCTTTCTCAAAAGGCCAAATTTTTATTACAACATACGAGTATATCACTTCTCTTTATCTTTCAGTCTGCACAAGGTGGCGGTCATCGAACACTACTTTATGGGCATGCAATCCTGCTGCGCCATTCCTACAGCGGCATGGTATGTAACCAGAGCACAGTTGATAGCAGCAATAATTTCTTTTTTTGTATGAAAGTTATGTTTGAAAGTGCCCAGACTATTGCTATTTACTGATATCTGGAGAATTATTCACATCAAAGTGACCACAGTTTAGCTGTGGTTAATGGAAACCTTTGTGAAGGGTAGATGCCTGGAGATACAAAACCAAGGTGGTCGTATCTGGGTAAGTGCTAAAACTAAGTCTGCCTCCATAGTTGTGAGTTCTCTGTTTGTTAGTCTGTTTTGAGTTGGTGATTTCTCATTTCTTTTCACTTGGGTATTGCATAAACTGCAACCGAATCCACAGCTGGCATCTGGCTGGCAACCTGAACATATGTTGTAGACTGAGTGGTGAAGGAAATTCCTTCTTGCACATATTTTGGACAGAAGCCTCACTCGTCAATTTCCTGATGAATTATACGGGTTCCAAACTCCTTAACTACAAGTGAGGCTTCATGGCACTGGACTTCAAGGCAACCAGCTCCTTTTTTTCCACTCTCGCTATTCCCGTCTCAGTGGAAAGATAGCCTGGATAGACTGAGAGGTTATTTTAGAACATATGTCTTTGTCAAGTCTCCTTGAGTACCATTCAGTTTATCAGGCATATGTGTTCTTGATAGTTACTAGTGGGGATAATTTAAGAATAGTTAATCCTGTGTTAATAGGTTGATTATACGCTTTTTATATTTCAGTGGATTATCAGGCATGAGCAGAGCTAGTAATGCATGCTTTTTTCTTTTGATAGTATCTGTGCTGCCTCTCTACATCTCGATCTTCAATGGATAAGCTGGCATTTGATGTAGGATTGCAAGAGGACACAACAGGTAAACACTGGTTTGAAAGACTATGTAATGAAGAATACTTTTAGTCCAAAAATCGGAATGGATACCTTACATATAAATCACGTAAAAATTAAAACCTTTTTAGGGACTAAAGAAACAAAACTAAATATTTCCTTATTTTACATGTTCAGTATCTTATCTTTACATTTTCTAATAGATTATATAATCTTTTCTATGAGATATAAACATGTCTATTGATATTTAAATATAAATTTATAATATTGAATGTAAGTAAAGGAATATTCCCAAATTGTTATTCCTGTAGAAGCGTTCTGCTGAAAATGTTTTGAACTTGTATTATTTTAAATAAATATTCTATTAACATTTTAGAACTGCTAGTGACTTGGATTTATTTGTATTTTTAAGACAGATAATGTTTGCATGTTTTTTTAAAGACTTGCTGTAGCTAGGAGTAGTAACAGTAATATCAGCAACAATTGAACAGTTCCACGATCAAAGATTTTTTTTCTGAAAAGTGTGCTTTTCGTTCACAAAGTATATCTGAAAGCAAGGTTTATCATGGGAACAAAATTTGTGACTTCGATACTTATAAATGAGCCAGTAGAAGTGGAAGAACATAATTGAGTTTGGATTTATGAAATCTTTCAAATATTTAAGCAATATTGTAGATGCTTATTTTTATTCCCCTTAGTGATGGGTAGCTCCACTTCTTTGTCCTAATTCTTGGTAGATATACTTTGATATCTTTCTCAGAACCTGGAACGAATGTAACAAGGAAGCTCTTTTAGCAAAAGCAGGCTGGACTAGGTTGCCTAGAGAACACAGAGAGCCACCTCCTTATTCAACTCTGGAATAACTGTTCCAGAGGCCTTGCTGTCTTCTGCATGTTTGTATTATTTACAGCTGAGCTTCTGACAAGGTGGTGCAGGAATGATATTAGTTATTGAAAACACATGGACACTTGGTTTACCCAACTGAAATCTGGGTCAGAATTTTAGCTTTGAGATAAATATGGAAGTAATGGCAATAATGTGGGGCATTTCCTTTCTAGTTTCTTTCTCTGCTATTACTCAATAATTATATAGGTGAGGCATGCTGGTGGACCATCCATCCTGCTTCCAAGCAACGATCAGAAGGAGAAAAAGTGCGTGTTGGAGATGATCTTATTTTAGTCAGTGTCTCTTCAGAAAGATATTTGGTAAGTTCTGTAACAGTATCTGTACAGTGCTTCTTCTACAGAAAAAAACAGTTGATAAAGGCATTATACTAAAGTCTGGTTTACATTTCCATCTCCACAAAAGTATATCTTAAGGTGTTTAAACTGTTATTTAATACCCTTTTGCAAACTAAGATACTGAAGCTCTGGACAGTGTGACATTGATATGTGACTAATCTAATTTGTGTTCATTTTAATAATGGAATAGAAGTTGAAAAATTTAGTAATGAAGAAAAAGCCAAAATACAGAAAAAAGAAATCTGTCCAAATTGCATGATTGAGGTGTTTAGTGTTCCTGTGAGTATTCAGAGGTTAACAGCACTATCATATAAGAATTAAAACTTTATACCAAAATGTTGGAATGTTTAACTTGGGTACATAGCATTTTGTGGGCTTTAAAAGGTCCATATCTCCTTAAGGATTACGTACAGTGTAATACGGCTACTAACACGTTATAATGAAAAATAATTAAAATAATAAAATATAATTGAAATATTTTAAAACTTTCTGTGGTAGCTGCTTTTTGTCACTTGTTTAAATACCTTTCTTCCTCATCAAAGTATCTCCCATTTGTTCTCTAATGAAACTCTTCAACACTTTAAGATTAACTTCTTTTTGTGTTCTTGGTGTTGCAAACACCTGAACTATTCTGTGTGTGGGGAAAAAGGTGAAAATAAGAAGAAAATCAATCTGTCGGTAGCTTCTGTAAAATCAGCCCCACTGATGTGGCAACTGTAGCTACAACTGAAAAAAAGATCTTTAAAGAGGAAGTGTTTTTAGCTTTGTCAAGAGGACTGTCTCAGATCTGCATATAACATTAAAGTTTATTTACTATTCACTTTTTTAATGCTATGAAACATTATTTCTGAAAGTTTTTTACAGTATTTAGAAAAAGAAGTGAAGAGTTTAATAAGACTTTAAAATAATGGTGTTTTTCTTTTTGATAAAATGGAAGATGCTCTCCCTCCTTTTGGAAACACATAGAAAAATGAGAATATAGTTATTGGAATATAATTGTGACTTCTAATTAGAAGTTCAGTAATTCATTTAATGAATTATTTTTTGTAAGTAGATATTCTGGCAACTTTACATTTTGAAATTATTCTTAATAACTACTTTGAGAATTTTGATTAGACTTACTGGAAAAGCAACTTTTTGTGTACAAAATGGATAACAAATCTGATTTATGAAAAGGTTTTATTCAAAGATATTGAATTTTTTTGAAATTCATTGAATTGTTGAATTGGGTTGCTGAGTTGAATTTTGCTCCAAATTGTGTCTCTGTGTAGGTATATGCCTGAACTCATACTTTCTGCCCTCTAATTAGTTAAGTCATCTCAGCCTTTTATATTATTTAGGGTTTCTGCCTCACCTGTTGATTCTCAAGGCTGTCATATGTACTTTTATACAGCAAGAGACATGATGCTGACTGCAAGGACTGATTTTCCTCAACATGTGATGTTAGTGTGTACTGTGTCTTCCATGTGAAATATCAATATACGAAAAATAAATTATATTTTCAGTACAGAGAGAAATGACACAAATCTACATTCTTGATATTTTAATCTCTATATTACAGTCTTACAGTAGTTTAGAGCTAGATTTTAAGGAATAGTTATTAAACCTATTTCAGTTATTCAGCTCTGGTTTGATAGTAAGAAGGAGCAAGGATTCAGCAAATTAATTTTGCTCATACATACACTTACCCTCACATTCTTATGAAAAGATGTTTTTCCAGACTAAATTAAGAGCTGGTGAACTAAGTAGCTTCACAATTAAAAATATTTGTGTTTTTGCTACCTACTCAGTAGTTATATTAGTACTGTAAATAAACCAATGATACTTTTATGAAAATTCAAGCAGTTGATAAAGACTGAATTAGCCAGTTACTGATGAGTGAATATTTTTCATGAAAGCTGTCTCTCCATCTTAAACTGTTAGTCTTAATCCTGACTCTCATTATCACTACCTATGCAATGGGATTTTGGATGCACATTTTTCTAGTGTAGCACTTCTGAGGAAAAACCCTTACATAGGCGTGAGCTGCGCTGTTGCCAGATCCTTCAGAGGGGAAACTTGGCTCGGCTGAACCCTCTTAGCATAGCGCCGAAAGATGTGTGGCTGTAAATATTGCCACCATTTAAGTTCAAGCCAGGGTTGCTCTGTTTCCTCTCGGCAGTGCAGGCCGAGGAACAGATGTAATATTTCCAGCATGTTTCTCCATCTTATACACATTAGCAGGTGCCCCTGCACCGAGGTTTGCCTTTGCCTGTTGATTATATGCCATGATTGCTTTCAAAATTGGCAATTTTCAATAGTTTAGAAATTAAATTAATTATAATTCCTGTCAAATTCATGAAGCTTCTGGGTAACTTTAGTCTTTTAAACATAATTAAATAAAAATTCCTTAGACATGAAGTTGAAATACAAAATGCATAGTGAAGATAAAAGTGGAAGTTCATATCAATGAGGTCAGTGTTCTTCAGGCTAAGAACTCACGAAAGAGGAAAAAAAAACCCACCCCAACTTTGAATCTACAGCACCGAGATTTCAGTATACTGCAACAATTTCTGCACTGTATATATGTAGTTGCTGTCCTGACTCTAATGCTGATCTGCAGCTGCATTATGCAAATCTGTGAACAAGCCTTGAGGTTTCCCTCTTTGACTGAAATGACCTTTACTGGAAACTAATATGAAAGTAATTGGAAACTTTCCTTTGAAGTGTAAGCTTTTTCTTGAAGATTTTTATCATGGTTAACTGATGACAGAGTTCCCTTTCAAAAATAGTATCATCCAAATTAGATCAAATTATTTGAAAGGTGGAGCTGATATCTGTCATTTGTCCTGAACAGGAATCCAGGTTCCTGAGTATTGGAAAGGCACTTTCTCTGCATCTTCTTGCATCAAACACATCTGTTTATTTTCAGCTCTTAGTTTTAACTCTCTTATTTATTATCAAATACTTGGACAGCTTCTAAATATCTGTAGCGTTTGTTGGTGCAGTAATTCCAGGGAACACAGCAGTGTGTGATAATTTTTTTTAATTATTTTAATTTTATTTTATTTTAAAAAAAAAATATTCTCCCCTCGTTTCATTTCTTTTTCTAAGAGTATGAAACTCAGTGGTGGGACTTTGCCTTTGTGTAAGTTCGCAGTTCCATCATTTATTTTTGTTGAAAATTAGTAGAAAAGGGTTTTCTTAAAAATAATTTGGATCTGCATATACAAACCTGAAATTAGTGGAACAAGGTAGTTAGTGTTGAACTGTTCTGTTACACTGATCATAATGCGATTCCCATGGAGTCTTTATACCATTTGAAGTGTTATTGTAGAGGCTGTTAGGTCTTCCTGATAATTACAGTTGTCAAGTTTCTCTGCCTTCTAAAATCCTGCTTCCAAGTGATTATAATCAAGTTCTTTTAATGTAAAACATTACTTACTAGAAATAGTAGCGTCTATTTCTGGTTTGTTTGGTTTTTTTGTTCATCAGAGATAATTTTTTTTCTTTAGTTCATCCAGAAGATATGTCACTGAGCTTGAAGATAGGGAAGGAAAAAAGAATTTCACTTCATTAAGAAAATTCATATAATTTTCTTGAAAATGTTGAGCATCCCATGCTTTATAACAAACACAGGAAATTAGAAAGGATGTTCCTGATATCACAGGTGTACTTTTCACTAACTTTAGAAAAAAAAAAAAAAAAAAAAACAAAAACAAAAGAGAGAGGAGAAAAAAGGTAACAAGCCTCTCCTTGCTTAAACTTAGTAAAGAAACATTCTCCTAAAATAACACAGCTTTGTCATGCCCAGGGAAGATTGTTTTAAATTTTCTTTTAGTAGTTAAAAGTCTTATGACTTTGCCTATTTTGCAGAAGCTAGACTTCTTGCACCTCCTGTATGCTAACAGGCTGTTTAAACTCCCTCTTCAGCGAATAATTAAATACACCCCAACCCTGGTGGAACCAGATATTCCTTGTAATGGGTGGCTTAAGGCAGGGATGAAGTCAGGCACTGTGTTGACAGCTGAGAACTCAGTGTTTTCTGTGCTGCCAGTGATCTGCTGTCATTTAGGATATGTGGGGGAGGAAGCTATGAGAAAGTAGAAGGAACAAAAGGCAGGTGATGTGCCAGGGACTGATGTAGCCTGGGACTGAAGTGGGAAGGAGGGAAACTGAGTGGGACTTGATGACTGGCTGAAAAGACTGGCAGCTGAAGGCAGGCAGGCAGTAAGGGACTGACAAATCACCTGGGACAAGAAGCTGGTGACAAGGGAGGAGTGGGCATCTGCTGGTTAAAGTTGTGTTAGAAATTTGGGGCAGAAAACCTGTGCTGTTTTGGCAGGGAGAATTGATGGAAGAACCAGTGGAGCGGGATTGGGAATGAAAGATGAGAGAGATCAGTAGAGAAGGAGTGGGCTGGCTGGGGAGAACCAAACCACTGGACAAAGATTCAGAGAGGGGAAAGTCTGGGGCTAAGAAATGAGAAGAATTGAGGGGCAGGAGTTGTAGTGAGTTTCTGGAAAGAAGTGTAATGCTGGCTGACATGGGAAGGAAGAAGCTGAGCAAGAAAAAAAACAAAAGGCCATGCTGAGGCTTTGTAGGTCTGAAAAGAACCTTTTGAAGGAGGAGGAGGTCCTAAATCCAGGTGATAAGGTAGTCTGTAACTGTGTTGGGAAGCTGGATTGGCTGGGTGACAGCTATGGGACTGGGATAAAGATTCAGAGAGGAGAAGAGTGGAAGAGGCCTGGAGAAATTAGGCTAGATAACTGCCATCAGCAACTATCTAGGAAACCCGTTGTATTAAGGCACAGCAGTCATCTGTGGTATGCTCACAGCCCACTCCTGTCGGTGATTTTGCATTAGTTTGGGTGGCAGATGTCTAAAAAAATGGGTTTAAAGTTTCCTTCTCTACCTGTGGTTCATATGGGTGTCAGTGTGATGCCACCTACTCTACCTGTGGGTTTTTTTTGCCTTTTTTTTAATATAGGAAAATTACATATAATTTATATCACAAAAATAATTTTCTTAAATTTTGAAAAACCACAGGCATTAGAAAATGCAAAAAATTATGGCAGTGATATATTTTTATGAAATCTCTTAGATATACAGTCACACTGGCTTTTTATGGAACGCTATCTCAGTGCTGATAAAAGTTTGATAGATGTGTCAGGACTGAGTAGCAGAGGGGCTGTGGAATGACGCGGCTTTGAAGATGAAGTTTCAAGCTGGGAATTGCAGGTGGAGGATTGGTGGTAAGATGCTCAGTTAATTATTTTCCTGAAGAATTAGATTTTGTACTAGCCTCTGCTGTGGAATTTACTGGGCAGATCTTTTATATTAGACTTGCTTTCAAGAGGTCACTAACTCTTCATCCCTTACCAGGAATATTTCTTACCTGGGTTGTGGCTCTGAGGTCTTCCTCCTTCTGTGAGAGGTTGAGGTCCCAGAGTTGCTCTGTCTTGGTACCTGCAACTGAGGTGAATGGAAGATGTGCTTTGAATGTTAAAACTGCGTACAATGCAGCGTACAGGGAATTAAACATGTCCTTGTCACCTCAACTTGGGCATCCTAGATTAATGAAAATTTATTAGTGTAATCTGTGTACCTCCACTCCCCATTGGAAAATGGCCTATAATGCCACTCCTTGGGGATTTTGAGAAAATGAATTCATTCATATTTGCTGTGTTTCATGAAATGCTGTAACTGTTGGTAGCAAGAGAAAAGCCTATGAGGAAATTAATAATTCTCTTTTCAAAGCTTTGAAGAATTGACTATATTGAATAAAGCATGAGGCTGCAGACTGAAGATTGAGGAGAAAACAAAGCACTGAGCAGCTGTTCATGAAGTTGAGATCCTTTGTCCTCTATATACAATGAGGCAGCACTCATTGGAAAAAACTGTACAGGTCCATGCCACTGAAGACTGTAATATGATGCATTTACCAGAAGCAATTCTTTTTCCATAGGCTACTTTGTCATTTCCTAACTTTTGATGTTTGCTTCTGTAAAATTAATATTTTGTTAATGAATGCTCTTGTGTCTAATCATACTAAGTGATAATCATTTGAAAGCATAGTAGCTGATGTGCTTCAGGCTTTTTGTGATTATAGCGCAGAAGGAAAGCTAATATAAAAAGAGGAAATGCAGACTACCCCCATCTACCCTCTGTGGGATCCTTATGCTTTCCTGCCATGCATGTGCAATTACCTGCTGTCAGCTCCGTGATAGTGGACTAGATGATTCTCAATGGCTGAGCTGTAATGGTATTTTCTGTTTATCTGTGGGTTTTAGCTACTACTCTTCCTTTGCTGATGGTACGTTTATGCTGAGTGAAGGGGCTGAAATTTGTTAATATAGTACTGGCAATTCTCTTTCTTTATCAATGGAAAAATTCTCTTCACTTGTGGATTTGCTGGCCAACTGTTTAAACCACAGAAACCAGGATTTTGTGGAGCATTAAACCCATTTGAAATTTCCTGGGCTTTGCCTACATTGGGTCAAAACTTAGATAATGATTTTATTTTTATTCTGCAGTGTAAGTTTACCCATATGTATTCAAACTTCTTCAAAGTATACATAGATGTTTCAATGAATATAAATAATTGCCACTTTTAGATATAAATGCAAAAAACGAATGCTATAAAAACTACACAGATGCAGTTATTACTTCTAGTTCTTTCCAGTATCTCCCTTCCTGTGACTGAATATTTTCATTTATTTTGACAGTGTCAATATAATATTCAGTGTTACAGAATACTTTTACACTGACTCAGGTAATAAATTTGAATAGAAATGACACCTGATAAGTAGGAAGATAACAAGTGGTTATCTTTTGGTTCTAGAGACAGTGCATCCACTTTAACCTTTGGATTTTGCTGAAGCTTGCTAATTCATCATTTTTTTGATGTGAAATGTTTTTCCCTTCCTAATAATAAAAAAAAATAAAGGGGGTATAATTTGCTTTAGTTTGGGTTTTGTGGTTTGTGTTTTTTTTGTTTTTTTTTTTTTTCTCCTCGTTTTGCTTTGTGTTTNCTCGTTTTTTTTTTTTTTTTTTTTTTTTTTTTTTTTTTTTTTCCCCAGTTATAGATACAGGTATGTACTTTTTGACTTCTTTCCCAAGATATTTCTATCTCCAGTGTGGACATCTACCAGTTTTGCTCTACCTGGTCTCAGACTGACTAAGGAAAAGTAGAGAAGTGTATGAAGTGCTCCCCCTGACTCTGATGCATGCATTCTCACTTGTGTACCTGTTGTGGGAATGGTGTCTGTTCAAGACTTGGAACATCTCGGGGCTTCTTGTGGATATGGTTTAGAAGTGGTTTTTATCAGGTTAGGTTAATGGTTGGACTCAATGTTCTTAACGGTCCCTTCCAACCTTAAAGACGCTATGATTCTTGGGTCATTGAAGATAGGTTCCTAAATGGTTTGAAACTGCTTCACTGTCCTGATCATTGTAGTAATTTTCAGTTAGAGAGAAAAGGGAAATAGCAAGGGTTGTCAGAGGTTCTGTATACAGAAGAGACATTGAATTGGATCATGCGTGTAGCCTCCATCTCTGCATTAGCTGGTACTAATTTATGAAGCAGTGTGGTTGATGCTGTTGTGTGCAGTACTTAAGCATTCTGGGAAGTGCTCTGCCTTGTATGCACCTCTCAAAATGTATCAGGAAATAAACTTTATTATTTTTTTTTTTTTTTCTGTTCTCACTATTTGGAACAGCCTGAGATTGAAGGCAGAGACATCATAATGTAAACTGCAGATAGAAATAGTTATTGCTAGATGAGATGTCAGTATTGACACACCTTAGCCAAGAGGAAGCCTGAAGCTTTGTTTTTCTCTTTGCACATGTGCATGTTTTGGAGAACAGAAACTTTGATGCAGACTGACTGTGAAATTTGAAATACATCATCTAGTCATTTAGAGCTATTGTAAATGCAGCTATGCTGCTGCAATCACTGCTGAAGGGTTCTTGTGGAAATGATTCCGAAGCTCTCCAGTGAGCTTGACTACACTGTGTTCTTCTTGAAGACCTAGGAACAGAGATGTGATTGTGTTACTTTTCTGCAGAACAGTACAGAGTTTATAACATGATGGTAGGTTCAGTTGGGAAACCTGTAGTATTCTGGGAGATTTGAGTCTTGGAGTTTATCCTTGAGAAGCTGCCTGTAGACTGTAGTGTTAAACTGTATTCATAAAATACCATAATTTAATTCTGAAAAGTTACTAAAAGCCTATGGCAGATTAGATGCTGGTTTAGGAGATTTAGTCTATTAGTAGCGAAGACAAATCTAGCTTTTTGATTGAGCCTGGACACCGATGCAGAAAAGGTATTATTTGGGTGAGAAAGAAGGCTGGAGGACCTGCCTGTAATGGAGAAGACCCATACCGGGATTACAATAGACACCAGGATTCCTGAACCCAACTTATTTCTGCTTTGCAAATGTTATTAGTGCATACTGGAAGGACGTGGTATGCATGTGGTCCTCATTGATGATGGCAATCTGCTACTTCTGCCAGATACTCTGTTACGCCAGCTGGCAAAAATCTGGTTAGTAGGTACGGAGGCTGCTCAACATTGGTGTGAGTATCATGTCCATGTCCTGGACATTGCGCTATGGAATTTATTTCATTTTGATAGTTTTATTGTGCTGAAAGTACAAAACCAAGCAGATAAGCTCCAAATAAGTTATAGACAGGCAGGAGATTGCTTTAAAACCACACTGTAAAGTATAGCACTGAAAAGTTAGGCAATGCTGGGGTTGACTGGCATCTCTAATCTCTTGGGATTTTTTCTGTACATTTGATGTAAATGAATCCTTGAATATCCATTGACAGGGTACTTCTTCTACGTGGTCAAAGCTTCATTTTGTTGTTTGCTATGGATGGTTCCAGGTGATGAACACCATAGCTTATGGAATTGTAAATGTCAGGACCCCTTCCTTCCACTGTAAATTGAAGGATGCAGCAAGCAATCCAGGGAAGTGAAGGAAAGAAGACAATAAGAAACATATACTCTCGATTTCTCTGCTGTGGTGGTCGCGTGTTGTATTCAGTCATTTAAACCATACTTCTTAAAGGTATAATTCTCTGGTGACTCAGTTTGAGACATCTGGGTTATAGTCAGAGCTGCAGCTGCAGTCAAATGAATGGATCAAAGTAACAGGTGCTCTGAAGAGAGATGTCAGCAATGTATTTTTTGTTCAGTGTCCTGTCTGTAAAATGGAACGCTAATTCAGTTGCTACCATTTTGTGTGAAAATAAGTGCATTAACATGTACAAAGCACACAGCTACAAGAAGTGCTCTGTTGATGGCAGATCTAAATGTTAGAGGAGTTATCCTCTTCCTCTTTTGCCTACCCTGAATGATGTGTTTCCCTCAAAAAGTAATATTCCTGCTTCACTGTACTGCTTGAGTTGCTCATTGTCCCTAACTAGAATCTGTGTAGTGATCTCAGAGGAAACCTAACAAAATTGAGGCCCACAGGGCAGAAATGGGACTGGAGGTGTGCAGGGGATTGTAATCTCTCAGCCTGGTCTGCCATTGGCTAAGTTACATAGCTGCAGTAAGGGAAATATAAGAGGTGAAGTGGTGGTTTGTTCATTGAACATCCTCCATTACATGTGCTGAATTAGATTGGTGCAGTGGAAACGTGGCTTTGGTGAGATCTCTTACTTTATATGTCATTATGGGAGCCTTCTAAATGAGCTGATGTGCTATTTTTTGTACTGCTGTACTGCTAGAAGATGTGCAGGCAGGAAGACAGAAGAACTCTGCGCTTGTCGTTGGGAATCTGCCCCCTTCTGACCTCTATTGCCATTTTTGTCTTTTGTGTGGTTAATAATTTTATCTAGAAGGTGTTAATGTTGGTGACAACATACAGAAAGAGACCAATACTACTGTATAAACACAGTTACTGTCCAGTAGTCTAAAATAAAGTTTTGATAAAAGTGTCTAAATATTACTGCACTTGAAAAATTATTACCTGGGTAGGACAAACAATATACTTCAAAGCAGCTACTTATTTACAGAATGCTTGGTTCCATAATCTTATGTAAGATTATGTTGTTTGGCACTAACAGTGTATCAGTGGAACTGACTGATGGTGTGAGAGAAAGGATTTTGCATGGAGATGATATATAATACGTCCTGAGATTAGAATGTCACTGAACTAGTTGGAACCTGCACACACGCACACAAAGAATTCTGAGATGAGAAAGCATCTGTGGCATTCACTGTAACGACCTGCAATATTGGCAGAAGATAAGGAGTAACACAGTAAAAGAAGAACATCCATTGAATGCTAAGGCAGGCTCTTTCGGGGAAAGATCGTTTCAGATTTGCTTGGATCATGAAAACTTGATTCAAGAATATATTTTGGGAACTCCTTTAAGTGCCTTACGAAATCGATTACTTGATATCTTTGATCTGATGTCAGTTTTAGGAAGCCAGTGGTCCACAAGAAATAATTAAGTGGTGAGTTGCACTTGAAATACAGATTAATGTCGCATCCCAATATTCAAACTTTGTGGAAAATACCATTGCGTATAGAAGGAAGAACACCAGTATAAGATCCCCACAGCATTTAATAATCAGTTCTTCAGAGTGTTTGCTGTGGTCTAAGACCCCAAACAGCTGACCGTTCTGTGCCATTTATGTATGTGTCTTTGAGGCAAATATGCTGTTGTTATACTAACTTTATTTCTAATGGCCCTTGAAGAGTACCCAGGTCTGACTTTGTGTTTACTTATACAGTCAATAGGAACAATTTATGTGTGAAGGAAGCAAGAGAATTTTTGATACTATTGTTGTATACTGTAATGAGATTTTTAATTAACCCCAAATAAAAGCCTCTATCTTTCCTGGTTTTAGCATCTCTCTTATGGCAATGGTAGCTTACATGTTGATGCAGCCTTCCAGCAAACGCTCTGGAGTGTAGCACCAATCAGTTCAGGAAGTGAAGTTGCCCAAGGTAAGATTGACTCAACTTTAATTATTGAAAGACCGATTGTAAATGAAATATCTGAAAAATCAAATTATTCTGCCAAATGTGGGAGTAGGTTTCTCTTATGTAAACATTCAGTCCAGTAAATAAATGTACAAATGTTCTGAAAACAGTGGAAAAGTTATACTGAAAGTGACACTGATAGTTTTCTACATAATTTTTTTCTGAATACTGAACAGCTCATTCAAATCTCTTTTTGCTAAAGATAGGATAACATTCATAATATTTTTTTAAAAAAGGCTTTTGGTCCAGGTTTAAAATGTTCTCTCAAATTATTCTGATGTGGGCAGTCATGGTTACATGTTCCTGAGACTGACTAAAAAATGGGAAGAGGACTGGAAGCAGGATGTGAAATCCTAGGAGTTAAGACTGGGAATGGTTTTGTGCGGAGCATATAGTTGGCAAGAAAAACAGTAGGAGGGGAAAGACAGAGAGAGGCAGGCTAGAACGACTTTCAAATTTATTTATTTTATTTGGGAATTAGGAGGGTGGGGTTTTTCTTAGTGCAACTTCTGACATGAAAGGACAAGGATCCCTGAATTTATGCCATGCTGGTTCCACAGAGAAGAAAAAAAATGGTCATCTTTTTCTGAGAAGTCTGTCACGATGTAAAGCCTAATGATTTCTCGTTTCCTACAGAATAATTGTTTTGCGTTGGTATTGTAATAGAACCTTAAGAGGGTTTAAGCTGCAGGTCCTTTCTTACTCCCATTTTTGAAAAGGCAATACACTGAAATTTCACATCAAGTTCTTATCTGGCATATTTTAAAACACATTTGTGGAATGCTCTTGCAGCTTCGCTTATTCAGATTTCAGGGACAGCATTGCCAACACCTCCTTTCTGTATATGCACCATGATTTTAGAGTGTGGATCATTCTGCATATTCAGATTCTCTGACACAGTTTCTAGAGCAATCCGTTATTAAAAAAAAATGCTAGTGCATTGCTTAACGGTGTCCTAAACTTTATGGGGGAAAATCTTTTGGTTGTTGAGAGGAGAAAACCCCCTCCTCTCCAACCTGTTGCCTCTTATAAACTCTGTTCTCCTCGTCCTCCAACTGCTGGCAACACTGGTGTGGCATTCATGTTAATAATCCCAGCGTAGTTTATTAGCTGAGACTCGGATTTGTGCTGCTCCACATCTCTCTGGTTGGTGAACCTCAGTAGTGAGACCTGCCCAGCTGTTCGGGAAGCAGAAGTCCACAATGATAGAGTATAGTGTCATTTTTCCCACGGGAAATCATGTGAAAATGATGTAACGTGATTTTAGCAGCTGTACATTTCTCTGCATATTTGCTTGTTCTTTGTTGCTATACCTTTCGCTTTTTGCCTTTCTCAGGTATAGACATTAATTATCTTTAATCATTATCTTTTCTAGAGAAGATCATCTGGATGGTGTCAGAAAGAATTAGAGCAAAGGCCTTATTCTAGCAAAGGCAGAAAATGCTTCTGTAATCAAGGTTGTCTTGTGCAGGGAGAGTGAATCTGACACTTAGTGTGGAAGACCTTACTCTATATGCCTCAGTAAAATTGGAGTTGAACTGGAGAAAATTACCTTAAAAAGAGGAAAGAGGAAAATAAAGCTAATTTTGTTAATATCTGCAAAATGCTTTGTTGTCTTCATAAACAAAACATTAGTATAGGAATAACTACACTACAATACCATCTCTTAATCAAAACTTCCCATTAAAAATAGATTAATAAGTGAAACACTTCAGTTAACTCAAATTTCTTCCAAGTGAAAACAATGGATAGTCTGTAAAATGAACTAGGATATTGGAAGTAGTTAGTTGAAAGAAAATAATTTCATTTTACATGCATTTCTGCAAAACTGGCTTATACAGAAGTTAGTTTATTGTTTAAGTCAAAACAGAGCTTTAGAGTCAGATCAGGTAATTCTGCTAATTCTGTACTGTGAAGTGGATGTGGGACATTCTAAAAACAAAACAAAAAAGTTACTCAAGGCAGAACATCTCCAGAGTTATGTTGACACGGGTCCATGTAAAAATTAATATATATAACTACTGTTACCTGGACGTACCCTTCTGTGTCAAATTCAATGCTAAAATTTGCCACATAAATACTAATTTGATATTGATTTCAAAGGTTTTAAAAAACATACCCTGAAATATTCCCTGATATACATTCAGGAAAAAGATTTCCTGTAGCTGCAAAATATACCTGTGAAATGTGTCCAGTGTGACTGTTGGGTCTTCAACACGATTTCCCCGTACAGATCTGTCTCACTGCACAGAATATAGACATAGCTTCAAAATATTACTTCAATAATATTCGAAAAAATATCTTTTTGTTATAATACTAAACCTAAGGAATTACATTCCCACATCCTGCTCAAATGCAGAATTTGATATTAACGAGTTTTAGCAAGAAAGGAATATGAGTTTAGGAAACAAATGTAAACACTTATTTAGCTTATCAGACTGAAAAAATACCATTGAATTGCACTATCATCTACTATGTTCAGTTACTAAATTATAATACAATATTTGTAAGATAACATAAAATTAAATTTCTTCTTAATGTCACATCTCTGATGCAAAGAGGATGATGAAAAAGCAACTTTGTTAATATCTTCACTGATTAGAATTATGGCCTTATTTTCAGCTTTCTGGTTGCGATGGCCTGGCTCTTCAAACATCGCGATGCTGCATGTATGCTCTGTGCCGTAGTTTGTGAACATGCCTACCTGTAGCTGTACACTGCAGAGCCAAATGTTTGGCTTTGAAACCTGCACGTGCAGTCGTAGTGTAGGCAGTATAGGAGTTTCCCTTTGGAGTCCAAGTAAATTGTGTTTCTAGGTGGGGAATATTAAGTCAAGCGGAGCTTTGAGTGGATCTTCCCAGAAGTTTTTCTCACAGAAAACTTCCAAAGACACCAAAAAGGATTTTTAAAAGTTAAATAAATAAATATTTTGTTAGGATGTGAACTGGAATCCTTAACTTAAATCAAACCCACAAGTGAGTAGGTAAAATGGAAGAGAAGACGCTCCCGCTTTCTCAGTTGTAATCTGGGAGGGAAGTACTTGGCTTCCTTGTTTCTGTCGGATCAATCTTTTTCTGAGTTGCACTAACTCCGTAGAATTCCTTGTCTGTGGCTCTTTTTCTCCTGATCCACCCTTTCCTACTTGCTTACTTGGAGCTTTTCTCAATTGGCAATGTTCAGCTGACTCCCCAGGGTACGAGATATCTTCTTCTTCTGACTCTCTTTTTAAAGTAACATAAAATACCAACAGGAAAAAAAAAAAAAAACAAACAAAATTGATAGTGTTTATTACAGTTTGAGCTATAGTTTTACGTGTTGCTGCGTTCAGACAATTGCACTTGATTTTCTCCTTTTATTCAAGGATATCTGATAGGAGGGGATGTTCTGAGGTTATTGCATGGTCACATGGACGAATGTTTGACAGTCCCTTCAGGTGAACACGGAGAAGAACAAAGAAGGTAGGTTTCCAGCTTATAACAGAATAATAACAAATGTTGCTGAATCAATATTAAGTGTCACTGATAGTATGGATTTTTGAAGGATATTGTGATGAGAAGTATTACTCATAAGAAGGAATATTATTGAGATGAACTTTGGACATGAGCCTCTTGCATTTTCTTTTCAGTGTTATTCAAGTCTGATTTCACTTACCAGGTGTAAAAGCAATAGTGATTTTTGATAACTTATTGTCATCTTTACTGACTTAAAAACACTGTGAATTAAATGTGTTGGTTTCTTTGCTGAGTTTTTTTCTGTAATCACAAAAAATTCCTCAGGACTGGGTATGTTAGGATTACTGCACAGTCCTTCAAGACTACTGCTCTGGGTATTGATCTTGGGTGTACCTGTCATGGTAGTCTAGAACTTAATTTATGGTTGTTTTCTTGACTAAAGGAATCCTTGAATGGAAAAAGAGAAGTGATGACAGCTTGGTATGTGTATCTCGGTTAACTAATAAATCCAAATGGTGAGAAGACTGGGACTGAAAGTGGCATGTCTCAGTGGAGTGATTACATGGGTGAATCAAAGTCCTATTTATTTGCTCTAATAAAATGTACCCTAAGCTTCTTTTCAGTAGGACAGTGTCATATGACTTATTCCTACCTTCAGCCTGAAGATTACTAAATGATAATGTTGATTTTGGAATAGTTCGTTTAATGCAGCATATTGGGTAGCTTCATTTCCACGACAAAGAAAGTGCTATTCATTCATTTCAAAATGAGTTTTCTTTGTTTGCAAATTGAAATGTATTTTTTTTTTTCTACTTTACAAATAAGAATAAAGATAAGAACAAAACACTGGAAGCTCTCATAAAATATAGCAAAAATTTTCTATGAATTTTTAAATATTAATGAGAAGAACTTCGGAGTTTTCTTATACAGCTGCTAACCAACCCTTCTTGGCTATTTCCTATTTTTAGACAAGGGAATAGTTTTTTAACACAGAAGGTATTTCAAAATGCTGAGACTTAAAATGCTCATGTTTTAATTTAAATTACTATGTGACAGATCCATTACAGCTTGGAGTTTATTGCTGCTATTATTATCCTTACCCTGAAAGTGATGAAAAGATAAGAAAAGATAAATAAATAGGATCCTATAGTGTTTGCTCTTACTTCAGTTAAATCCTGCAAATTTCCTTTTAAAAATTGTAGTTGCAGTGTAATTGCAGATTTATAAATGATAAAGCACTTCAGCAATGAACTTTAACGCTTAAGAACACACTAAAAATCTGTCTTTTCAACAAGACTAACATTATATATAAACCACAATAAAGGAGCGTAAAGTTGCAAGTTAAGTAAAAAATTCATTTGATCTGCTTGCACATTCATATTGTGCATCTTTGTGTCCCATAACACGGGAAGAATAGGGTTCATTTCTTAAGCTGCAGACCAGTGCTATAAACAGACCAGATTGTTGCTATTCTTTCTGCAGTGTCTACCTTTTCCTCGAGCTGTCTAGTACCCGAAAAGAAGCAGAGGTAGTAGACAACAAATAGTACCTAGTCTTTGTCTTTATGTTTCCTGATAGCAATACTGGGAAACATTGTGCTTCATAAAAAAACAGATTTGATCTTCTGAAATCTTCTTGTCATTCAGGAACTTTCTTTAATAACCAAACAGAATAAAAATAAGTTTAATTTTTTCATATTCTCCTTTTCTGAACTTCTATTGCATTTCTGATTTTTTTAAATTATTTTTACTTATAAACAAGGAATATAATATAATATATGATTACTTTTAATTTTATGGTGTTAGGTATAATTGCTCTGTGCCCCACACTTTCTCCTCTTAAATTATTAATGAATTTAGTTATTGCTTAAGAACTTTATATTTCTATCTGTAATTAGGACTCTTGCCGATTCAAAATACTATCTAAAAGGATAATTTGTGACTCCTTTTAGTTTTCAACATGTATGCATACCTTATTTTGATGGGTGGTGTTTAATTGCTGGTAGAATTATATTTAAACATATGGGTAATTTTGGCAGGTAGAAAATTGTAAAATAAATTATTTTATTTTTCATTTTAAGTTCCGTAACTTTTGGACACAAGGCACGATAAGTATGATATATTTGGAGTATAAAAATTCCATATTATCCTTTCATTGCCTTTTGAAATAGTCTGGTGATAGATCATTGTGGTTGTGTGCTTGGTTTGTTTTGCTCCAGCATATGCCTGAAGAGCAGCTCTGCTCTGCAGAATGGCAGCATAAAGCAACACTGAGAAGTTCCATCTCTGTTGTGACTCACTAACTCCTCTATCTCATTTTTATTTTTCTGCAAAGGCCTCCTCTTTATGCCTTTTCAAATGGCCTCTTTATGCCTTTTTCAAATAAATAAAAGATCAGTCAGTCCTAAAATAAGAGTTTTATTCTATAATGTCACCTGGTGTCATCTAATCCTAGAAATGAATAAATTGTTTTGATGTGAAGGATCCTCCTAGGCAGTTTCTAAAAATAACTGCTGTTTTTCTCTATTCTTAGAGCACTGATAGTTACGTAAATTTGAGTATAAAAGTGTTTCAGAGATTACCAGAAGTCCAAAATAAAGCACTTTTTATGAAGCTGTTTATACTCTTATGGAACAGCATTTAGCACAGTGGAGACCTACAATTCGGTGTCAGTGCAGATACCATATTCATGATTACAGTGCCTAAAAAAGCTTCCTTGGAGGCAAGGTCATCTGAATCTGCACTGGAAGAGGCCTAGTACAGTGGCAGAAATAGTCATAGAAAAAGTGTATAAAAAAAAAAAAAGCATGCATATCTATCTACCTATCTATCTGTGTCTCACAGTTTTTCTGAACGTATATCATGTTTCCTTGCTTAATTGTTGAGCTTGTGCATCCCTCCATGTGGTCCTTAAATTGTGCTGCTGTGACCATGAGAAGGTAGGGTGGAATCGTTGTATTTTTGGAAGACGGACTTCGGTATGGAGTGTTGAGATGTAATTGCATAATGAGCAGTGGGAAAAGAGCAGTGTTCAGGGCCAACTTTTGACACAGGCAAAGCAGGTATTTGCCCAAGGTGAGAGACCGGTTGGGAGGAGGATGTTGTTCCCTCCATCCAAGAACTGAGATCCAGAAAGGTCCTTTGACCTGTACTGGAGAGCCATAGTGCTGTTTCATGCACGCGCAGTCCACCCTCCGCGGTCTTCTCAGCACATGTCCATGGCCCCTCGGTTCTGGAAGGAGTGGGGGGAGCTGTCATTGGGCTGCAGGCTGCTAGAGCAGAGGCTGTTCNCTGGCAGCGGCAGATGCAGGCATGCGATGCAGGGAAGCACAGAGGCACAGTGCCTGGGCTACCTATTGCCAAGGCTGTTGTGTTTTGGTGCATTTAAATTCCTGGTGAAGATGGTACCTGGAAGAACTGGTCTGCTGCTGCTGTCCAGCTGAATTTGGTCAAAATTGCTGAGAAATCTTGTCTCTGATAATGCTGCCTTTTAGGCAGTGATACTTGTCTCTTAATGTAATGCCAGTGAGACATTATTCAAAGATTACAGTTCTGAACTACAAACATTTTAAGACGACTTTGAGTATTTGTGTAGTGGGAGACTCAAGAGGACTGATTTAAACAGATTCTCGCAGTAGTATCTTAAGAAAAATGGTAAAATGGGATTTTATTGCCTGAACTAATTCCTGCCCCCCCATCCTCCCCCAAAGATCTCGCTGGAATCAGAAACCTTATGATAAGTTTTAGTAATTGTAGTGGCTTATTCACCACGCAGAAGTCTTTAGGCTGGGGGGCTCCTATCCACTCAGAAATGTACTTTTCCAATTTCAAGTGGATTCTCCCTGAAGTTGCTAGACTTAATTTGCTTTGTAATTAAAAAGCGTTCCAGTTGGAAGCAGCGCAAGCAGAAATGTTTGTGGTAATATGTTGGTTTACTTGATATTGCACTATGAAAAAAATAGTGGTATTGCTTTTAAAACACCACCATCAGAGTGGGCGTGACCCTGGTAGTTTTCACTCGCACTGACCCAGATAAAGAACAAAAAAGGAACAGGAAAAAGGTTAAGCATGTGCAATTTCACTGAGTTAAATATAATTTACTGCACATTCTAGTTAGGTTGGTTGCTGGTTTAAGGCCAGTGTTTAAAGCCTTGTGCATAGAATCCTTAAACTGTATTGTTGTTATTTAAAATGCCTTAGTCATCTATAGCAAGCTAGACCTAAATTTGTAGTGTTGTTTCTATAGCTCTTCAATTAATATTTCAGAAGCATTTTCTGGTAGATTATCCTGTATAGATACACAAGACAAGTATAATCAGCTTGGTGTTCTTCTGTTGGTTAGTCGGATTCTATTTATCTTCAAAGCCAGGGGGAACTTCTGCAGCAGCACAGCTGCTGGGAGTCTGTATTTATCTTGACTCCTTTTCCCCCCTTCTCTGCCTGCATGGTTGTCGCCTGGCTCCCATCATATGAGCTGACAGAAGCAGTCTGTCGCTCGTGCGTATAGGAATAAGGCAGACTCAGAAGGATTTTCTTAATTTATGGTGTTCTTTTTTTTTTTCTTGAAATAAAGGATTGCATAGTCTCCTTTCCTGCCCTTTCCGTCCTGTTTTATACATGAGAAATTTGTTAATAATTTTTAATACTTCTTTTCTGGGCAGAGGATTGCATATGATTATTCAGCAGAAGATTTAAATCACTGTTTGTATTACAGGCACCTTGAAATGGTCTTTGCTTTCATTTGGCATCTTTCCCTGTTGAAATTGTGACACAGGTGTTTTTTTTTGTTTTTTTTTTTACCCCTTATTTGGTAATTATAGTATTGAGTCTTCACTTGTAAATTTATAATATGAAACAAATTAATAAATTTATTCTAATAACAGTGGAAGTTGCTATTTAGAGCAGGTATACGTTGAAAATGAAATTGTTTACCATTGTTTCAATCTTTTAATTTCTTTTAATTAAAAAAATTTGCAAGAAATGTTCATAATAAATTCAGGTTGTGCAGCAGAGATATTAAGTTTTGTAATAAACAAGCTAATTTTTTTCCCCATCACAACTGAATCAGTCAACAGCCCCCGTTTTTTATTGCTGTTTAATTAAAAGGAATTATTTTACATTTTTGGCATTGTTGTATTATGTGTATTGTTTTTATTTTCCTGTAAAAATGTCAGCTAGTTATTAATACTTTGCATGACTGTAAAGCTTTTGATTAGTTTGTGGTTTGGGGGTTTCTTTACTTGAGTCCCCCCAAATTAATGGCAGATAGCAGTGGAAGTATATAATCAATTATTTTTTTTTATTGGGTCGTGATGCTTGCTCTTTATCATACTGCCATCATTTCTATTCTTTTAGAACTTAAAGTCCACGCAGAAGTAGGGCTGTGAGTATTCATAGTTCCCAGTGTAGGAGGGGGCCATGAATGTTCCTGTTGCAACTAATTTGCATTTTGATTTGCAATACATATTCTAAAATGATGTCTGCAGTGTAATTTGGACCTTTCAGAAATATATAGTTACAGAAAGAAACTACCTGTGAGAGGGAGCAAAGTGCTCCTGGCTTTTGCAAAGTATCACTTGAGGTGGAACAAACTTCAATTTATCAAACCATCCAGTCAGAGTAGGCCTTCAGGAGGGAATGTATGTGTGTAGACGCATTTCCGAAGCAGTTTTGTCATTTCTGCCTTTGAGAGTTTCTTTGGGTTAAACATAGTACATTAAGGTTTTTGTAAATTGTATTGAATGTTTTGTGTTAGTCTCAGAAATGAATAGACAGCGTTGTAAAGTGATGAAAATCAAAATGAATGTGACTTAGCCAATCCCAGCTCCTTTTCATTTTCGTTTCCATGCTATTCTCTTCAGAAAGGTAAAATACAGTCCTTGATATGGCATTACAAACTAGTGAGATCTGTTGTATCCAAGAAAGGCCAGGATCTGGCATGTGTGGAGGATTATTTATGACTGAAATGTGAATTTAGAAAGTCTTCACCAACCATAAATCAATAACCTCTCCCCCACACTCAAAACAACCCACGAGCCTTGAATAGTAGTAGTTGGACTTCACAAAATTAATTTGAAAAATATCCGTAGAGCTCTTTAGTGTTTGTTCTTTCAGGTTAAAAACAGAACAACCTTGCCTGTCATTGAAGGGACTGGAACAATTTCTTTAACTTGAACTTTGACATCTTATTTGGTTTTATTCATTTGCGCATAATCCAGGTACAATATTGTTGTGTTCTTTATGCCATCTTTATGGTGTCCTGATTCATTCCAAGTTACTGAGTTGTACTCCATTATTTCCTTGCTGTGGAACTTAGGATTTGTGCATTTTTGAACCAAGACTACTTCAGCAGTATCGAAACACTGTCATTTAATGTAATTTATTTTAACCTCAATTGGTGCCCCTTTTTAGTCAGTGAATTTCATGGAAATGATTGCTCTCTCTCTGCCCAACAATACTTTAATAAGAATATGAATCCAATAAGGATTTTCCAGGGCGTTTTGGTACGTGGTCGTCTATTTTAAACCTGTGTAATTAATTCATTATTGTAATTGGAGATGAGTGATTCAGAGGGGCGGGGCTGCCTGNCAGGGAAAGAATGATGTTTTAAATTTAACTTACAGTCATAGGTCAGACAAAAAAATGACTTCATTACACCAATTAACTAACTAGATTAAGGTTTATAGTAAGGATGAACTGAAAATTCTCAAAGGTTCTGAATTCCTTATGACTATTTTCCTTTGAAATAAAAGTGGTTAATATCCTTACTCCATAAATGTAGAATATGCAAATAAATTTATTTGGAAAGAATAGAAAAAAAAAAGTCGGCAATTAGTGTTATGGGTATGGCTCAGAAGGTATAAGGTATCCCAAGCTTTCTAGGGGAAGACTAACACTCATTGTGGCTCTTGTTACCCTCTCTTTTTCTGCTGTTATTTGCAATTTCCTGATGCATTTACATTATTTATAATATCACAAAAAATTTTTGTGATTCACAGGTTTTCTCTACTGTTTGGCAAGTAATGTGCATCTTCTGTGCACTTTGCAACTTGATTTTTTTTTTTTCCCATCCTATCAATATAAATCTGTAGTAACTCTTTGACAGGGATTTTTTCTAGGTTATTCACACGTCATTAAAAGCAATGTTCCATTTGACCTAGTAATATCAGTATCTGCTATGACTTACCAGTGTCAGCTTCAGGAAGGATTAAAATGTTATGAATTATGCTTCCTTTTCAGCATTAAACTGTTGTTGAGAGTATATAAAAAGAAATGAGGTGTATCCTGCCAAATAATGTTTTTATTTAGAGCAAGTTCTAAGGAAGTTGGTTTGAGCAATCTGAAAGCAGTTTACTACATTTGTTCTAGTGAAATGAATTACAAATGAACTTGGATTTATTAGAATAAAAAAGTGTGAGGTGGTCTAGGTTATCAATTTGTTCAGCTGCTCTGGGGCAATGTTTAGTATGCATGCTGTTATGATAAGGGCAAAGTGACTTGCCCTTCAATGAAGAAGAGATATCTTTTATTCAAAGCCATCTTGTCTTTACCATCTTTTCTGTAGAGAATACAATATCTAGCTGAAGATGCAAGAGCTTACACCCTGTTCTAGTGCTTTGTGTCAACCTGTTTTTTTTTGTAGCATGTATCTTCTTTCCTACCCATACAAAGTCTTGTTGCTCCATCCTTGACCTCAATCTCTGGGCTTCTCCTTTTGCTTCCCTGTAGGGATCCTTGATCCCTAGCCCTCCAGTGTCCAGCATTTTTTTCAGTCCTCCTCCAGATTGGTATCTTATTCTTTTGCTGAGGCTTTGCTGCTGCCTTGTTGACTTTTATCACTCAAGTGCTATCACTGTCTTTCTGCCTTCACTCCCTCTGTTGCTACTGTGCCCATTCATTCATAGGGAAATAAGAGACAATCCCAGGATCCTTTTGATTTCCTTTGATAAACAAATGTTTTTATTTAGGATTTCTTCCCTTCTATCTCTTTCCCATTTTCTAATCTTACATGACTGTTCCAAGACTGATAGCTCGCCTTTGAAAGGACAGAGAAAGGAAATAATGGAGGGACAGTCACATAACAAAAAACGACTTCACCCATGAGAAGCCATTCCTTTAAGTTCACAATGAGAGGCTTTTTAGATGTTTGAAATTACGCTGATCCAACTGCTATGCATAATCCAAAACTAACTTCGAAAGAGTACTCAGACTGAGAAACTGGTGACAGCTTCCAGGTTTCCACTGTGAGAAAGAACTTCATCCCTGAAAAGTAACAAGGTGTCAACTTAAATATAAAGTATTCTGATTAATTTAAGCCTTTGCTTCGACCTGATTTCTGGTATATTTAATGATTTGAAAACTGCTGAATACAATTGTTAAATTTTGTATTATGACAGTGCAAGAATTCCAAATGCTTTTTTTTGTCAGTGAGGTTCATACTGAAATAAGCCAAGATGTAATCAGAATGTTTCAACTTAAAAAAAAAAAAAGAACAAAATAAAAAAAAATAAAANACACAAACCAACCAGGGTGACATCTGGTCTGATATTGTTTAGATGTTGCAACATAAACCTGGTCTGCTAGTTGCAGAACAAAAATTTGAACAAATGCCTGAAGAGAAGAGAGAGTGTTTGAACAGAGAAGCAGCTGAATGCAAGACTGTTTAGCATTTGCATTTTACTATACTAATGAAGGTGAATGTCAATAAAAAGTAAGATTGACTGAATTTCATTCCCTTCTGTGAGAGAGAAAGGAGAGACTTACTAATACCTGTCAGCTGCTCCTAACACCACACCCATTGCAGCAAATGATGGAGAAAATACTGGATAAAAGGTCAAGGGCAGGATTTTGTACATGTTTATATATGCACCTATAACTTCTTTTTGATATGTGGAGCCTGTGTCAAAGTTTCTATTTATACATGGATCATGAATATTCATTGAGAATGGTTCTGTAATTGTAGTGAGGAATATTTATTTTGTATTTGGACTCATTTTTTGTCCCCCTGTATAATTTGTCTTCATTCATTTGCAGTATCTGGGAGTGTTTATTTCCTTAATACTTTTTATTATATTCCAAGATGGATTTTAACACATCTGTAGTTTCATGTATTGTTAGCAGTACTGAGAAGTATATTCTACCTCGTTATTTCTTTTGGTTTTGAGCCATCTCCTTCAATGCTGGGTTTTCTGTGCTAAGTATTCAGTCCCTCTGTATTATATCCACAGGAGGAGTTTGGAAGCTAAAGCCTAGTAAGTACTAGGTACCCAATTCAAAAATTGCAGTCCTCAAAAAATTGCTTCTAAGAAACAATGGGAAATGCCTACAATTTCAATATTCCCTGAAGTATTCCCTAAAGTTGCACCTTTGGCTATTTTTGGCAGTGCCTGATCCTGGATGAAGATAACAACATTTACTCAATCCATAAGCTCTTCCAGGATCCATAAAACTATGCCATTATTTGGCAGTGTTCCCTGACATGCTTGATCTGATAAGCATAGTGATGGCACTCCTTTTCATAAGTGACTTCTTTATTCATTTTCTCAAATGAAAAGCCTAGGTTTTAAAATCTGCTAATGACTTAGGGCAGAAGTAAAGGTGCAGGCAGGAAGCAGTCCAAAGAAGAGTGGCAGTGCTTAATACTCACCACATTCACAGAATCATAGAACGGTTTAGGTTGGAGGGACCTTGAAGATCATCTAGTTCCAACCCTCCTACCATGGGCAGGGAGGGACACCTCCCACTACACCAGGTTGCCCAAAGCCCCATCCAGCCTGGCCTTGAACACTTCCAGGGATGGGGCATCCACAGCTTCTCTGGGCAACCTGTTCCAGTGCCTCACCACCCTCACAGTAAAGAATGTATTACAAATATCTAATCTAAATCTACACTCTTTCAGTTTAAAACCATTACTCCTTGTCCTGTTGCTACAGTCCTTGATAAAAAGTCCCTCCCTGTCTTTCATGCAGGCCCCCTTTAAGTACTGGAAGGCTGCAATAAGGTCTCCCTGGAGTCTTCTCTTCTCCAGGCTGAACAACCCCAACTCTCTCAGCCTGTCTTCACAGGAGAGGTGCTCCAGCCCTGTAATCATCTTTGTGGCCTTCCTTCGGACCCACTCCAGCAGGTCCATGTCTTTCTTATGTTGGGGGCCCCAGACCTGGGTGCAGTACTCCAGGTGGGGTCTCAGGAGAGCAGAGTAGAGGTGCAGAATCACCTCCCTTGACCTGCGGGCCACGCTTCTTCTGATGCAGCCCAGGATGTGACTGGATGAGAAACCAGGTTACCTACTCAGGGCTTTTGGTGACCATAAATCTAAACCATTTTGTGGATCCAATATAGATCACTTATCTGTGTGTAGAATAATGGGGGGGGGGCGGGGAACAACAGCCATTTTCAGGCTTAATTGACTGTTTTTTAGAAGCACTTAAATTTCTGGACATATACAGGAACTACAGGGGTCATTACATAATAATATTTGGAAATAGGAAGCTGTTAACATCTGAGATGTGTGAAGACTGTATCAGTGTGTTTGTGAAACTTCACGTGCTGTGACAATAAAATTCACTGCCAAATAAGTGAATTTTCATAGTTCAGTGTAATAAGTTGTGTGGTTATTTTAATAGTAGAGGCTCTGAGAAAATGCTGCCTTTCTTGTGAGTTCTATGCAGTGATCACAAATCTTTGTCATAATTTGATATTTGTTTTTTGTTCGAATCTAGAAATTTTGTAATTATCAGTCTATTGATTTTTTTATTTTTTTTTCCCCCCGGATTCTCTGTCCTTAAAACAATAAGAAAGTTGTCTAAGCAAACACTGTATAAATCTTGTTGTTATGAATATCACAATAATGGATGCTAAAGACAATTAAAACAAAATTTGAGCAGCGAAGTCTGAAGGTTTAATTGATAAGAGTTGGTTTTGTATTTGATAACCTTTGAATGTGACAGTTGCAATAATTGTTTTGTCAGTCTTAAAATGCGAGATGCAGTTAAGTGAACAAACAAATATGATGAATTCTTCCAACAGAGCTGAGCATTTAGTCTGTGCCTTTGCTTGGTTTTCAGAACTGTCCATTACGAAGGTGGTGCTGTGTCAATTCATGCTCGTTCCCTTTGGCGACTAGAGACTCTAAGAGTTGCGTAAGTAAAATCTCTCTCAGGAAAAGGAGTCCATTTGGTGGGGCACTTCTTGTATAGTAAGAGTGTTCTGATAAAATCAGATTGATATCTATAAAACCAGACTTATAATACTAAAATCATCTTCAAAAAATGCTCTATAACACTTTTATGAAAAATTAAACAACTTCCTGTAGAGAGTGCATGTTAACACACATGCTATGGGTGTGTTGCTTTCTTTTTGAAGTTGTTATAGTTGTTATATATATCAGTGAATTCACAATTTATTTTTTTAACACATATATGTGACATAGTCAGAACTGTTTTCCTTCAAAATAATAATTCATATGTGCCACCCCCTAACTTGTTTAAGCCATTTGAAAGTCTTTAAAGGCAAAAGTTTACAGAAAAAAACGATACCTTACATTGCTGGATTGGAATGATAGTAAGGAACTGTGCCTTGTTTGTTAAAGTAATTACACTGCGAAATTGCACTTAAATTGTATTACAATGTGTGCTTGTGATGAAATTTCTAGTAACTAATAAATGATTGCTTTTTACATATTAAATCAGGGCAGCTTAGGGAAAGGTTATATTCTAATGATGCTGTTTTCTGTGTATGCATTTTATTTAACAGGATGATGTTAAATGTCACTGATAGGACAGTGGGATTTTTGCTTTAGACTAAAATTGACCTTGAGAGTGCTTAAGTGACAAAAATGAAGCTGTGGAAGGATGTCTGGCTTTTTATTTTCCTCGATGCATGTACTTCCCTAATAAGCAGTGGTACTGGAACAACCTGGAACAATTTGAGAAACTACAGGTTTCTGTTACCACTGTCATGTATTTCACTTTGAGAGGCATTGTATACAAACTTTTGCAGAGTAACCATTTGAACATATATGACTGAGAGAAATTGTGAGAACTGTCAAAACAACTAAGCAAAGGCAGCAGTAATCTTTCTATCTAAGGAACATGACTTTCTTACCAGGGAAAAAAAAAAAACAAATAAAATCCCAAGAATAACACTCTCTCCTACAAGTCCCTCACCTCCCGATTTTCCTGTGTGATATTCTGATAGCTATAGACATTCATTGCTGAATTGCAGGCACATTGCTATTCATGCATATGTTTCAATTTGTAACTTAGTATATGCATGCCTGAAGTCCTCCATCAGTTTTATGCCTTCCCAGAATGACTGCAGATATAATACTAATTCTGTTAATTTTACATGATTCTGAAGGAATCATTGTTTCTGAACTCTCCTCATTAGTGGAGAACTCTCATAAAAATTGCCTGGGCAGTCTGCACGTGCAGGCTGCCTCTTGGGATGCCCTGCCATGGGACACCAGATACCATTGCTCAGCATTGTTTTTTTCTCCAAAAGGTGACAGGGATCATATTCTCACATTGCAGAAAAGAATTTTTAGTAGTCAGAAATGGCTTCACAAGATACTTTCTGCTCAAAAGGCTTTTCTTGTATGTGCACGTGAATTGTCCTTTTTCCTATCCCGCAGGCATGAACTAGGCACATGGCTCAATTGCACTACATTTATTATTTTCTTTTTCTTATGGTCCATAGCTACTTGGTCCAAGAGAAAATTGAATCAGACTAGGGAAAATGCAGCTCCCCAGCATGGCCCATAATATGAAAGGTGCAGAGCTGATGTGTTTTACCAGACCCAGCAATACAATAACTGGGATTCGTGACCTGACATTTTACTTAATTGCGAAGCAGAAGTTGTGCTAGAACACTGATACTTAGATGTGCTTTTGTGGAGTATACGGGCTTTGCTGTGTAGAAGACAGAAAAAAAAGAAATGCATTTCTAAGATATAAGGCTTCCGTATTTCCTTCCTCCCCAAAGTTTTCTCCCCTTAACTTAAACAGAATTTAGTTTACAAAAGAAAATAGTTGAGCAGAAAACGTCTTAATTCTTTTGGCCTCTTTAAAACCAATAACTAAAATGGTTTAGAAGTTTAATTAGTGAAGTGGAATAAATCCTGTTACAAAACAGAAGCCAGGTCTTGCTCTCGCATTTTAAAAACTCCCATCCTTTAAAAATGCCTGCCAAATCGGTTTTGCATACTTTACATACAGTAGGGCCATCTCAAGATAACATGTTTAAACATATGGATATTTGTATTGAATAGGTAAGTGCTTTAACCTGCTACACATGTCAGGGAAAACGGAAATGACTTAAACCTGTGTAAGTGCTAATTTAAGGGGTTTTCAGACTACTACATGAATAAATACAAACACATGCATAGCAACTTTTTATGTTTTTAAGTGCTGTACCTGGAATTAGTTTAAATGCAAGTAAGAAGATGCAGTAATACAAAATTCTGATGTGAGAGTAAGCTTATAATCAGGAGTTTGTATATTTCATTGATATTATTTGAACATTTGTTGATAATTTTAAGCTATTTCAAGCCACAGTAAGCACAGAGAATTACTAGTATTTGTGGAAGCATATCAGAACCTTGGCAGTGTGTCATAACTCCGTTATGATGGCCATTTTGCAAACACAAAATAAATACGTGATTTCCTCTCCAAAAAGCAGCGTGCACATACATCTAACGTGTAAACTTTTGAAGATATAAGGTTGAAGAAAGTTTTATGAAAATCCAAGAAAAATTCCTAGCTGTGGCATTTTCCAATCAAAGGAAAATTTGAGAAGCCTTCTGAACAGGCTTTGTGAAATGCATCCTCCTTAGTAACCCCTACACAAATTTATCTTCAGGAGTTAATCAGGAAGAAGAGAACAGCTGACTCTTGAGTTTAAGGCAAGTAGTTAGAAACCTGCAACCTACATCTCAACTTGAGGAGTTCTTGGGGAGCTTAGATACAAAATCTTGGCCTTTCTTCCTTTATTTCCTCCTATAGAATATGAAGAATCTGGGCCAATCTTTGCTTAATGATTTTTAAAATTTATTTTTTGGAGGCATTTATTTATTTATTTAGCTATTTTATTTTTTGCACGCTATTTGAAGCGTGCCTAAAGTGTGCTGACTGCTGAAAGGAGAGTGCTCTGCGAGAGTGAACAAATCCAGCTGCTGGTAAAATGTGATAAAATGATAAAATGTGTTGGAGAGGGAACTGGCAGATCTAAGCTCTTTGAGCACAACATAAGCCTCTTTTTCCATAGCTGGTCCATATCTTCTCTCAAGAGGAATTCAGTCTGAACCAAGGCAGCCTGTGCAAAGGAAGAGGTTAAGATTATTTACTGGAAAGGTTTTATAGGAGATAACAACAAAGTAGCCATTTTCTTGCTGATAATCCAACATTTAGAATTTTATCCTTTTACCAACTAGCTGGCAATGTAATGTACTTTAAAATACCTTTCCCAGTAGTTAAAAATCTGTGTTTTGTTTTTAAAAAAAACCCAAACATTTCCTATGAACTTTCTTAGGTGGAGTGGCAGCCACATTAGATGGGGACAGCCGTTCAGACTAAGACATATAACAACAGGAAAATATTTAAGTCTCCTGGATGACAAGAGTCTTCTTCTTACAGACAAAGAGAAAGCGGATGTAAAATCTACAGCATTCTGTTTTCGGTCTTCCAAGGTATGGAATGAGTGCAGCATTATTATAACTAGTAGTAATTCCAGTCTCTTTAGTAAGCAGGATTTAGATATTTCCTATTGCATGAATTATTGGAGCCTTCTACCTTCTCATTTATTAAAAAAAAAACCCCAAACAATAAAAACCAGCCTCAGTATAATTAATATCTAGAAAGCTTCTTTTATCATACTTTCTTTAGGTAATGCTACCTGGCTGGTTGTTTGTGGGTTGTGTTGTTTTTTTTTTTTTATTAACTTCCCAAATACTTTACTGCTTGTATCTGTTGGCTGATGTAGGAAAAATTTATAGTATTGTGGGTTATTTAATCAGGATTTCTTTCATGAGATACTTTACTATAGTCTAATTTAAAGTTACCGTGGTTTGAATTTCCATTTGACACCTTCAATAAGCATATCAAGTTCAGAACAGTACTTGTATAGTGGCTAAACAGTTTAAAACAATACTATGATAAATTCTTTAGTATCCTTTGATTTCTTGTACTTTTCACCTGCACCATGATGTTGCTGAAAACTTTCCAAAGATTATGTTGGTTTTAAAAAAAAAAATCTTGTAAAATATATAGTCATAATAAACAGATTTATTCAATAACTTCTCTGTAGCATTTACTTCAGACATTTTTAATTATTTGTCTGCTTGGGAAGATAAGAAATGAATATATACCTGAAACCAGGCATATAAACTTTTGCACTCTGATAACAAAGACTTTCATTCAGGTGCTTGTTTTGAGACCCAGACAATGTATTTTTATTTTCAACCAGTTAGAAAATCTATAGAAATACTTAAATATTTTAAGACAGTGCAGTGGAACTATATTGGTGAATTCCTGTTGCAGTTACTATAGATCTCAACAGTTATTCACCTTTGAAGCAAGCGGGATAAAATAATTCATTCACTGATTTTTCAGGATGGAGTCTTCAGCAGGGGTTACTCCAAAAAGAGTGGAACAATATACTGTACTGTACTGTTACATGGATTATTTAGTCCAAAAAAAATGCTTGAAGGCAAGAATTGTTAACAGTACAGAAAGTATCTTTTGTTGATACTGAGAAGGTGGTTCGTCTCTATTTTCTAAGTAGCATATGCACATATGTTTTGGAGATTAGACAATGCTGTATTTGAAGTTTCTTCATTTGTTTTTTGTTGTTTTTTTTTATTTTTTTCAACCTGAATTTGAAAGTCTTATTTGGAAGTATTTTGAGGATTTGTATTTTGAAGTGGTTTTGTTCCACCATGTTCAAAATAAAAAGTTATAATTTTTTGATTTAGTTGTTAAGTGACCAAACCTATTCTATTCTGAGCAGAGCAGAAAGAAAAGGCTTTGGGGAATGTAGAAATGTGTTACGGTAATCGATTCTTGAAGTAACATGAGACTATTTTAGGAGGGGCCTATAAGCTAGTCACCACATGACAGATATAGTGTTACTGATATTTAAATATGGATTTTCAAATAAGTTGGAAGTGTGGAAAATCATATTTGATGTTAATTTTGTGGATATCAGCATTCATTTTAACCAAAGACTTATTTAGAAGGAATTATGGAGAAGCCACAGGGGAGGAGTAAATAATTTGCTCTTCATTGCTGAGGATGAATCCAGTCTCCTGCTTAGGACTTCTTAAAGGAGTATCACAGAATCACAGAATGGTCAGGGTTGGAAGGGACCTCTGGAGATCACCTAGTCCAACCCCCCCTGCCAGAGCAGGGTCACCTACAGCAGGTTGCACAGGACAGCGTCCAGGCGGGTTTTGAATGTCTCCAGTGTGGGAGACTCCACCACCTCTCTGGGCAGCCTATTCCAGTGCTCTGCCACCCTCAAAGGAAAGAAGTTCCTCCTCATGCTTAGGTGGAACTTCCTATGCTTGTTTGTGCCCGTTACCTCGTGTTCTATCACTGGGCCCAACTGAAAAAAGACTGTTCCCATCCCCCCGGTACTCTCCCTTTAAGTATTTATAAGCATTGATAAGATCCCCCCTCAGTCATCTTTTCTCCCGACTAATAAGACCCAAGTGCCTAAGCCTTTCCTCGTAAGAAAGATGCTCCAATCCCCTAAGCATCTTAGTAGCCCTTTGCTGGACCCTCTCCAGCAGTTCCCTGTCCTTGAACCAGGGAGCCCAGAACTGGACAAAATACTCCAGATGCAGCCTCACCACGGCAGGATAGAGGGGAAGGATGACCTCCCTCAACCTGCTGGCCACATTCTTCTTGATGCACCCCAGGATGCCATTGGCTTTCTTGGCCACCAGGGCACATTGCTGCCTCATGGTCATCCTGTTGTCCACCAGGACTCCCAGGTCCCTTTCCACAGAGCTGCTTTCCAGCAGGTCAGCCCCTAACCTGTACTGATGCATAGGGTTATTCCTCCCCAGGTGCAGGACCCTCTACCTGCTCTTGTTGAATTTCATTAGGTTCCTCTCTGCCCAACTCTTCAGCCTGTCCAGGTCATGCTGTATGGTGGCACAGCCTTCCAGCATGTCAGCCATCTCTCCCAGTTTTGTGTCATCAGCAAACTTGCTGATGGTCCACTCTATCCCTTCATCCAGGTCATTGATGAATATATTGAACGGGACTGGACCCAGTACTGACTCCTGAGGAACACCACTTGTTACTGACCTCGAACTCGACTCTGCAACACTAACCACAACCCTCTGAGGGGTTTCACTTTATTAGGATACAGGCATTAAAAATTTTTAGGTGCCTTCCCTCTCTGGAAAAGTGTTAAATAAATATTTCAAAATTATAGCAGTCCTAGAAAGGCTTCTGTAGAGAAGATAAGCAGCTTTAGGGGGTCTCTTCTCCTCCGAGTGTGTATGGACAAACCATCCAACCTTTCACTTGAGTTGCTACATGTAGTTAGCCCAAAATAATTATTCCTGGATTAGAGGCAGCTCCTAATCTTCTCTGTTGAATACAGAGCATTAATAGTTGGGAGTATGACAAGTGGCTAGATCTTGTGGCAATTTCAGTCCTTTTTTGCCACAGTCATAATGCTTCCTTCCACTACCTGAAAAGCAGTGGAAAGAAGAATTATGAAGATACCACTTGTGCTATAGATAAGTTAGCTCTAAATAGGCAAAACCAGATATGGGGGAAGAATACCCTTATTTGCAGTGTTAAAGACTGAGTTCCTTCAGGCATGTGAGCAGATGATAATTTCAATTTCCAAATGAAAAGAAGCTTTCATGTTTGCACAGAAAATATTGAAAATGTATCCCCTGTAAATCTGAAGATTCAGATACAAATGTAAATGCTTAACATTTATTGTTTGTTTAAACCTTATTATTTGCAAGGGCCTTACTGATAATTTTAAACACGTTAGCTTGCCAGTACTACATTTTAAAAATAAGTGGAAGAAAACCAGAAAGCTGAAGTTTTTTATAAGTTGTCTTATATGAACCAGAATACTTTTCACTGATGCTCAAAGTAACACACGCACTACCCTACATTTTTATTATTATTATTACCTTTATTTTGCCAGAACACAACATTCTGGTGCAGAAGTTTAAAAATTAGATCAGAATCTTCTTATGTGTTAAAATTCTTTAAATATCTCAGCAAAATAAAGAAATGTGAAAGCTTAAAAACATCCCAAGCCAAACAGCACTCAGAAGATATGGGTATTATGAAGAGCTAACAGTCTCTTTTTTTTTCTGGGAATTGGGCTTTATCCTCTGGTTATTATATATTACCCTAATAATTATCATTAAGTGAGAATTATATCAGCCTTTCAGGCATCTGAAACTCAGAAAAATATTTTTTTCTATCTTCACTCAGCACAGGTTGTCCACAGATATTTATTCCCCAGACATGGCTCTTTTTATAGACTTGAGTTTGTAGTGACTAAGTTCTAAGGATCTTTTTTTTCTTTCTCTCCCATTTGCTAAATATTGATTCTTTTTGATAAAAAGCGTTAGCTTAATATCACTTTTCCACTGAAATAAGGTAACTTTACAAATTTAGAAATGTTTATAAATACTCTACAAAGCTGCTTTTCCTGTCCCTGGTCTTTTCCAATACATCAATTTTAATAGAATTTTATGGCCTGTATTTTTTATATTGTCACCTGTTTCTTAATAAAATTTTATAGGAAATGTATTAGTGTCAGCTTAAAAAGCAGTCGTGAATTATCTTCTTCCAGGCAGTGAGATCTGCTAGAATGTGAGTCCTGAAAGTGTGCCACAGAAGGTATAAGTTGGGTCAGCTGACAAAAGATAAAATTGAAAGCACAAGCCTTAATCATGGGAATCAATTTCAGAATATTACAAGGAATTAAACAGAAACATTAGAGCAAAGTAACATATTTAAGGCGAGGTTTCATAGAATAATTTTTTTCAACATTAAGATAAAACCATTTAAAATGATTTTGTCCATTTAGCCCACAACAAATGTAGGAAGATTGGCTTGTATTCTTGTACGCATGGAATAAAAACAGTTTATAAAGAGCACATCCTTCTGGAGAAAATCTGGTGTATTGTTCAAAAAATCTGTTCTTTTCCACTGCATTTTTGTTGCTTTGCATTACTAAGGTGGCTCACGGATTGCTGCAAAAAACAATTGTTTCTGTTTGTTCCAGTGTAATGAATTAAGATTTTTGAAACAGTTGATGGTCTGAGAATGGGCCCAGACTGCAAATAAAACTGAAGCTTTTATTTGTAAATATGCTGTAGGAAGAATTAGCAGATGGTTATGCAGTGACAGGTTATGGCAAGAGTGTAGTGGGCTGGAAACTTGCATCATGTAACGTCTATACCAATATGTGATTATTAAATGGTGACATGGTGACTTCTGATGTTTTTCAGATCCCAGTTTTCACTGATGAACTATTTTAAAGTAGATAATGAGATTGATTCATTGTATGTACTTTCTCAACTACCTTCTGCTTATTGGCGTGGATCCAGGACTCCATTCAAACCTTCCCCTTTATAAACAATTCGTGGTTCCTGATCACTCCCCAAAAAAGCTCAATATCTTGAAGCTCCCAAATGAATGCTGTAATGTCTGCTGCCTGCGCACCATACCCTAGCTTTCCATTTCTCTCCTATATTTAATCCAACTTTTACCGTATGCTTTCCTGGCTACTATGTTTATTTTGGAGGAAAGAGCTCAACTGAATGTGACCAAATTCCGTCTGGGCTCTAAATCTACACGCACAGTTGTCAGTGTACTTACATAGCCAAGGACAGAGATCTTGTTTGGCAAATTGTTGGCACTCCAATTCTTATGCTAAGTAAATTTAACGTTAATTCTAATTGGAATGAAGATTTCAATATCAAACCCCTTCAATTTCTGTTATAGTCAGTAGATTTTAAAGAAAGTATGGAATAATATTTTAAATCAATAATATCTCATGTTATTGACAGTGCTTTATGAGAAAATGTGTGAATTCATCTATTCATATCTTAAGAAATTAGTTGTGAGGAGGAAGACTGAAAAACAGAAAATCTTACAATGTAGAAGCACAATATGTTCACACTATATTCTAGTTATGAAGAAAATTCAAAAGACTGCAGCTTGAAATCAGACTGTCATTTCTTTGTATGATAGCAGGACCTAATTTATTTTTTCCTGTATCATCATCTGTGTGCAATGTCCTATTATAAGTAGCTTTTCAATTTCTAACTGTTATTACATTCAGGTTATTTGTGCTAGCTTTTGAAAGAATTGAATACAACATTTAGAGGAATGATATGAACAAAATAATGAACTAATAATGAAATAGAAGTGCAAAATAACTTGGTAATTGGCATCAGATGTATTAATAAATCAGTTATTACCAGATATCGAGGGACAAGATTTTAATAAGAATTTCAGCATCTAAGGAATCAGGCATTTACAAGATAGTGAAATTAACATCTGTATCCAGAAACAGTTTAATTATCTGAATTGATTAATATATTGTACCTGGAAGCTTAATGTTATGATAAGTAATAACAAGAATTCCACCTGAGTTTTTTTTTTTAAGTGCTTCAATATGCATTCATAATCGTAAGCTGAAAATCTAGTTACGTGACATCTCCCTTTATTTAATGCTTTAAAAAATCCTTTATTAATTAGAGATTGTTTTCTGTCCATTTCAAAAAAACAGTCTTTGTTATCTTTTACTGTGAAGCTGTCTCTCCAAATTGTGAAGGCATGTGTGTATGATGTGATCATTCTCCTAATAGTTCCTGGTTGTAGTAGGATAGAAAACTTACAGGTTTTGGTCTCATTATTTGTAATGTTACTCTGAGGAACTGAAGGAAATGACTTCTCCACTACTACTGATCAGGAGAAGCAGAGGTTGAAGCTGTATTTGGTTAAGGGGATCGTCTTGCACCCTGGATGTATGGCCTTGAATAGAGCTGCGATTTGCACAGATCATTTTTTGAACAGTGGTGAAAATTAAGCAGCTTCTTATCTGGGCGTGTGTGAGCATACGCAGAAGCAGAATACAGGGAGTTACTGCGCCGGTGAAGCTGCCTGTGTGGTTGAAGTTGTGAAAGGGAGAGCAAAACAGCCACTGCAGCATTATAGTAGTCTCAGCTTCAACTGCAACAATTGTGATGTATTCCCTCTCCTCCCAGAAGCATGATGAGTGGTTTCTGTGTCAATAACTTGATCACGTGAATCAGAACTAATGAGTCAAAGTGGTTTTGGTTACTCTCAATGGAGAAGATTTTTGCCTGAAATTGAGCTAGTGGTGACTGTGCTGTGAAGAAGGTCAAAGTCACCTGAGAAGTTTTGAGCATAACTACGTTAACATCCTTCCTACAGTTAACAAGATATGTACTGATCCTTTGTAACATGTTTTTTCCGTACTTACCTTTGGATTTAACAACTAGTGCTGGCAGACAAGAGCTATATCAGTCAGTTGAACCATATACTTTTGGAAACATTAAATAGGTGATCTGCCATGAACGGGCTATTTGTCTTATAACCTGATGTCTGTGGGGAAAGAAGTTGGTTCTTAGAAGAGCTAGATATTGGGGTACACCTCAAATTACAGTTACAAACTATAGTATTATTTGGGATACTAAATTTTCTCTCCTGAAATGATTGCTGTCTGTATAGGACACCAACTAGACTGACGCATGGTCATGCCATTCTTCTTTTACAGCGTGTCCACGGGCCAGTCATAAACACACAGATTTCTTTTCTCAGGAAATACCGAGCCCGTTGTTGGGCAGTAACGGGCAGCAACAGGTTAAAGGCCATCTCTCTGTGACAGTCAGCAATAAATTGTAGGGAGGAGCTCATCTTGTCCAGGCTAGAAAGAAACCAAAATCCCCAAGAAGAAGCTTCTGGAGGTTAATGCCTGGTTCAGCTAGAGGATTCAATGCATTTGGTATTGTCTTGCAAGCTTTTATGTTTCAATAATGACATGAACTGTCAATGATGATCCTAGTTCTTTCCTAGGCAGGTGAAATGAATACACCTGGCTTTGCTAGTGTAATAAGCTAGGTTTTTGTGTGGATGGGGTCTCTCCATCTTTTCCCTGAATGTTTAACCAGAAGTTACACTTTCACCATTTTTTAATCACTTCATTAAGGAGTGATCTCAAATATTCTTTTAGGTCCTGTTCTGGACAATTGCCTAGTATGTAATATTTTATGCAAATGTTAATATATTGGTCATTGTTCTTGTATACGTTTTTTTTTCCCATTCTTCTTCAGGAAAAGTTGGACATAGGGACAAGAAAAGAGGTGGATGGAATGGGAGCCCCTGAAATAAAATATGGGGATTCAATATGCTTCATACAACATGTAGATACAGGCTTATGGCTCACATACCAGTCTGCTGATGCAAAGTCTGTAAGAATGGGTTCTGTGCAGAGGAAGGTAAGACTGTAAATAGGAATGCATTTCATTCAGTCACAGTCTGATGGGGGGAGGGTGGGGGATGAGGGGAACTGCAGGAGGCAGCTAACTTCTGGGTTTCAAATATTTTAAGCACATCTTTGTTTCATTGTGAAAATGTTTGGTTTTTTTTTTAGTCACATATCAAAGTTATGTGATGTACTGAATTCTTAAACTGAAAGCCAAAGTGCATGTTAGCCTGGAGACATTAACCCACAAGCATTGCTAAATCTGGATATACTCGATGTCAAACTAAAATATTAGTAATAGCCTGTAGAATATACTGAAATTCCTTTGCGCTGTGGTTTGCATTGAGGAGGCTTTTAGTTCAAAGTCTTTTCTTTCCACGTTGTGGGCATATTACCTTTTGGGCTAGAATGATCTAGTCCTGAGCCCTGAGGGATTTCTTTAGAAAAAGAGTAACTCTGGCCAAGCAAAATGCTAGCTCAGCATTACAAAGTAGGAAGAAGATTCTTTTACCACTTAACAGAAGTTAAGTTTCAGAACCTACATTTGTGTTAGTGTTTATTGTAAATGTATAACTTGGCAGGAAATTATTTCTCAGCAAGGAAAATGTTCGTCATCTTTTAAAAAATAAAATAAAATAAAATAAAATAAAATAAAATAAAATAAAATGTGATGTTCATCCACACTGTAGTATTTTCTATGCCTGTTTTATATTCCAGAACTACAAAGCTAAAGCAACATCTTGTATACTTGGAAGGTCATGCCTTATAATTTTATATATATAAAATATATAATTTGTCTGTATCATGTATGTGTATATACACACACACATATATTCTATAAATATTTTATTTAAAAATAATACGTATTTAGGAAACAGTTTTTATACACATGTAAAATTTTAGTGATTATAGTAATATAATAATAATTCTAATACTTAAATAATTCAAAAATAATTCAAAGTAAGACATATTATTGAATAATTTGTTATGTAAGTAATATAAATCGTGTGTGTGTATACGTGTGTGTGTATGTATTAAAAAAAAATTAACTAAAATATTTTAAACTATTTATGTAGATTGGATTGAATACCTTCAGAGTCATGATAACTAAACATGAAAAACTGTAAGTTATCGGTAGTGACCCAAGGCATAGTCAGAAAAGGTGGCCAGTAACATCCTTGGAAATCAGCACCAGTAAAGAATACCTGTTTTGAGCTTGTCTATATTTTAGGGATCTGCTGCTGTGTAAGGGAACTAACTTTTAAGGCTGGCAAAACCAAACAACAAAAAAAAACCCTTAGACTTTTGCTCTTTTTCTTTTAATAAAGTATATTGTTTACAGAAGCTGTGGCTTTGAGATTATTATGGCACTGAACCTGCTGGCTCAGTACAAGTGTGTCCATGGACACGAGGAAGTAAAACATGGGATTATCTGGTTTTAATTAAATTCTTTTTTGGGGGTATGTGACTTCATACTATGTGAGTTTTCATACTTCTTTTTTGTGAGTAATGTTTCATTTTGCAGTGGCTGCTTTTTATTTTTGTATTGCAGGCAATAATGCACCATGAAGGTCACATGGATGATGGTTTAACGTTGTCCAGATCTCAGAATGAAGAATCCCGTACAGCACGTGTCATCCGTAGTACAGTCTTCCTTTTCAACAGGTTTATAAGGTGTGCTTTCAAAAATGATCTTTTAATCCCTTTTCTTTTTTTCCTCTTTTTTTTTTTTCTTTTATTCAAAGTGACCATTAACACAACAGTGAACAACTTAGCCCTCAGAAAAAACAGATGAATACTTCTCAAACCAGACTTTATGCCAGTTCTTTATGTGCTATCAGCAGAGAGGTACCTTGAGAGGTATCGGTCACTTTCTTTTCTGTCTTCTAACATTACTTTATTGTTCAACCTTGATTTGAATGCATAAACATACCAAAAAGGTAAACAAACAAGAAAAGAGAGATTTTTCCTTGCCAAAATTTGCTGCAAGTCATGCAGTGCATCATTTCACTCTTTCTTTTCTAAGTATGGTTTTTAAAAGCACTCTTCCTTGAAAAACCTGGAAGAATGAGATAACTGTGTAACTGCAAACATGAAAAAGACACAAATATACTGAAGAAGTTCATAATCTCAAGAAAAGGTTATTCTTAAAAGAATGAAATTATGCCTTCTTTCTACCCTCCCATTACACTTTCCTTATTTGATCCCATTTAATGCTACTTACTTCTTTAATATTTTGCAACATATAAAATGTTTTATTTTATCCATCTAAAAGTACTGGCAGTTTTGTGCAATTTGCATTTATCTTCCTACTCTGTTGTGTCCTCCTAAATAACACTGATAAAATGCTAATTCTCAAACATTTGTGACTTCAGTAATTGATGAAAGGCCTTTCTCATCAGTGTAGCCGGCATTAGGAACAGGATGATATGCAATAAGACTATATGGATTGATAAGAATTTCATAGGAACTTACTTGTCACAAGAGAAGACAATGTGGGATATGGTGACCTGAAGCAACCATGTCCTAAATCAGTGCACAGCTGAAGACACAGGCATGTCAATTTGTTGAAAAACATTTGGCCAGGTACTTAAATAACAGCAGAGAAAAACACCTGTCAGGAGACACTTAAAATACAAAAGAAATGCATGCCCAAGGTCACTTTGTAAATAATACATTTTCTTAGAAGCTTCTAAGAATGCCATAAAAGATAAGGACAGAGAAAGGCAATTTAATGATAAGGTTTCACAAATCAAGGTACTGCTAAATTACAGTGGAGATTTTTTCAGAGTGCACAGGGAGTCCAAGGTAGTGTTTAACAATTTAGTTTTGGCAGGATGTTACTCCAAGAATAAAAAGCTGAATTGTAGAGGATCAAAATTATTCTCATAAATGTGTGCCTCAGTTCTTTCCCATAAAGTCAGTAGAAAAACTGCACTTCAGATAACGTGATCAAAATAAAAATTGTTTTAAAGCTAACTTTTTGTAGCTAACTTTTTGAAATATTGCATTATTTATTCTAAAAGATTTTTATTCTTCAGTAAATATTCCTACTGAATTCGTAATGTTTCCTAAATTTGGATGTTTTCCAGCCCTAGTTCACCATTTGAGATGAAAGTACAGAACAACATGGCAGTTAAAAAAACCCCAAACAAACAAAAAAAAACCCCAACCAACTAACCCAACAATGTTCCCCGTTCCACGCCGCTCCCCGCCCCCCCCCCCGCCACTTATCAAGTGTTGTCTTAATCCACCAAAAGCAGAGTATAAAGTGGAGCTTCTGGTCCATAATATGGCCTGGAGAGAGATCCTGGAAGCAAGCAGGGTGCTGTGCAGCTTGGCAGAGAGGACTGGTGAGGACGGTCATGGGCCGGGTTTCTGGGGACCTTTGGTGCCTCCAAGGAAAGAAAAGAGGGAGATGAGCGCAGGAGTAGGAGGGTGCCTGTGTGGACACGGCAGAGTCCTCTGCCAGCTGAAGCTCGGTGGTCTTTAGGTGAGCATAAATGGAGCACCAGTGAAAGCAAAAAAGGACCTTTTTGCTACACAGCTGGGTTTTACTCAAAAAATATGCTAGCAAGAAGACCTTTTTACAATGGCAGAATTGAGAATGAGTGAAAAGAGAAATAGTGAGTGTCAAATAAGCCCCCTCCTCCTTCTCTCCCCTGCTGCATGCCACCAGGGTGGGACCTTCCCTTCAGGGCTGCTCCTCTCCCAGCGCTTCAGGGCCCTGGCTGGCTCCTGCAGAGTTTCAGGATCCTCCAGATCTTTCCCTCCTCACTGAGGGTGGGTGTTATGTTCGTAGGCCCTCAGCACCCCTGGTTTTTCTGCCCCTCATGGCCTCTCCTGCTCCTTCCAAAAGGTTCTGGTGGCCCTCCTGCAGCCCCCANGGTGCAAGGGAAAGCCCTCGCCTTCCGCTTGCTGCGTGGCGCTGGTTGAGGTCTCAGCTGCAACAGCCGCGTTTCGAGGAAGATGAGGTGAAAATGGAGGAGAAAGGTGCATCAGGGGTTGGTAAAACACAGGGCTGAGGAAAAATTGGCATTTGGCATTTGTTGGGGATTCAGCTAAGCAAGGGTCAGGTGCAACATGGATGAGAACAGTCTGCCCCCCACTTGAGGAGACGATGGTCATAGACAACAGCAAGGCTAAGCTTAAATTGTGTATCAGGGAAAGAAAAAGGCTGATGAAGTGCTGGGAGAGAGTGTGTGGAAGAGCTGGATCTTCCAGCACTGAAGGTGGCGTAAGAACAGGTTAGAGGCATGCTTGAGAGCCTGTATGGACTAACTGGGCCCTCTTCGGCACCGTAGGACTGGTTCTTTGACTTCTGTCCATTCCAGCCTCATGGTGCTTTGAACAGGTTTACAATAGTTCTCTTCATCTTTTGGTTTGCCTGTGATACTGCTACATGTGTAGGTAGAATACTAAAATGTGTTTTCTGGATTTCAGAAAAAATTAAGAGAAACAATATTTTTGATGCTTCCAGTTTATGTTTGGGAAGGGAGGGATGGACCATTAAGTGGAGAATGAGGCAGACATAAATAATTTTTGAGAAGTTACATAGCTGTCAGAAAATGAATTCAGCTTTGGCATATAAACAAACTTTTCTTTTAAACCAATAAAGAGTTTAAACGATTAAATAAATTAAATTCCAACACTCAGGAGACTTTACATCTTCTTATAGGGGCCTTGATGCTCTCAGCAAGAAAGTGAAGTCTTCCACTGTCGATTTGCCTATTGAGTCAGTCAGTCTGAGCCTTCAGGACTTGATTGGCTACTTTCATCCCCCTGATGAACACTTGGAGCATGAAGACAAACAAAACAGGCTCCGTGCACTGAAGAATCGCCAGAACCTCTTCCAGGAAGAGGTACTTCTCTCAGTTTTACTCCTGATTTTCCACCATGTTGTCTGCAAGTATTCTTTCACAGTGTCTGTAGCGCTGATGTCTAATCTGGAGTATGTTTGCAGTGGTGTTTTTTTTGTCCTGTAAGAGTCAAACTATTTGCTACATTTATAATCTCTTTAGATCTGTTGATTTTCCTGTATATTTAAAGAAATACATTTAAGGCCTTACTTCCTTTTCCTTTTTAAAAGCAAATAGATATTAATATGACCTTGTGCCCTGAATTCTAACCATAACTTACTCCTTATGTGTGAATTAATTTCTTCTGTTATAGTTTAATCTTTTGATGCAGAAGGATGTTTTGATTTAATAAGCATGATTTAAAGATTTTGTTTAATATTGTCTGTTACTTCTGTGGTAGTGATAGTTGCCTATACTTAGTCAGATGCCAAAATGCCTAGAAATAGAAATTTACCTAAAATTATGTTTGGAATATCGTTTAGTTTGTGTTTTATTTTGACCACCCTAAATAGTAAATATTTGTTATCACAAAGAAAACTTTTCCATAGGGATTGTTTGTTTGACTCCACTTGTCTGACTGTGTGTATATTCTTGTGTTTTGCATATCCTGCCTTTCATGTTTTGCTTTCTTAGATTTCGGAAAATCTTATGTGTTTGCACCTAAACAATACTCTTTTTTTTTTCTCTGACAATCTGAGCCTTTCCATTTTTAGGGTATGATCAACCTTGTTCTTGAATGTATTGATCGCTTGAATGTATACAGCAGTGCAGCTCATTTTGCAGACGTAGCTGGGAAGGAAGCTGGAGAAGCATGGAAATCTATTCTGAATTCTTTGTATGAATTACTAGGTAAGATATATTACGGATTTCTTAGATTATTTTTTTTTTAGCTCAAAATAATATTCAAATGAAAAGAAACATGTATGTGTTTTAGTATGGAAGAATTTCCACTGTGTAGAAATCTATGATACAAATTAAACAAGATTTTTGCATTTCCAGGTCCTTGCATGTTCTTAAGAATAAAATACACTGAAAACACTCAATGTGATTTTTCAAATAATGTTTATTATGATAAATAACATGTTTCTGAATTCAAGTAAATGATTTATTGTTTTTTCGTCTCGTCATATTGCTGATGTATCTTGTATACCGCTCAAAAATCTGTGAACAAAATATGTGTGAAAATTTGTGTTAAGGAGCCATGACATTGTGGTCAGTTTTGTAGAAGTCTATGTTTTTTCACATATCTGGCTGTAGAACTGCAGCATAAATCTAAACCTTCTATAAGCAAGACCCCTGTTATTAGTCCATAATGATCAGTGATTCCAGCATTATATTAGGATACAGCGTGCCATGGAAAGGTACACTCTTTTAGATGCAGTATATCGTGAAGGTCTTGTCCACCTGCAGCCACTGAAAATTTCATAATACCTTCTGTGGGTATCTAAGTTTAGTTGGTGTCCTGGTCAAATTTCTATTTAGGTAGTAGACTGACCTGTTTGCTCACCAATTTGAATTGCATATGTTATTTCTGTTCTACTATGACTCATTATATGGCGTTATTAATCCACTACTATAGCTGCCAGCATATTCACTCCTCCTGAGTTGTTAATTGTCTGCAAAAGGAAATTTTACTGCCTAAGAGACCATTCTTTCAGTTCCTTGCTCCTCTGTCATCAGGTTTTCTCAGTGCCATACGTAAGCCTAAATAATAACATTGACATTGACCTCAAGTGACTGAGGACAGTAATGCGTCCCTGTCATTAAGCAGTCGTTTGTGCAGGCTGCATATGTGTGCCTGTGCTGCTTTCTTTATGTAACACACCAGGTCTAATGTGAGTGCCTGCTTCCCTTTAAACTTGCACATGTTTTGGCAAGAGCTTGAACAAAGTCCTCATGCAGGACTGTTATCTTACTTTCCAATAAAACATAAAGCATTATATGTATCATTTATACTAAATCTCACTCCTGAAAAATTTAGTATTGAAAAGGTATACAAGTAATGGTGTTAGACATCAATTCCATTAAATACTCCACAAGTGAATATTGAGTTTGTGAAATGAAGTGTGTCAAGTGCTTAGGAAGTGCCCAGATTAATGTAGTGGGTATATTATTAATTGGCTCTTTTGTGTGCATATGCATTGTGAAACATGATCACATACAAGTTTGACTATAGAACCCATTCCTTATTTAGCGCTCATTTATTATTGGTACTTAAAATCCTTAGTTTTCTGTTCGCTGCTCAGTGTGTGGCATTGAACCTTATTTATTATGAGCCTTTTAATTCATGTTTGGAAAACAAAGCTATTATCTTGGAGTTCTTTTGTGCCATTTATGATTAGTAATCTGAATAATTAGAACTATTAATAAGTGTTCTGTTGGAAACTTCTGTAATAAGGCAAATAGGAGGTATTATCTCCCATTCACTCAGAGGAACAGATACGGAGAGAAATTTAGGTAAAAAGACTCTACCAATGCTAGTTCCCAAATTAAGAGCTGTGGGATCTGACGTTTCTTCAGAGCGTTCAGCAGTGTTTCACTCATGCAAGGCTTACTGGAAACTTGCATTCCTCCAAAGTCAGATGCACAGAAAATAAAATTTTAATGGCATGCCTCACTTCACATAAACTCTCCTTACTACCCAACAGGAAATTGAGGCAACTGACACAGGAGTTCTGTGTATAGTACTTTTACAAAGCTCTTCCATAGTTAAAGGAGGTTCATCATCTTGTGCTCTTGAAGAAGAAAATAATCTTGGGGCAAAAAAAAGAGTTATCCAGCATATGGTGAACAGCCCTTGATAAAACCAATGAGATGCTTCTGTCTGGCCCACTACCTTTTCTATTGGAGGAAATAGAAGTTGACACAGTAGGTATCATTGAGACAAGAAGCAGCCCTCTCCCATGATCTCTCAGAGCAAAGAAGGAGCTATCTGAACAGTGGCTGCTGTCACCTAGGAGGCTGTTAGGGTAGAACGCAGTTCAGGTGGCTGTGATTCTGGTTGAGGAGTTGCTGGGATCTACCACCTCTATGTAGCTGAAGATCGTAAGCATGATGCATACACACAGGTTGCAAGGCTGACCAAAAGTGGCATTTCCTAGCATTAGATTGGTAGATTTTATGAACATTATATGGTAATTTTAGTGTTCTTGGTTTTGATTTCCATGGTTTTTATGTTTGTAAGCAAAATACACCCTTTAAACAACTCCAGTTCTGTAACTTGCAATGTAGTGACAAGTGAGTGAGTCAGCATGTGGGTCAAAAGCAAGACTGAAACTTCAGATATGTCAGACTGTGTTGATTCTAGCTAAGAGTAATTTGAAACAATGGTACACTGTTGCCCTTTGTATTGCAGTTCTATGTGAAGAACTGCTTCAGATGTAAATGGGAGTTTTTGCCAGTGGATTTATGGTATTTGATGACTGAGAAGTTTTATGACTTGGAAACAAGAACTTGTCCTGGTTTGAAGTCTCAACCAGATTATATTGCAGGTTCTTGAGTGGAGTGCCCAGATCCTTTAACCCTCTTTTTTTTTTTTTTTTTTCCTCTCATGTCTTATGTTTTTCAGAATGGTAAAGGTCTTTCTCATGTTTGTTTGCATGTTACAGCTCCATCCTTTGCTTATCTTTGCCAATGTCTGTATTCTTTCAAAACTCTGTGGTCTGTTACAGAAACTGAAGAAAATGTTTCTTGCTGTTTTCACTATATTTCAACAAAACAAAACAACCCCATATAGCTTTGGCTATCTTCACACTTGCAAGCAACCAGATTGTTTAGTCTGAATTTTTTGAAGGTAGCTCAACCATTGGCAGGCAAAAAGGGTAGCAAATTTTATCTTTAACAGTTAAAATTTGGAAAAGATGCTTGAAACTAAACTAAGCTTTCACAGTGAAAATTATATTAAATCTTAGTGTGAGCTTCTCATCACAGGACTACTACTGTTATGTTTTCCCTCCTGCTTCTCTCTTTACTAAATGCTTGAAAATGTGACATTATATAATGTGGTTTTGGGAGATGTCTGCTTGTCCAACCCTAAGATAAAAAGATCATCCAGAAGGAATGTTGGTAAAAAATTTTACATCTTAATCTATCTTTCAGCTCATATATACCTACTAAATAAAGTGAATCTGCTTTAGGCTCTTTTTTTTTTTTTTTTTTTTAAGTGATTATTTCATGTATACTAATGGTAGTTATTTGATTTATTAAGACTCAGTTAAAGAAGTTATGTCAGAAATTATAAAACATACAAAAGTATCCAGAGGTTACAGAGGATTAATGTCTCAAATAAACAGATGACCTTTTAGAGTGTAGATGATGGAGTATTAAAGTCTGTGGTTGGGTTATTCATAGATGTAGGGGAATGTTGGAGTTTTGGTAGCAGTTTAGTTTGGTTTATCTCGTTACATTACGCACAGCTCAGACTGGAGGAAGTAGTGGCTTGATTGCTGAATTATTTCTCTAAGTCTGAAATTCTCAGTTGACAAGGCTGGAAAATTCCCTCTGAAAGAGTCTACTTGTCCTGTACCAAGTATTTTTTCCATGGACTTGTAGTGAGGAGAATAGTCCACAAGCTTTTGTTGACTTCCCAGTTTCCGTGCCCCTCCACCCCTTTACATTACTTCCCTAATTGCATTATCTTCTGGCAGCTAATGCTTAAGAAGCCAGGCTTTGATCTTGCTATAATGAATTTGTATGTTGCTCTGTTCTGAATAATGCTGGAGCTGTACAGTAATTGCACGGATGACAAATGGATACTGCTTGCTCAGTCTTTCTTCAGCAAACAGTACTTTGTTTCTGAGTTTGTACATAAATAAAAGTAAACTGTAATGCCAGAATTCATGGCTTTTGTCATGTCATTGACATTCTGGTATATTTCACTGTGATGAGAATGGAGGTATTTACATTGAGACTAGGTACCATTGCATATAAAAATCATAGAATCATGGAATGGTTTGAGTCACAAGGGACCTTTAAAGATAACCTAGTCTGACCACCCTCATCATAAAAAGACCTTCCATATATTCAATCTAAATCTACCCTCTTTCAATTTAAAATGTTTGCCATGTATCTACTAAGGCATCTGTCCTTCCTCTATTACAAGTACAAACAATCACGCTGAACATGTATTTGATCCTTTTGTATCACCAAAGAATGCTCAGGAGTATATATAATGATGGGCCTTTAATGTCTGACTGACCACATCCTGGGTTTTATTTCTTTAAAACTGGATGCTACTCTTTTTTCAGAGTAGTAGGCAATAAAGGAAGCAACTTTTGGATATTATTTTTTGCTTTCAGTGTTAAGTGGCTGTGTGCTTCATTTAAGGCACAGCATTAACTAACCTTTCACAAACTTCTGTTGAGCTGTATTTATGAAACCATCTGTGTGTTATTACTGTTAAAGATGTTACATTTATTGATGTCTTATGTTAAGCAATGAACTATTACTGCCTTCATTTTATGTTCTTACCTGAAGCACAGTGAGATTATGTGGCTTGCCTATAATCATTAAAAAAGTAACTTATAGAAACAGGTATTCCTTCGTTCTAATCTTAGTTCTAGTTTTTAACAAGATGTGCCTCGTCTTATGATTCCCAAGTATTTTCAAATAACTATGGTCATGATTAATTAACTGTGTAAGATTTCAGGGTATAGATTTTTTTTTTTTTTTAAAATCGTATAATACAGCAAGAGAAGGGTTTTCTTGTTTGTTTTTCTTGTTAGGGGTTGAGTTTTGGTTTTGTGTTTGTTTGTTTGGTGTTTGGGTGTTTTGTTTGGTTTTTTTTTTTTTTGCCATGAAGCGATTGGTTTGTGATCTCTTTCTTTATGATACAGAACTGTCAGCGCAGTGACTTGTTTGCAACTAGCTCCGAGATTGCTTTAACCCTTTGCAGATACAGTTTCATATCCTATTTATGTCATGAGTCTATAAGTTTAACCTTTTATAAATGAAACAGCATACAAACACAGTTGCAATATAATATAGTGAATTTCTGCAGCATTTAAACAAAGAATTTAAGAGGCCATTACCTCTTAGCAGGACCAACAATCTCTGCTGCTGAAAATAACCATGGAAATTTCAGGTTGAAATAATTTTTTTGGCAGAATGGGAAAACAATCTTAAGAAAAGCAGTTTGCACTGTTCCACACTCCAAACAGAAATGTTAATGCCTCAACTCTTTTTTCAGAGTAGAACAGATGCTTCACTGAGAGCTGGTGTGGATGCACATACATGCAAACGCACGTATTCCAGGACAGGGCAGACTTGTGGGTGCCTACAGTGTCCAGTGAGATTTCTAGTCAGTTGTACCCACCAAGTCAGTGCATGCAGTCAGTCTACTTCAATCTTCAGCTTAACGCATGAGGGTGAAACAGTTTCAAACCAGTTACTTCCTCCCTACAGCCCTGTCAAAAGTGTGACAGTTCCTGGAAGTCTATCTTGTTTTAGGTCCTATTATTCTTGAAAAAAGGTATTGTATTAGTAGGAAATAATTTACATTTGTAGCCTATGTTGTTGGCTTCACATTCTGCTCTTCCAATGTTTCCTGTCATTACAAGAATACTGTTTTACAGAAATTTGTTTCTGCAGTAGCAGCTGACTGCTGTGGTGTCAATACTGGCTACTTCATGTAGAGCATTTTGCAGGGATTATTGAGATGATTGTAAAGTCAAAAGAGTAATTTTTATGCTTAAATCTAACTATCACTTATGTTATTTAAATTTAAACCAAGAACATCAATAATTAACGATGAGGAATCTATCCTACTCGATCCTTCCTCAAAAAACAACACAGGCATTATTTTAATTTGAATGGACTTATAATTGTGATTTCTTTCCTCCCTCCCTCTCTCTCCAATAGCGGCTCTGATTCGAGGAAATCGTAAAAACTGTGCTCAATTTTCTGGATCTCTTGATTGGTTGATCAGCAGATTAGAAAGACTGGAAGCCTCTTCTGGTATGCTTTTTAGTATTTTAACTTCTGTATTTGACAAGCGTTTCGTTCTTTAAAATTGGCGATATACTTGTTCAATCTAAGTATCATGAAGTTCTTGCTATGAGAGAGTAAATTATATTAATAGAGTGAGATTTATATTTGTAACATTTTTACATTTTGATTTTGGTTGTATTTCTACCTTAAGTTCTGGCAGTTTTTCCTTTTCCTTGGCTAATTGGTTGTAATGCTGTCTTTTAATTCAGGCAAACAAACCATTTGGCGAGACAGTTGTTCTACAGTTTCGGTTGTGTTAAGTTGCTTTGCTGTAATTCTAATACCTTCCCTTCCCTTCTCTTTGGAAGTCTGCATGTTTTTCAGGATTTGCATCAAGCTAAATGTAATAATAAGCATACAGAATGGATATAATTTGTGTTATCTTGAAGGACTGTAGTGGTAATGCAGGGAAGTTCATGCATACTGCTTGACTGTGTAACAGATGGGTATTCAATCATATGTTCGCATATAACAGTTACCTCCATAATACATACACATTCCTTTTTTAATCACCTCTGTCACTCCTGAGCTCTGATCTTCTCTTTAAAGTTAACAAGAAAGAGCGTGCCTGAAACACATTCATGATTTGAGAATCTGGAAATTCTGTCTCACTTTAGACACAAATTCTGTAAGCTAGCTTATTTATTTTTCTTTGCCCTTACATAATGTCTTATTTTCCTCCTGAATGACTATGTTAACCCCTTAGTGTCCATTAGATACAATTAGTCTCTGCGTTGCTCAAAGTGAAAGTAAATGAAGTTGTGCTGAGCTGTACCGTCTGTCTCACTGAAATGGTGATCCTGCCTTCTGTTTCCTTAGAACCAATCAGTTCTCTGTAAACCTACTCTGCCAACCAAATACATTGTATTTTTAAGTTTCCAGTGGATTTTTTTAAAAAATATTGTGACTGCATTTGATCAAAAACCCACTTTGGACTATATTGGAAAAATATGCTTTTTACGCAGAATTAGAAATAAGTAGTGTGACCACTGCACGTGAGGTGAATGTAAATAATAGCTTACGAATTTCTCTTGGTGATATATGGTTCCTATTGGTATTAACAGCTCGCTACTGTGTACCTCTTTACTGTCTTAAATGTAGTTGTTAGTATGGTTGTAGTCTATAACAGGACCTTAAATCTGGTTATCTGTAATTCCACATTTGGCTTGCCCTTATTTAAACAAACAAAAAAAAAAGGTCTTCAATACTTATTAGAATCTTTATTTTGTGGAGTTTTTCTTTAACAATACTACTCTATTTTCTTTGAAAGTATGTGTTTGTACATGCAACTTCAGTTGGATTTTGTAAAGAGATGGTAGACGAATTTCATTACGTTAAAGAAGCTCTGCTAAGTGTATTTCAAAGTTACTGAAGAGATACAAGGGCTATGTTTCTGCAATTAATCTGCAATTAATAGTGTTGATTTCATGACTGATACTTGAGTCTCTTGCCCCATTTTACTCATATAAATACAAACTTTTTCTTTTTTTCTTACATGAAGTTATAATTGCTTTTCTTTCAACATGAAAATATGCCAAATGATATCATCTAGGCATCTGAACAATAAACAGTAATCAAACTTGGACCCAGCAGCTAAGAAATGAGATTCAAATAGAGTGATTAGTTCTGGACTCTTAATGCTGATTTTTTTTTTACTCTTTTCAAGCATAGTTTTCATGCTGATGATTACCTAAACATCAGTAAGTAAATTAGAACTGTTGGTAAGAAATGTCACTGGAGCCTGTTCCCCCACCCCTTTGTTTTTCAAGATTAGTAAAAGTATTTATTGGAATAAAAAAGCCATGCAGTGTAAGGCCAGTGTTCTATATTTTATTCTTACCAATTTAATACTTCTTGGAGTTCTACAGGTTACAGGCATAACCGAAAACATGGATCTGACGTAGTGAGATCTTTTAATATCTGATTTGCCGATTAAGTGAACCACAAGACATCATAAATTATGAAATAAATTAAATAAGAAAAATGTTAACAGCTCCTTATAGAAAGCTTTTTCTCACATGCACTATACAGAAAAGTCAAACAACAAGCAGAAGCTCAAAGTCTAAATTAAGCTCCTATACCTCATAAGAAATTTGCCTTGTGAAGTATTCTTTCCTGTAACTAAAAGTGAAGAGGGAAATATAGAAACATAAATAATACAAATTGAAGAAGTTGTACGTGTAATGCTCAGTAATGTTAACATATGGAATAATAACATAGTAAAAGCAATTATGGTTTGAGACATTTCAACTTTTTATATAGGTAATTAATATAATCTAGAAGCGTATTTTTTTCTGTAATTACACAAATCTTAAGTTACAATGCTAGGAGAAACCACTAAATGTTTATAAGAAATGTATTTGTAATATATCTTCTAGTACAGAAGTTGAGAAAATTCTATGTTTTAAGACAATAATAAGTAAAAAATAGTCCTGCAGGGAGAATAGTAAGCAACCAAGAAGCTAAAGATAGTTTTGTAATGCTTGTGCTACCACAGGCAATCTTAATTTCCATAGTTTGTTTCTTTTTCTAAATGAATGTTAAGATATTTCTAATTTATATTTCTTCTTTGTGATTTGACTGTAAGAACATTGCAGTATAAATATTTGTGATGCTCAGAATTGTAGTCCAATAAATTTAATAGAAACTCCTGTATTAAATGTAATAATACTTTTACTGTAATGCTAGATAGAGACTTGCCTTAACCTGTCTCTTTTTTATTGCCTGGTTCTAGCTACTGTAATTGATATCCTTTGTCTGATATTCTTTGATCCTCTGTTTCTGGTTCGTGTTTAGATGGATGGACAGTGGGGTGGATTGAGAACTGGCTAGCAGATAGAGCTCAGAGGGTTGTGGTTAGTGGTGCAGAGTCTAGTTGGAGGTCAGTAACAAGTGGTGTCCTCAGGAGTCAGTACTGGGTCCAGTCCTGTTCAATATATTCATCGATGATCTGGACGAAGGGATAGAGTGTACCATCAGCAAGTTTGCTGATGACACTAAACTGGGAGGAGTGGCTGATACGCCAGAAGGCTGTGCTGCCTTACAACGTGACCTGGATAGGCTGGAGAGTTGGGCAGAGAGGAACTTAATGAAATTCAACAAAGGTAAATGTAGGGTACTGCATCTGGGGAGGAATAACCCCATG